>CM031240.1:189899640-190331336 GCA_018340775.1 Taxus wallichiana var. yunnanensis | reverse complement strand
ATATTGTTTGAGCACAGAGAGCTCTGTTTGTGTTGAAGCGAGTTGCTCCAACCCCTCTGCTTGGAAGGACGAATTATATCTAGTCCTTGGCGTTTGCGTTGACAACTGATTAGTTGAATAGTTGTCGCCCCACATTGAGAGTGAGGGTGATGACTGCCTATTCTGTTGGGCATAGTATGCCTCGAGACCCAGGAGGGGTCTTCCATATGCATCGAATCCCGACATATTCGGGGGGTATATGAATACCCGCAGAATAATGGGAAGGAGCGAAGGTGATTTGGATAAGATGAAACTTCTCAGAGAGAAGGTGAAGCAATTGTAAGGTTCACGTTGGGTTCACTCAATTTTATGCGCTGAAAAGCTTGACAAACGAGCGTGAATCTACAAGCGACTCTTTCCGCTGCACTCCGACCTCCCGAGGTCGTGCCGAGACGGCCGGTGGAGATGGAATACGTAGTATACGGATAGAATAGTTAGGTAATCTAATGTCTTCGACACGCACTAATGGAATCTACGAATCTAAGGCAAAGAAGGCCCTTCTAACCTAGACCAGGTGTGATAGATCGATCACCAGATGACTACTCAAAGGCTCCAATCAATATCGACCTCCGGCATGATTCAATCTATGGGTTGTGGGATGCGTGGAAAATGACCCGGATGGTTTCGTGTATTTCTCCGATAGGGTCATATGGTGAATATAGTCAACTCTATGGACGATTCTCTAGCTTCTTTAGTCATTGTGTGTCTAGTAGGGATAACTATTGAATGATGATAGGTGGAATCGGAGTAGACTGAAATACTAATGTGCGTAGGCCAGTGTCTATGTCTAATTCTCTTATGGATTCGTTAGGCTGTGGGATTTGTGGATCACAACCGTAGACTCTTGGTTGTTGCGGTCCTGTTATGGTCATACGCGAGATCAAGTCCTAATCCCTAGTATCCAGTAATCGTATGCTTTCTCAGCCTCTACGTTTAGAATCAGCAATTGTGTGATTTTCTCAGAATACCTCACAGGTGTTCTAGCAACTTGAATTCTTAAGCTGGTATCTATATCTACGAGGGTGTCTCCCAGCGCCCGGGCACAGTGGAACTAAAGGATCGCACCCAAATATTTGTTCTCTTTCAAATCCTTCTACAATCATGTGGATGTTTTCTAGGATAACCTGTAGTTTGGCTGATTTGACCAAAATGTGTGTGCTTGGTCGTCTTCTATGTTTAACCCTCTCAACCGTGACTCGACTCCGTTGGAAGTCTCGTTGTTGCTTGGAAGACTTGTATCCTAAGGTTTTGGTCAATGTTAGTTATTGCCACTACGATATTGGGTCAGTAGTACAATTGGCTCGAAAATGTATTCCCTGGGCTCCTCTAGGTCCCGAATTGTCATGCAAAAGCAAAGATAATGAAACAAACTATAATAAAGTAAAATCTAAGTACACTTCTAGCATATATAATTTCTCTTTGTATTTTCCTCGCAATTTATAAGAAAGCAAAGCTTATTTAAAATATTTAGAATTGAAAACTAAACTAATAACGTAAAACAAACAAAATAGCCAGAGTGTAGCTATTTGTCCGCATAATTTTGTATATCTATTCTAAACAACGAAATAACTAATCTATTTGCAAGATTCTCGATCCTACCTCGTAAGTGGGGAATGAATCATAGTTTCTAAACTATCAATCCCCACAACTTCCCCGCAATATCGAGAATGGAAATAACCGAAATAAAGCGATTAACTACTTTATTTGATAAGTTCTAACTAAAACTTTGAAAGATGGAACCTAGATTTCGCGAATCAAAGGGCGAATCCGACGGTGTGTGTTTTCTTGTCCCCTCAATATGATCTCTTCGTTCTTTGTGCTCACGTGAATCCGAAAAGCGTGTAATGCTTGCATCAACAGGAGTAGATATTTGGATCAATGGACAACCTTCTGAGTAATGCATGCAATAGAATGCGGATATGGAGAGGGATAGCAAGAGCAAGAGTACGAGCTTGGCCTATGCAATTCCTAGCGGGGTCTCTGCGAATCATGCAACAAAAAGCATCCGTAACGTGAAACTAGTCAGTATAAAGAGCAAAACCTGTAACTTTAATGGATACCTAAACTATTCTACTCCAAAAACAATAAGTCTTGTTTGCACAAGTTGGATCTCAGGGCTTACCAACAAATTTGAGTAATGCAACCAAGCATGTAAAGGATTTAAACTATCAAACTTAAGCAAACTAGAAGACTCGAACTACCGAAAATGTTGAGTTTGAAACAAGAATGAGGGGCCATTTGCATGTGCACAAACCATGCATTTATAGGAATTCAAACACCCAAAGATCAAAACCAAACCGAACTCCTAAATAATAAACAAAGGAAAAACACTATTCCGGGGACCAAAACATAAATGCATGCTCAAGTCGGCAAGAAAAGCTGGTGAAGTGTTGAACTTTGCGTGTGCATTCCGTCAAAAGAACGCGTCTGGAAAATGCGTAAAGGACCGTTGCCACCTTCTGCTCGGGCGACGATTCAGACCGCCACCTTTTCGTGGTGGCGGTCATGAGACTGCCGCCCTTCGGTGGCGGTTTCATCATCAAGACCAAAAAGCCAAGAAAAGAGGGAAAAAGGGGAAAACAAAGCATGCGGGGGCTAAGCGGGGCATGCGGGATGTTAACGCATATCCGTAAAGCTTCTCGATCCCAAACACCTTACGAAGAGACTCGTATCATCATTGGGGCATTTATTACACTGTTCAACGCAAAGATAAAGACTTACAATTTTGGGTACGTACAAGTAAGCTATTCAATTGTAGAGGGGAATGAGTTGTCTCCTCCAAATTACATGAGATCACATAAATTTTGGCAAGTTGTTCATTTGGTTTAGGCTTGTGTAAAGAGAAAAGTGCACTATGACCCTTTTTAAAGAGGACCAAGCTCACTCTAGATCGATGGCCAAGTTATGTTATGCCTTGAAGTGATAAGCTCATTAATGGAGTGGCCAAGTTGCTTTGACAAATAACCGAGCTATGAGGTAACGATCCAAACTACACCCAATTCATTGAGCTCTTCTTGCTAGACTGAGCTAAAATTTTGTGACCAGGTTGGTAGCAAGTAAGTTGAGATATTTCCTTTAAGACATGATTTAGTAAATATTTTGAATGGGTAGGTGATCGAGCCATCTAGCCATTAGTTATGTGATTGAGCTCATTGGCGAGCTATTTGTGGTGTAAAATGGTTTTAAGCTCATCAATTCAATTGAGTTGCTACAAGAATAAGGGGCGAGCCATTTTTAGTTGGCCGAGCTCTGCATAAAGAAGTGGGTTAATCTTTAGCTCCTCGAGCTCATGAAATGGTGGTCAAGAAACTTCAATAATCAAGCTGATCCTTGCAGACTTAGCCAACCTGGGTAAAGGGAGAGAGAAATGAGATCGTGCAAGTTGGAATTGATCTTAGTGTAGGAGAGTGGTAGAGTTGTAGGAATTTTGAATGAGCATGGTTGGCCATTAGCTCAAGCAAGTTTGTAGATTCCTCGGCTTTGAGCCATGCTTTGCGATGGTGGAACGAGGAGGCCCGAATGTCCCATGAGACACTTATGCACTTCAAGACTGAAAACACTTTGTAAAGGAGTATATTGTGGAAAAGGTGGAAATATATGGGCCGAATGGAGTTAGGAACATGGAAGCACTCTAAGAGAAAAATATCTCAAAAGGAGGAGGCCAAAGGTCTTGCGGGAGAGCGCAGAAAAGTGGCCTAGAATTCCTAAGAAAGGTTGTTTGGGAGTAGGCGCAAAGCTCGATTCATCCACAGAGGCTATGTGGGTCAAACAGTAGTCAATGGCTTGATCAGCAGCATGTGGGTGAGTTTGTGTGGGCACGAATATGTTTTGAGGGCTCGAGTCACGGATGATGTAGGAAAGGATGCTCAAATGGCACAAGGCCATGGGAAATTTATTTTCTAACAAACTACATCACCGCGATGCATTGCCATAAATCTCGATGCGGACTATTCGAGTTGGCATTGGTGAGATGTCCACGTAGGTCAACAAGGTGTACAAGCCTAATGCAACGTGTAATGAGGCAGGTCACCGTAGTGAGGTGGCTAATGGGGCTCGGTGTGTAATGAAAGGATCTCGCCATTTAAAAAATATCTCAGCACTAAGTAGGAGATGAATCGCAGTATAAGTGTAGGGATAGTTAGCAGTATAATACAACAAATGCAAATCCCAAAAAAGGTAAGAAAGGAGAGCCAACTCAGCTGATCCGGCTAAGCTCACAATGAACATTTTAAAATAAACATCAACTATCTCCCTTCAATGCAAACAATAAAATAAAGTGGTGGGGCCAACTTCTAAATGTGAAATAATTTGAAAAGGAGAAAGAAAACATTAGAAAAGGAGAGATATATTTCCAACTTCCAAAATATAATTCACAAAATCTTGTAGAATAACGAGGAAGTGTCACAAGACAAATTAGCTACAATCACTCGATGGTCATACATTTTGCATCCCTTAACAAAATCATACAAAATTTGTCTCGTTAGAATCGTGGTTATGAGCCCAACAAATAGAAACCAAGAAATAAAGAAATTGATGAATACATTAGGTCAAATTTTATGGAAAAGAATCCCAATTCAATTTGGTTTTTAGATAGTGGTTGGAGAGGTATTTAATGAGTATGGATAATCATTCCTTCACTACTACACGTTGTTGGAAACCTTGGGATTTATTTTGCATCAAAAATCACCAGCTACGCTCATTTATCATGAATTTTAATTGGGTAAAAGTGAATTTTGGTAATTACATCCCTCTCTCTCTCTTCCTAAATTCTATAAATTGAAGTGTTTGCTCATTGTAAAGGGAGGATAATTTGTGTAGTAAAACTCTGTCATTTTTTGGTTTTATGAAGCCAATGTGTAGTAGGAATTTGTAGTGGACTCCTTACATGGTTATCTAGATTTTTTCTTTATAAGAGGTTGAACTGTGCATACTAATGAAATAATAGATGCAAGTTTGTGGATGTATCTTCCCTTGTTGTGTTTAATTGCATTCTTCTTTCCTCTTCAATATTATTACAAGTGTATTGTGTCTATTCTATGTTATTCTAGGGACTCATTATTATTGTTTGTGCATTAGAATGTTGTTGTTAGATTGTTGAGAGATTTTATCACCCTTTCTAATATGTATTTTTCTTCCTTTTTCACACATTGGGGAATTGTTCTCATACCATTCTTTTTGTGCATCACCTATGTAGTGTATTTTTCCTTCATTTACATGTTATCTCTCTCTCTCTCTCTCTCTCTCTCTCTCTCTCTCTCTCTCACTCTCATGATCCCATGAAAATTATAGGATAGATATAATTAGTATTTTTATTTCATTAGAGTTAGTTTTCACTAGATTAAGAAGAGGAACCATCATTCTCTGGAGGTATATTTCAAGTAGCAAGTCCCGCAACTTGGATATAGTACCCATGTCACCCACTCACACCATGAGCTCAAGCACACACACTTGTGAAAATCAGAGGGTGTTGTGATTTGGTGATAATATGTGCCACTCCTCAATGGCGAGGAATTGAGAAATATGCATTTCAAGTAATGGCCATGAAGGTGGGCTTAAAATGATGCCAAGGATGGAAAGGATTTAATCTATGATTGGATCAATCTTAGAATGAATTCCCCCAACATGTATAGATGAGGAATATGTAGGGGATCAAGAAGAAAAGGAAGATGCTCCCCCAACACTTGGAAACTTAGATGTAGATGAGATAGTGAATGCCGAAGGAGTTTAGATGGGATCATCTTGGATTTGGATTGATATATGGTTGGGGACCACAAGGGTGATTGGAAAGACAAACATTATCAATAAAAAAGGGGGACCTTCACATGTAGGAGAGATGCTAAGGGATGATGTGGATAAAGGAGTCTTAGGAAACCCAATGGATGGGACATGAATTGGATTGGTCGTGGATGGAGAAGGATGTTCCCTCTGAATGAGGAAATCATCTTTCTCAATAAGGTCATAGATGATGGTCTGAAAGGCCTTACAATGCTCAATGTCATGACCCGAGGTATGATGATAAGAACAAATGCAAGTGTGATCAAATCATGACATATTATTACTATTATGATTAAAAGGTTTGATGGGAGGAAGCATGATGGTGGATATTTAAATTAATTGTCGAAAGATGTCTACATAAGACCCAACTGAAGTGTCAAGAGGAAGATAAATCTTGTGGGTTTTAATAGGATGTTTGGGCTTAGGTGTAGATGTATATTGGATGGGTAAATTAGGTGTCTTGAAAGACAAATCAATTTTGGGAGGAGAGTTAGATTGTTTGGATTGGGATTTATTATTATGAGATATCTTAGATGAAGGGGCTAGCCCTAAAATAGATGAGGGTGTGCCTGGGATGGATTTTGTAATGTTGGATAGTTGAGGAGAGGTAAGGTCTAATTTCTTACGAGGTTGCATGGAAGAATTTTGTGGATTCTTAATAAGAGTCTTAGATTTTGATCGAGAAGATTTACCCTTGGGGATGACTATAATTTCAACCAGTGGATCGGAAGATGTAGGTGTAGGTTTTGGATTGGTTGATGTAGAAATAGAAAATTTTGTAGAGGGAGAATGAATCCCCTTTGTGTTTGTCTTAGGTGAAGGTGTTTTCTTCATAAATTTTTCAAGGGGAATCATTAATATATTAACAAATCGAGAGGGTGTGAATGGTGTGACAATGGTTATAAATGTAGATATAGGAATGGATGTTGGAGAAGGAGTAGAGGTAAAAGATTACGATTGAATGGATGATGTAGTCTCGTTATCCAAAAAATTGACAAGGGAAATTTGTAGGTAACCATTTCTCGCTTCGGCCCCAAAGGGAGTTTGAAAACGTCAAATGGCACAAAACTTCCTTTCAAAAACTCTGATGTTGCGAAACTTAGTCAATTTTGTTAATCCTTCGACAAACCCATCTTCATGTCAACATGAGTGAAGTTGCACCCTTTTTGCACAAGGCGCAATTTTCCTTGTGTCGACATACCGAAATATTTTCCCACTCTAAAAATCCTCGCACACTCATTATTATGTTAACATCACAAGAGTTGCACCCCTTTGGCCCTTTAGCACTTTGGAAATATAATGTTTCCATCAGAAATGTGTGCTAAAGCGTTGTTAATGTTGTGTTGACGTCCTTGAAGTTGTGCTAAGGTACACTTTTTATCATGTCGATGCTCTAAAAGTCACACCAAAAGAAGTTGGTGAAGTAATAAATGCCAGTTTTCTTATAAATAAGCACTCGACACCTGTCATTTTCATGAATTAAAAATTGAAAAAAGTGATTTCTCTACGCCTATCATCCATCCTTGTCCCCCCCGCATGCCATTTTCGAGCTTGTGGATTCCGCGTCATTCCTCGTCTTTTATAAATATGGGTAAGTGGCTCCTCTCCTTGTTGTTGTTTTTGTTTTTGTTGTGTTAGGTATTAGGATGGTGTAAAAGATAAAAATTAAAAGAAACACACCTAACACAATCTACAAGCCAACTGAAGCCATTTTCTAGATCTGTAAATCTAGAAGACCCCTGCCTCCGAAGAAACCAAAAAATCATCTTTTCCTACCTGCTTCCTTGCCAAACAAACCCTCTCCTTTCCATCTGGAAAATCCAAAAATAAGAGGAATAGAAATCAAGAAAATAAATCGAAATCGCTTAAACCGATTAAATCATGGTGCACCGTCCCATATGTGCAACGTCTTCAAAATTGTGCCTTGGCACACTTTACCCTCTTACAAAGATAACCCTAACCCACACCCAAATGAAGTAACACTTAAGCACCTTTTGTGGGCACATGCACAATCTGCACAACATCAAAAAATATTTAGTGCTTCAAAACTGCGCCACACACTTTTTCCCTTAGCGCATTGTTTTTTCTTGCAAGGCATATTTGAAGTTACGCCTTGCACACTCTAAACCCATGTAACACAAAATTTTTCAATGCCTAGACCAAGCAGATTTTTCCTAAGGCACACGCACAACTTCTTTAACATCTACATAACATGTTGCATGTTGTAAACCCGCGCCCTACACTTTACCCTTTCGCACTACATTTTTTCATGCAACACGTGTCAAAAGTGTGCTCTTTCTAAACTTGGTGAAAATTTTCTCATGTCAACACTCGCACAACGCTTTTTCATGTCAAGATCTTCCAAAGTGCACCCAACACTAAAAAGACTTTGCGGCATCTTTGTGAACTCCGTGCCTTGCGCCCTAAACCTTGTAATTGATAGTTCTTCATTCTACAAGCTTTTATTATGAATAACATGATGGTTGACATGGATATTCTGTGTTGGACCTCCTCGATTCTTCCAGCAGAACAACATCCATCTTTGAGCTCAAACATGTCTTCATCAACCAAGAAACCAACTAAAGCTAAATCTAAAGCTAAGCAGTCAGAATAAGAGATGAAGTACAAGTTTCGAAAGTTAGGATGCACGACACATATGCAAAGTGCAGCCTTGACATTAGAGACTCTGAGCTAGGTCATATTGATATGGATGATTTCTCGGGCGAAGACCAACTAGGTGAGCAATGGCCCGAGGATGAACAAACTAGTGGGTAGTGGATTTCAATTTGTAGCTAGGGTTCCAGTCGGTTCCATAAATAACGAGTTCATCATGTTGGTTTCTCGGTTGCTATAACAAAGACAGATATGTTTTGAAGACAAAGAACACAAGACAATCATCGACCTCACGGCTCATCACTTTGACCGACCACTAGACATCCCTCATCACCGGAAATATGTAGAAATAAGCATCAAAGAGTTCAAGAAGGCTTGGGATGACAATGAGGATAAATGCATGCAAATGAAGAATGAGATTTATCTAAATAACAAGAAGTCGGTGAGAATATGGCCACAAACCATCCACCTTAGTGACTTCAATGAATATTTGAGTGATATAATCACCTTCTTAAACAGAGTATTTGGGCTCCCTGATGCCCATTTTTTCCACAAATGGATGCTTTGAGGTACCTAAAGACTATGAGCAAGCATGCACTGATCGAGTTTTTGGTGGGTGAGATCATCGAGTGACACCATCTCCCAAAGAGCTTCAACAAGTTCTAAAAGCGGGAAGTTTTACATGAATTCCTACATTTTATACGTAGTTGCATCAAAGAGGATTTTACAGGTTAGCTCGAAATGGGGTATGGCCCCAAGTCAAAATATATGAATTCTACTTAGAACTAAATCTTGAGGCCAAAGATCTCCTAGTTCTCCAAAATTAATGATGCCTTCTTCTATGAGGTAATCTGCTTGCTGAGGCAAAACATGAGACACGGTTGGACCAGCCCGAGTGTGATTGTTGCTACAAAGAAATAGGGAGCATTGTTCACACAATTCCCCAAATTCACATACCTCAGAGCTGTGAATTTCGAAGGAGAGCCAACGAAGCTGCCAAAGTATGCAGGCTGAATTTGATCTGTTGGAATTATCAAGGTAGCTAATCACTTACCATGAGAAGTGCATGTAGAGAGAGAAAAGGAGGAACTCCATTCCCCCATACAATTTGCCGATACACCTGCCCCACACTTGCCAAAGCACGGAGATGTATCTTTGAGTGGAGTTGCTTAAATTTGAAGCATAGCTTCCCGAAAGTAAAGCCGACCTTCGACTTACGGAGTTTCCTCCCAAAGGAAAATATTGATCCCATCCATGTTCCCGAGATCGAGGACATTTGGATCAACTTGACACATGAGATAGACATCAGGTGAAAGGATCAATCCCGGCTGGATCTAGGAGGAGATCATCCACTATGGTGTAACCATCATCCCAAAGTAATTCCAAGAGACTGATCAAGAAATTGATCAGGTTTACCTTGACATGAATGGGGATATTTGGCCATTTCGGCAGAGATTGATAGACCTAGAGCACCGAAAACCTTTCAAGAAAGGGTTAAGCCCACGTTGCGGCAAAGCTGACAATCCGAACATTGGCACAAATAGAATGGTCTCACCTACCTTGGAGTTAATTTCACTACTTCTCCTTCGGTGTAGAGGTCCTCCAAGACCAGCCCATGTGCCAAAAGGAAAAGGGAAAGACAAGGAGGTTGAATTGAGAAAACAAGAAGAAGCTCCACGAAGGCCTTCCTTCTACTACGAGATGAAAATAGTCGACCTTGTTTCTCCGGGAAAAGAAGAAAAAAGCAACAGAGGTTTTTATCCTATAAAATTGTGAGGCAATTTTGCGAGGTAACCATACCAAAATTTTGTCCTGGTTCCTTGTCAAGGTCCCTCGGCTTTTGGAATGGCGTAAAATTCCTTTCTAGAAAGTCTGGGGTTTCGAACTTAGTCATTTTGGTCCTTTTTGGTCGGACACATATTTTGTTCATGTAACACTAACCGAATTTGTGCCCCCTTCTATTCCTTTGGTGCACCCTTCGAGTGTTAACACAATAATTGTTGCACCTCCCCGTGATGCACCTTTCTTGCTTGCGCCAAGGCGCGCCGGCTTTGTCAGCAGCAAAAAAATGTTGTGCCCTTAATTGGTGCACCAAGGCGCTCAAAATACCATGTTGACAATCTTGAATTTGTGCCAAGGTGCGGATAATTTCTTCTTGCAGACACATAACCGAACCAAAGGGCACAAATATTTTCATGTCGACATACTTTTTGGTGCACCCTTTGAAAAATTTGGTGGCGCATTTATTACGCCTTTTGCTATATATAGGCGCATCCGCCCTGTCATTTTCACGATTGAAAAACATGTGAAAATTTATTCCTCTACACCTGTCAGCGCTCCCATCATCCTCGTGTCACGTTCGTGGGCCCCTCTTCATTTCTCTCATTCTATATATTCAGGTAAGTGGTCCTTGCTTTTCTTATGGTTTTTGTTTTGTTTGTTTGTTTGTGGGATAATACTAAAATGAATATGAAGAAACCATAATCCCCTCCAACCCATTTTGTAATCTTCCCTCCCAAGCTAGTTTTACCCTCCTTCCAGATCTGCTAGCTTGGAGGGCTTTGTCTCGAAATGAACCCAAGATCCTCTTCACTCTGTTCCCCTCTCTATCGAAATCCACGTCGAAAGAGGCCGCAAACCACAAACTAATCGGGAAGAAAGAAAACCTAAAAGTTATCGGCCTATGGGCGCGGTTTTCTTTTGGCACAATCACCATCCTTGTTGCATAAAACACAGTCGCGCCAAGAGGGTGCACTATCCTTTCTGCAACACGCATTCTTCCTACGTCGAAAAAACTAAGAAAATCCTTACACCGGTGCGGGCACAATCCTCGCTTACACTAACAAAGTTTTTATGCAATCTCTTCCTCTGTCATGCCAAGGCCCCTTAGTGCATATAAAGTCGGTGATACACCCTTTAATGTTGCACCTTAGCACACCAAAATGTTATGCAACATGTTCTATATCTGTGCATTGGCGCATTCTACTTTGCCATGTAACAAAAAAATTCCTTATACCCGGTTTAAACCATACACAAGGCACGAGAGAAAATCTTTCTACAACAACACGATGTTATGTGTAATTTTCCTACATCTTGTGCCCTTTGGCACTATTTTCTTCCTTATGAACATTCTCGTTTTAGTGTGCCTTACCTTTTTGACCTTGCTTTGCCTGCAATATCCCTACGCCACGCACCTAAAAGCATCGAAATTGCTAACTCCTCATCTGTAGAGCCTTGAAGGCTAATCTAACACTAACATGGCTCTTCTACGTTGGAATTTTCTCCTTCTTCTTGCGAGATCAGCAATCGAACTCATATTTGCATGTGTCTACATCAAGAAAAAGGTCAACCAAGTCAAAGGATAAGGCCAAACTCATAGAGGAAGAAATGAAATACAAGTATCAAAGGGTCGGGATGGTGGAATCCCATGCGGAATGTGACTTAGATATCGAGATTACTGAGCTTGGCCATATAGACATGGAAGATTTTGGGCTATAACTAGAAAGGTTATAGGCGATCCATGGATGGAAAAACTAGTGGGTAGTGGTCTACACTTTGCTAGAGGGATCCCACTGTTGCGTGGTGAATAATGAGTTCGGGATGGTGGTAGCCCGCTGCTATAACAAACACACGAGGTGTGTCGAAACGAAAAGGGAGAGGTCATAATCAACCTCACTTCCCAACACTTCAAGATCATGTTGGGCATTCCCTACCATCAAGCATTTTGTGGCTATAAGCTAGGAAAGACCGCATTAAGGCATGGGAGGAAAATGAAGACAAATGCATGCGATTAATGAATGAGGTGTATCTAAAAAGTAAGAAGGTAATAACTGTGTGGCCCTAGATTATTCATCGCAGTGAATTTTCTGAGGAGCCGGCGACACCATTACCTTCCCGAGTAGGGTTTTGGGCTTCTGATGCCCACTACTTCAACAAATGGATGCTCGGTATCTGGAAATAATGAACAAAAATGTTCCCAATCAAAGCATTTTGAGTGGGCGTGAAATCATCGCAACACCATCTCTAAGCAGCTCCAACAACTCACAACAACGAGGAGGTTCTACATGAACTCCTACATGGTCTATGTCACTTGCCTGAGAGAGATTATCCAGCGAGCTGATACAGGGGTATGGCCCTAGGTAAAAATATTTGAATATTATCCAGAATTAAGACCGGAAAAATACATTCCGCTTGTGATTCACCAAGATCAATGATGCCTTCTTCTATGGCATCATCTCACTGTGAGGCCAAATATGACTCACGGTCGGACGACCAAGAGCATAAAGCTTGCAACGGAGAAGTGTGGTGTGTTGTTTACGTAATTCCCCACTTTTACCTATCTCGAAGCAGCCAACTTCTTGGGGGAGCCCACCAAGTTACCAAGGTATGCGGCCCTAAGGATTTCTAGTAAATGGATTGTGTACCTCGATTCGGGAATCATGCTTGATATGTATTAAATTTCTTGCAGATTGCAGATCTTGACTGAGTCAAAATATTAATAGACTCTTTTATTTATTTCATCTTGTGACTGAATATTAATCTGATCACGGAATGAAATTATACAGGTATTCATCAATAATATCTAGACTTGGACCAGAGGAATTGATCCAAGTAATGCTTTAATTTTGTGAAGTGATAAAATTATATCCCGAACCTTGAACAGGTTGCAAGGTATGGAAGCATTTGGTAAGCTGGTCAGGAGTATGACTCAGGCTGATCTTGAGAAATGAAACGGTTCCCGATATCTGGTATATCTGGAAGGTCTCGATTAAAGACCAGGTAATAATTCATTGACATACATTACGTAATAAGAACAGAGGAGTGGCTCTGTTTAGAAAGTATGATGCAAGTCTCTCCGAGTTTTCAGGAGAAGGACCAAACTGAATTACTAAGGGTTAGTAACCTAAAACAATAACCTAACCTAGGGGTTAGATTATTGTTAGTCTAACCTAGACCTAGGCTATGTGTTATGATCCTAAAATAATAACTAAGTGCAAAATGGTTAGCATGGTTCTTACCCTAAAACTCTAACCTAAGATACTAACCTAGCTAACTAAGAGTTTATGGGAAGGGGCCTTTGAAGGGTGGCGAACCATGGCGCTATTCTCTATGGCAATAAATGGGAAGGATAAGGATGAGGGACAGGCAGATGGCGGAGGCTTAGGCGGCGGCTAACCTTGGCAGACTTGGCAATTACTAAGTTTTGAAATGAACTTGAGATTTTGATGGACTGTCGCCAATTTTGGCGGTCGGTGGGAGTAGAGATTAGGCGGGAAAATTGGTTTAATGGCATTTATTGTTTAGGGAGTCGAGCCCGGAGCTCGCGAAACGGCATCTGGCGAGAAGTTGGAAGGTTTGTTTGGTGTATCGCGATTTTCGGTCTACTCTCTCTCTCTCTGCTAGTTTCTTGGTTCTTACTTTTGATTCTCTTTGAGTTGCATGGCGAGAATGAATTTCTCTGGCTCTTTTCTCTGCCATGGAGGATATATTGTAAACGGGACAGCGAAATTTTGTTGGTCGCTGTATTTGGGAAAAAGAAAAGGAAGTTTGAGCTCTTCCTGTTGTCTTCTTCGGAAATTCGATCAAAATACAGGCATGTTAGGCCCTATCCTTTAAATATTTTGCTGTCTTTCAAATGTCTTCATTAAAACAACTCTGTTCATTTGTTTGTGAAGATTAGATAAATTTTCTATGAAGATTTAGTTGATTTTGGCTCTGTATCTCTTCTGGTTCGATTTTTGGCAATTTCCGCTTGTTGGGTGTTTGTTGAAATCGAACTTCAACTCTGTTTGTTGTGTATTCCTTCTGGTTTAAATATGAGAGATTTATATTTATAAAGGTTTGAATGCTCGGCCTGTTTGGCGAGAGCCCGTCGAATATACTTGTGAAGGGTATAGATCACTGTTTTGCTGTCGACTTTTGATCGTCAATGCTGTTGTGAGACAGTAGGGAATGATACTGGTGTACCATTTGATTGTTCTGTGCTTTTGAAGATTTTCGAAGCTCTGTCATGGTTTTGTTAACAGCGACTAATGATACTTTGTGGGTTTCATTGTTTTCTAATTTCTGGCTTGGAATAGGCAACTGTTGAGTTACCGTAGTCTTTAACGACTCAGTGGATTTCATGATTGAATCGTTTACAGTAATCTACTGTTGTGAATGTAGATTCATCTTGAGTTTTGTTATTATATTGTCGTGGAAGCCTTGTGGAAAAGACAGGTTTTGTGGCTACTGTTATTGTAGTAAATACTGAGTATTGACTTTTTGTGGATGTATTGCCTTTCCTTGCGAAAATTGTTCGAAGGTTTCGAAGCAGCTCAGTTTATTTCATTGTTTTGGAATGAGTATATTGATTTGCTTATACTTGTTTCATTCGGAATGTTTGTCTTGAATGGCATGGAAGGATTTATCAATTAATTCTATTTTTATACTGTTGTTGGGTTTGTGATTATGGGCGCAAATCCGTTATCAGTATGTAGTGTGAATTAGTGGATTTATTAGGATTGAATTCCGAACGACTGTGAGGAGACGTTTCGATGTTCTATTTCTATTTTGGTCACTGTTCAAGTTAAAATGTGTATATACAGTTGTTAAGTGTTGATCCAGTGACTTGAAGGGAAAATCTGTACTGAAGACCTCTGTATTTTCTTGGAGTACTTTGTGTTGCATGTTGCTTTGGTGGTACAGATTCCTTAGGTGATCAACTACATATTCAACCTGTTCTATTTGTGCTAAATTATTGGCAGAGTACAGTCGGGTTTCTTGGTTGAAATAAGAGCTTGATTGTTTGTCTGATTTTTATATGCGTCATTGATGACTGTTTTCGTGTTCTGGCCCTGTTTGGGTGAGTTGCACTAGGGATTTGCATGCACCAAGGTAGGGATCGATTGATGGTGTTCCTTTCCGTTTGTTCAGCCCGATAGACTGAGAAAGTATAAGTATGCTAAGTTCCTTTCTGTTTGTTCAGTTCGATTGACTGAACATGAATTGGAATCAATGTGTGGTCATCATAGCATAGTTTCTCGGAAACCTTAAAAGGCTTAATGTTATAGAGTTGTTGATTACAGCAATACGCTTGAAGCTCTTGCTTTCGAACTTGGTTCGAAAGCCTTACTGTGTTTAGGAGAAACTAGTTTTGGACATCAGACTGATTTATGGATAGTTGATGTGTTAGTTCTTTGTATGAAGAGATTTCTTTGGTTTCTATTTTCGTGATTTAGAACAGTGATCTTGATTTCGGCCTGTCTAACTTGTTCATTTATATACTGGTTGACTGTTCTCATAAGTGAAGGCAGTACAGTGATGAACTTATGTAAAAAGGGAAGTAAGAATGGATTGATTCTTTCTCTTCCTTTATTTAATATTATTGATAATGAACTATCAGTAGGAAATTAATTTGGTAACGTTTTGGTAGGATTCCAAATTGTTATGTTATTTCCTTTTTTTTGAAAGAATGCAACAATCTGACCAGTGTCGTGATTTGGATTCAATGATTGTTTATATGCCTTCGTTCTTGTTTCTTTAATATTTGATGAAAAATTAGAAAGTGTTTAAGACTATTCTGTAACAATGATAGAGTTACATGTTTGTAATCATTTAGTATTACAAGGACATAGCCTGAATATGTTTTCTTATTTGGATATTTGATCTCATTTAAACAGGGTGTTTAATGGAAACAATTGATGGATTGCAATTGTTTTAAAAGTTAGTGCTTATCATGCTCAGTTCATTGAACTGACTCATGTTGACTATTTTTGCAGATGGTTGCCGTAAGAGGTAAATACAATGCAGATCTGGCAGTCCGATCAGATAGTTTATTTGATTTATTATGAATTACAGCTTGATTTTATGGATGTACTATATGAGAAAAGATGTTTCTTTTCCGTTAGCATTATATCAAGTATGCTGTTGCATAAAATGTAATTGTACGAGTTTCGAAAGGAATGAAAATAAGTGTTTGATACTTATGTGTTGTATTCTATTATGAATGATGAACTTCTTCGGTTTACGTAACGAAGAGGCATAGTTATCTTTGTATAATATGGATGCTTTTGTGATTGACAATGAAAGCTTGTAAGTAATTAGACTAAATTCTTATGAGTATTTAGTAGTTCTAATTTGATCTGGATAATGCAATATTGTAACTTAAATATTGTCTCTCTAGAAGATAGGTTAAAAATTGAGCCTAAAAGATAACGCTAAACAAGTTGGATTGAATTACTAATCCCTAGTCCTAAGTATAATAGGACAATAGTAGATTGGATTCTTAATCATTCATAGCTTTAAAATGAAAGGTATGATATGAATTCAGTTAAGAGAACTGATAGGCAATCAATGGAGTTTCAGGTGGCAATCTCAAGCATAGGTTATGAGATATTGTCTGAATCTGTTGCTTAGAATCAGATGTATTCTAATGACTCCTTGATAGAAACTAGACCATAATACCTCTACCAAGTAATGGAATAATAGAGGAGGGTCGTCTTAAGAAAATGAATCCAGGGATTTGGAAAGGCTAACCTTAGGGAAAAGTCTTAAGAAGTAATTTAAACTCTAGTGCGTAACGCTTGTTTTGGGTAGATCTTCTCGAGGCGGATCTAAAGGTTGACGGCATAAAGTCGACTGCAGGGCTGTACCTCCGAGAAGATTAGGATCTTCTCGAAGTTACAACAATGCAGGTGACTTATGGCGACACCCCTTGCATTGATCGTTGAGATTTACACTTGATTTCGCACGAGTTACCCAGGGACCGATTAAGAACGTGGTCATGTTATATGACTGCCTCGAAGATTTGGGGTGTCATGACACACTGGTTGAACTGCAAGGTTGAACCAGTATGTCATCATATCCCTAATCCTCGTAGGCATCCATATAACATTATCACCTTGTTAATCTGCCTCCGAGTGATTCAGCTGTGAAAGAAAGGACTGACAGTAATCAGTATAAGACATTCTATATAACATATGAATGGGGTGAAGGACGTATTCCAGATTGACGAGTATGCCGTTAAGGAATACGAGACATGAAACAGATATGTTTCAAATCTTTGGCCAAAGTATCATGAAGCTGCTGATTGCGTTGTCTGATTCACCTAGTCTAAGGGATGAGATGCCGATGAATAATGGTAACTTGATTATTGATTAGATTCCTTGACGAGCATTACGAATTCCCAGTTAGGGAAGAGAACCATAAGAGTGATGTGTTAAATAAAAACACCGACTCTTATTACTCATGAATAGATCGGTAGATTACCGAGTCATGGAATGAATAGATCGGAAGTACTCCGAGTCATTACAGCTGCATATGGTTGCTTGTTATATGAATGGTTATTTGAATTGTGAGTTCTAAATTATGTATTTAGAACCAGTATGCAATTATCAAAAAAAAAAAAAAAAATTCACTTGTTCTAAAGTTAAAAATGAGGATGTTACATCTTGGTATCAGAGCTGAAGGTTGCAGCTCTTGGACCTATTGAGTCCATAATCTGATAAAAACCCGAATTTTCTTGTAACAGAAAATGGTTAGAACAAGGGGGAACGTTGCGAGTAATGCTCCACCTGAAGAAGGAGCGGCAACAACCCAGAAACTGGATGAGATCCTTGCTGCCCTGTTGGACACAAGAGATCGTTTAGCTGTACTCGAACAGCAGGTGATGGGGAATGAGGAGGAAGAAGAAGCTGATAATGATAATCAGCAACCTCCTGAGGACAACCCCGAAATGGGTGTTGATGTTAATGTTTGAAATGTACTGTCCCGAGAGAAAACAAAAGGGCAGTTAGCGTGAGAACTCACTAATGATATAAAAAGGATAAGCCCACCTAAGTATGATGGCACCACATTAGGAGATGGAGCTGAGAACTGGCTCAGCGAAATGGAGAAGTACTTTGCTATAAGGAACTTCTCAGAAGAAACCAAGGCAATATGGGGAGCCTATCAGCTTTCTCACGAAGCATCTTCGTGGTGGGATAGCCGAAAAGCTGAACTAAATATTGATGAGACCAATATCACTTGGGATCAATTTAAAGGCTATTTTAGGCAACGTTGGCTGCCACAACTTTTCTATGATCAGAAAATGACAGAATTTCAGAACTTGACTCAAGGGAAGTTAACGATGGCGAATGCAATAGGAGCGGTTTACAAAACTTCTCAAGTATGTACCGCAGTACCAAACTGACGAAAAGTTCAGGATACGGAAATTCATCATGGGATTGAATCCTGTGATAGGGGGAGAGGTCGATGTTCACAGTCCAACCACTATGGAAGGAGTTGTTGAAAAGGCCATAAGGCAAGAACAGAAATTGAAGGCTATTTCTGCTCATAAGGAGGAAGTGCGGAAGAAGACTGCAAACCCTTCTTCAACCTCTCTTGCACCCAGAAAAGGACCATGGAAAAAGTTTGGGAACAAGAGTAAGTTTCCAGGAGATAACAATAAGAAGGCAGCAGTAAATAAGCCTGCAGGAAATGTGAAGGATAATTTTGCAAAAAATTATAATAATGGTCAGAAGTCCTATGGAGGACAGCGTGACAATTATAAAACTGGAAGCAACTTTGAGCCTAAGAAGGGACCTGTAGGAGGCTGCTACACTTGTGGTAAAGATCATTACGCAAATCAGTGCCCTTTGAAGAAGGATGATCGTGTCAGCGACATAAGATAAGATACATCTTTGATGGCGGACAAACAAGCTGAAAAGCAAGTGACACCTATAGAAGTTCCGGGTAAGTTATTCGGCATACCTGTCACTATTCTTTTTGATACAGGAGCTACTGAATGTTTTATATCTAACAAACTAGCTTCTAAACTTAAAAGAAAAGCTGGAAAAATGGATAAATCTTGGACTGTACAGTATGGTAATAATTCTGTTCATACAGTGAGTATGTGTCTTTTTGGAGCGGTCCTTGACTTACCTAACTTTTCCACGGAAGTTGATCTCTATGTTGCACCTTTGGGATCGTATGACATTGTCATCGGTGTTAATTGGTTAGCTGACCATAAAGCAAAGGTAGATTGCTATGAAAAGAACATAGAATGTTTAGATGATCAGCTGGAATCAGTAGAAATTCAAGGTGTGAAACGAGAAATTACAGTTAGAAAGCTGTCAGCTATGCAGCTTAAAAAGGCTAAGAATAAAGGATGTACCCTTTATGCAGTAAAGATATCTGAATCTTCTGAAGAAGATAGTGATTTCATGAAGCAAATCCCACTGTTACAAAGTTTCAGGGATGTTTTTCCTGAGGAATTACAAGGGTTACCACCCAAGAGAGAATTTGATTTTACTATTGAAATCAAGCACAGGCTGAACCTATTTCAGGCGCCTTATCGGATGACTACTATTGAGTTAGTCGAGCTAAAGGCTCAATTACAAGAGCTTTTGTCAAAGGGATTGATTAGACCAAGTGTTTCGCCTTGGGGAGCACCTGTGATATTTGTGAAAAAGAAGGATGGAACTCTGAGACTGTGTATTGATTATCGGATGTTGAACAAAGCAACAATTAAGAACCGATACCCACTTCCTAGGATCGATGATCTGTTTGATCAAATGCGTGGAGCAGCGGTTTATTCTAAGATAGATCTTCGATCTGGTTATCATCAGCTAAGAATTAAAGAGGAAGATATTCATAAAACAGCTTTCCGAACAAGGTACGGACATTATGAATTCACAGTTCTAGCCTTTGGGTTAACTAATGCACCTGCAGCCTTTATGAATTTAATGAACAATATTTTTCAAGAATACCTGGACAAGTTTGTACTTGTATTCCTGGACGATATTCTCATTTATTCTAAAAGTGTTGAGGAGCACAATGAGCATCTGAAGATAGTTTTGGGAATTTTGAGAAAGAGAAAGCTGTATGGTAAGTTATCCAAATGTTCTTTCTTTGACTCAGAAGTTCACTATTTGGGTCATGTCATAAGCAAGGAAGGAATCGCTGTAGATCCTTCGAAAATAGTGGCGATAACTGAGTGGCCTACACCAAAGAATGTGCATGAAGTAAGAAGCTTCATGGGTCTTCGGGTTACTATAGAAAATTTGTAAAGGATTTTTCTAAGGTAGCTGCACCAATAACTTCATTGCAGAAGAAGGATAAGAAATTCATGTGGAATGACAAGTGCGAAGCGGCTTTCAAAAGTCTGAAAGACCAGCTGACTTCTGCACCTATATTGGCTGTACCAGACCCTAATGGAAATTTTACAGTGGTAACTGATGCTTCTGGGGAAGGTCTTGGGGGTGTTTTGCTACAAAATGATCAAGTCATTGCTTATGAGAGTAGAAAACTTAAGATTCATGAGCTGAATTATGCCCCTCATGATTTGGAGCTTGCTGCCATTGTTCACGCACTTCAAGTCTGGAGACACTACTTACTAGGGAAACCTTTTGAGTTGGCCCGATCACTTGGGACTGAAATATATTTTTACTCGGCCCAATCTGAATGCCAGAGACAAAGAAGGTGGTTAGAATTTCTATCACAATATGACTTTGATATCGGTTATATCAAAGGAAAGGAGAATAAGTAGGCGATGCTCTAAGTCGTAGGAGGCACATTTCTGCTCTTATAACATTAAGAACTCAGTTTAAAGACGAGGTAAAAAGTGCCTCAGAATCAGATACATATTTTCAGCAAGTAAAAGCAGCGCTTGCTGCAGAACCTAAAGATAAAAGGTATGAAGGTTTTCATTTAGATAATGAAGGAATCTTGCGTTATGAAAATAGGGTATATGTTCCTGTGCTGGATGATTTGAGAAAGAAGTTGTTAGTTGAATTTCATAATTCACCTTTCTCTGGACACCCGGGTATCACAAAAATGTTAGCTGATTTG
The DNA here is from genome assembly GCA_018340775.1 of Taxus wallichiana var. yunnanensis. Taxonomy (NCBI): domain Eukaryota; kingdom Viridiplantae; phylum Streptophyta; class Pinopsida; order Cupressales; family Taxaceae; genus Taxus; species Taxus wallichiana. The sequence continues at coordinate 190,310,099 of CM031240.1, read as the reverse complement.
AAACAGCAATACTTCTGGAAAGGTATGAAAAAGGATGTGATAAATTTTGTGACTCATTGTCTGGAATGTCAGCGGGTGAAAGCAGAGCATATGCATCTGCTTTGGATTGTTGTATCCTCATAGCATACCGATACAAATGGCAAGTAATAACCATGGATTTTGTACAAGGACTACCCATGTCCGAGGAATAAACATGATGTTATCACGTAGTTGTAGATAAGCTAACTAAGGTAGCTCATTTCATCGCTGGAAATCTAAAGGATGATTCTCCGAGTGCTAGCCAAGAAGGTTCGTACGAAATTTTCAGATTGCATGGGTGTACACAGGCTGATTATTTACGACGAGGATCCTAGAATGGCGTCGAGGTTTTGTGCAAGCGCTTAACGCAGCCCTAGGAGCGAAACTAAACTTGATTACGCATATCATCCGAAAACGGATGGGCAAGGCGAGAGGGTAAATCAAGTGTTGGAGGACATGTTGCGAATGTATTGCATGGATCAACGGTATAAGTGGGAAGAGTATCTCCCATTAGTTGAGTTCGCATCTGAACAACACTTATCACTCATCTCTTAAGATGGCACCTTTTGAAGCACTTTATGGAAGAAAGTGCGAGAACCCTGTAAGTTGGGACAGAGTGTAGAGGATAGAGTGGTAATTGGACCGAGATTCTCACGAGAGATGGAACAATGCAAGTTAAGCTGATTCGTGAGCGATTAAAGGAAGCGGCGGATAGACGAGAAGAGCTATCTTTGACCTTAAGCGGGTTGATAGAAAGTTTGAGCTTGGTGATAAGGTTTTTCTGCGTGTTAAACCCAGAAAGAGTTCTATAACTTTTGGCAAGGCTGCCAAGTTGTCACCACGATATGTGGGACCTTTTGAAATTGTCGAGATAATCAATCCTGTAGCTTATCGTTTAGCATTGCCTCCTGCTCTATCTCGTATGCATGATGTTTTCCATATTTCTTTGCTTAAGAAATACGTTTCAGATCTGTCACATGTTTTAAATTGGAATTCCTTGCAGGTCCAGGACCCAGGAATAATCGTGGTTAAACCCACAGGGTGCTGGAAACTCGCCACTTGATTGCATTTAAGGAATCGAGATATTCAGCAATGTAAGGTCCAGTGGGACCAGTTTAGCGAAGAAAGTGCAACTTGGGAAAACCTGGAAGAGATGAAAACTGCTTTTCCTTCTCTTTTTGCAACAGAATGAAATCTGTTGATGAAATACTTTTATGAACTGATTGTTTTTAAGTATTTATGAAAGCCTGATTAAGGCAGACTTTATTCAGGTTGAATAAAAGTGAGGTGACATTGATTTCTGAAACTATTAAATATGGAAGTAAACACATTGTTTGTGTAATAATAAATTGATTGACCGGAAGGTTAAGTTTAATATGTAATTCATCGGGACGATGAATCCTTTTAGGAGGGAAGCATGTAACACCCTGAACTGTTGTTACTTTCTCCTAAGCATTCAAGTGTTGATATGTGATTTCTAGTAAATGGATTGTGTACCTCGATTCGGAAATCATGCTTGATATGTATTAAATTTCTTGCAGATTGCAGATCTTGACTGAGTCAAAATATTAATAGACTCTTTTATTTATTTCATCTTGTGACTGAATATTAATCTGATCACGGAATGAAATTATACAGGTATTCATCAATAATATCTAGACTTGGACCAGAGGAATTGATCCAAGTAATGCTTTAATTTTGTGAAGTGATAAAATTATATCCCGAACCTTGAACAGGTTGCAAGGTATGGAAGCATTTGGTAAGCTGGTCAGGAGTATGACTCAGGCTGATCTTGAGAAATGAAACGGTTCCCGATATCTGGTATATCTGGAAGGTCTCGATTAAAGACCAGGTAATAATTCATTGACATACAATTCTGTAATAAGAACAGGAGTGGCTCTGTTCTAGAAAGTATGATGCAGGTCTCTCCGAGTTTTCAGGAGAAGGACCAAACTGAATTACTAAGGGTTAGTAACCTAAAACAATAACCTAACCTAGGGGTTAGATTATTGTTAGTCTAACCTAGACCTAGGCTATGTGTTATGATCCTAAAATAATAACTAAGTGCAAAATGGTTAGCATGGTTCTTACCCTAAAACTCTAACCTAAGATACTAACCTAGCTAACTAAGAGTTTATGGGAAGGGGCCTTTGAAGGGTGGCGAACCATGGGCGCTATTCTCTATGGCAATAAATGGGAAGGATAAGGATGAGGGACAGGCAGATGGCGGAGGCTTAGGCGGCGGCTAACCTTGGCAGACTTGGCAATTACTAAGTTTTGAAATGAACTTGAGATTTTGATGGACTGTCGCCAATTTTGGCGGTCGGTGGGAGTAGAGATTAGGCGGGAAAATTGGTTTAATGGCATTTATTGTTTAGGGAGTCGAGCCCGGAGCTCGCGAAACGGCATGCAAACGAGAAGTTGGAAGGTTTGTTTGGTGTATCGCGATTTTCGGTCTACTCTCTCTCTCTCTGCTAGTTTACTGGTTCTTCGCACCAGTTCTCTTTGAGTTGCATGGCGAGAATGAATTTCTCTGGCTCTTTTCTCTGCCATGGAGGATATATTGTAAACGGGACAGCGAAATTTTGTTGGTCGCTGTATTTGGGAAAAAGAAAAGGAAGTTTGAGCTCTTCCTGTTGTCTTCTTCGGAAATTCGATCAAAATACAGGCATGTTAGGCCCTATCCTTTAAATATTTTGCTGTCTTTCAAATGTCTTCATTAAAACAACTCTGTTCATTTGTTTGTGAAGATTAGATAAATTTTCTATGAAGATTTAGTTGATTTTGGCTCTGTATCTCTTCTGGTTCGATTTTTGGCAATTTCCGCTTGTTGGGTGTTTGTTGAAATCGAACTTCAACTCTGTTTGTTGTGTATTCCTTCTGGTTTAAATATGAGAGATTTATATTTATAAAGGTTTGAATGCTCGGCTTTTTTGCGAGAGCCGTCGAATATACTTGTGAAGGGTATAGATCACTGTTTTGCTGTCGACTTTTGATCGTCAATGCTGTTGTGAGACAGTAGGGAATGATACTGGTGTACCATTTGATTGTTCTGTGCTTTTGAAGATTTTCGAAGCTCTGTCATGGTTTTGTTAACAGCGACTAATGATACTTTGTGGGTTTCATTGTTTTCTAATTTCTGGCTTGGAATAGGCAACTGTTGAGTTACCGTAGTCTTTAACGACTCAGTGGATTTCATGATTGAATCGTTTACAGTAATCTCTTGTTGTGAATGTAGATTCATCTTGAGTTTTGTTATTATATTGTCGTGGAAGCCTTGTGGAAAAGACGGGTTTTGTAGCTCTTTGTTATTGTAGTAAATCTTGAGTATTGACTTTTTGTGGATGTATTGCCTTTCCTTGCGAAAATTGTTGAAGGTTTGAAGCATTTCGATTTATTTCATTGTTTTGGAATGAGTATATTGATTTGCTTATACTTGTTTCATTCGGAATGTTTGTCTTGAATGGCATGGAAGGATTTATCAATTAATTCTATTTTTATACTGTTGTTGGGTTTGTGATTATGGGCGCAAATCCGTTATCAGTATGTAGTGTGAATTAGTGGATTTATTAGGATTGAATTCCGAACGACTGTGAGGAGACGTTTCAATGTTCTATTTCTATTTTGGTCACTGTTCAAGTTAGAATGTGTATATACAGTTGTTAAGAGTTGATCCAGTGACTTGAAGGAAAACCTGTACTGAAGACCTCTGTATTTTCTTGGAGTACTTTGTGTTGCATGTTGCTTTGGTGGTACAGATTCCTTAGGTGATCAACTACATATTCAACCTGTTCTATTTGTGCTAAATTATTGGCAGAGTACAGTCGGGTTTCTTGGTTGAAATAAGAGCTTGATTGTTTGTCTGATTTTTATATGCGTCATTGATGACTGTTTTCGCGTTCTGGCCCTGTTTGGGCGAGTTGCACTAGGGATTTGCATGCACCAAGGTAGGGATCGATTGATGGTGTTCCTTTCCGTTTGTTCAGCCCGATAGACTGTGAAAGTATAAGTATGCTAAGTTCCTTTCTGTTTGTTCAGTTCGATTGACTGAACATGAATTGGAATCAATGTGTGGTCATCATAGCATAGTTTCTCGGAAACCTTAAAAGGCTTAATGTTATAGAGTTGTTGATTACAGCAATACGCTTGAAGCTCTTGCTTTCGAACTTGGTTCGAAAGCCTTACTGTGTTTAGGAGAAACTAGTTTTGGACATCAGACTGATTTATGGATAGTTGATGTGTTAGTTCTTTGTCTGAGAGATTTCTTTGAGTTTCTATTTTCGTGATTTAGAACAGTGATCTTGATTTCGGCCTGTCTAACTTGTTCATTTATATACTGGTTGACTGTTCTCATAAGTGAAGGCAGTACAGTGATGAACTTATGTAAAAAGGGAAGTAAGAATGGATTGATTCTTTCTCTTCCTTTATTTAATATTATTGATAATGAACTATCAGTAGGAAATTAATTTGGTAACGTTTTGGTAGGATTCCAAATTGTTATGTTATTTCCTTTTTTTTTGAAAGAATGCAACAATCTGACCAGTGTCGTGATTTGGATTCAATGATTGTTTATATGCCTTCGTTCTTGTTTCTTTAATATCTGATGAAAAATTAGAAAGTGTTTAAGACTATTACATATGACAACATGATAGAGTTACATGTTTGTAATCATTTAGTATTACAAGGACATAGCCTGAATATGTTTTCTTATTTGGATATTTGATCTCATTTAAACAGGGTGTTTAATGGAAACAATTGATGGATTGCAATTGTTTTAAAAGTTAGTGCTTATCATGCTCAGTTCATTGAACTGACTCATGTTGACTATTTTTGCGAGATGGTTGCCGTAAGAGGTAAATACATGCTGATGCGGATCTGGCGATCCGATCAGATAGTTTATTTGATTTATTATGAATTACAGCTTGATTTTATGGATGTACTATATGAGAAAAGATGTTTCTTTTCCGTTAGCATTATATCAAGTATGCTGTTGCATAAAATGTAATTGTACGAGTTTCGAAAGGAATGAAAATAAGTGTTTGATACTTATGTGTTGTATTCTATTATGAATGATGAACTTCTTCGGTTTACGTAACGAAGAGGCATAGTTATCTTTGTATAATATGGATGCTTTTGTGATTGACAATGAAAGCTTGTAAGTAATTAGACTAAATTCTTATGAGTATTTAGTAGTTCTAATTTGATCTGGATAATGCAATATTGTAACTTAAATATTGTCTCTCTAGAAGATAGGTTAAAAATTGAGCCTAAAAGATAACGCTAAACAAGTTGGATTGAATTACTAATCCCTAGTCCTAAGTATAATAGGACAATAGTAGATTGGATTCTTAATCATTCATAGCTTTAAAATGAAAGGTATGATATGAATTCAGTTAAGAGAACTGATAGGCAATCAATGGAGTTTCAGGTGGCAATCTCAAGCATAGGTTATGAGATATTGTCTGAATCAGTTGCTTAGAATCAGATGTATTCTAATGACTCCTTGATAGAAACTAGACCATAATACCTCTACCAAGTAATGGAATAATAGAGGAGGGTCGTCTTAAGAAAATGAATCCAGGGATTTGGAAAGGCTAACCTTAGGGAAAAGTCTTAAGAAGTAATTTAAACTCTAGTGCGTAACGCTTGTTTTGGGTAGATCTTCTCGAGGCGGATCTAAAGGTTGACGGCATAAAGTCGACTGCAGGGCTGTACCTCCGAGAAGATTAGGATCTTCTCGAAGTCTGACAACAATGCGGGTGACTTATGGCGACACCCCTTGCATTGATCGTTGAGATTTACACTTGATTTCGATACGAGTTACCCGGGGACCGATTAAGAACGTGGTCATGTTATATGGCGCCTCGAAGATTTGGGGTGTGACACCTTTGGTTGAAGCTGCAGGTTGAACCGGTATGTCATCATATCCCTAATCCTCGTAGGCATCCATATAACATTATCACCTTGTTAATCTGCCTCCAGAGTGATTCAATTTGTGAAAGAAAGGGTGTGATGTCAGTATAAGACATTCTATATAACATATGAATGGGGTGAAGGGCGTATTCAGTTGGCGAGTATGCCGTTAAGGAATACGAGACATGAAACAGTATGTTTCAAATCTTTGGCCAAAGTATCGCAAGCTGCTGATTGCGTTGTCTGATTCACCTAGTCTAAGGGATGAGATGCCGATGAATAATGGTACTTGATTATTGATTAGATTCCTTGGGCGAGCATTACGAATTCCCAGTTAGGGAAGAGAACCGCAAGAGTGATGTGTTAAATAAAAACACCGACTCTTATTACTCATGAATAGATCGGTAGATTACCGAGTCATGGAATGAATAGATCGGAAGTACTCAGAGTCATTACAGTGCATATGGTTGCTTGTTATATGAATGGTTATTTGAATTGTGAGTTCTAAATTATGTATTTAGAACCGGTATGCAATTATCAAAAAAAAAAATTCACTTGTTCTAAAGTTAAAAATGAGGCCATAGTTTCCTCTCTTATAGTAGCTCCTTCCCCTATGAGTGTTGGAGGTCCGGCTTCTTTATTAATGTCACCACCAAGCATCTCAACCCATTTCCTTGAGTACAACTCAAAGTTTCTCTTTCTTCTTCCACCGTTCCTTCTTCTCCCTTAAGTCCAGCATGGATCTCCCAACACCTGAGCCAACACAAGAGGAAAGTCCCCATTGCACCTATGGACTTCTCCGTCATCCCAACAAAAGGGGCTAAGAAGTAGAAGCCAATAACCCGCTTCTCTCAGAGCACCTCAGGTGAAAGAGTAATGGAGATCGCCTATCCCGATCCCATAAAGGATAAAAAGGATCTGTCACCTACAGATTATATAGTGACATAGGTCACAATGGGAATGTCATCCGAGAGCCTTCAAGGAGAGGCCCTATCCGTGGTGGATGCCCTTTGCAAGAAGCTTCAAGAAGCAAAGGAAGAGAAGAGGCTACTAAAGAGCAGAATAAACATCTTCTCCACACCTGCGAGAAAATGGGCACCAAAATTGCACCTCCTGGACAACTGCCCCGAGACTCCTGAGGCCCTTAGTCAGGATAAGATAAATGAATATGCCAAGATTGGTGAACAAGGCATGGCAGTATCCACCTGGAGAGACCAGATCCTCAAAGATAGTGAGGAAGTAATCGTCAAGTTCACCAAGTTATATCAGAACATTGGTCGAGTGAACAAGGAACTCCAAGCGATTACAGGACCTATCTCCAAAGAGTTGGACCATTCTAGGTTCAACATGAGACATTCCAAAAAGATGCTCAACTACTCATTCAATGATTTAGTCAAATTTAGCATCTTGATCACCCTTCTAGAGCACCCAAAAACGTCCTTCAGCTTTACTTTGGGACTATCGGGTTGATCGGATGGAATTTGTCCTGGAGAAGATAGATAAGGTCGAGGAGTAAGACCTAGATCATGCATCAAATGGACCAAATTGTCCTAAAGATGTCTCAAGGGCTTGCTCACTCTGTCATTCACCTTGAGAAATGTGGATGAAACTATTCGAATCTTCAAAGAGATCGTCTCAAGGGTTACTGACCGAAGCCATTTTTGAAGCTGAATCCATCAACAACCTTACGTCCTACCAAAACTTTGTGGGATACACGATGGAGGTAGGTAATGAGTAATTCAAGCTCTGAAAAACTCGAGAGATGAGCTTTCAGACTTGTGAAGTCATCGGTGACCACACCAAGGGTCTGCCCAGGACCAACTCTAATCGATGATCAGCAAATTTATGGAGTCACAGGGCCCAATTCCACATTGCCTCTCTTGAGTAGAGCGAGGGTACTCCTTTCCAAAACCTGAGACAAAAATGAATAGCGTTCCTCCTCTTGGATTTATTTTTGCAATATTTAAAAGTATGTTAAGAGACAAATGATGACATCATCCATGTTGCACCATGGGATGTTGTTATCCACTGTTGCCCCAAAAGTCAGCAGAATGACTTTTAGATATTTTTAAATATTTTGTAATTAGTTGTTGGTTTTCTTTTTCCTTCTCTCCTCTTCTCCTTCTATAAATACTTGAATATTCGTTGTATTTAGGTGTATTTACACTTTTAGATGAAAATAGAAGTGAGAAGAAAGGATTTGTACTTTTGTAATAGAAGAAAACATAATACAAATATTAAGATTTTGTGTTGAATATGTGTGTCATGGGCATCCGATCTTTCTTATGTCGATCTATGCGTTTATTCTATTGGATTTATCTCTACTTTTCGGTCATTTGTTCATCAATATTGCTTTGTTCGTTTATGCAAGTAGGTTTGGCTCTGTTTACTACCAATCGCAAAACATAAACCCTCTGACTTTTCTACTTTGGAATTAATTTCTTTTCTCCCTTCAGATCTATCCTATCTCCTCTCCCCACTTCATTCCCTTCTCTTCACAATGGAAATACCCCAACCCAAATGAGATCCCAAACCCTAAAGGCGAATCTTTAGGACTTGCGCGATTCCTCTTACGGTAAAATAGCAATAAACCAGTTTCACTTTGTTGTCTCAAAGAGGGGCTATGCCCTACACACTATTGGCTCATCTATCCATAGATCTGTCCACCCAACAGATTTTCAGACCAACAAGGTTTCAATGGATACATCCACCCAGGATGTTATCACAACTACAACTATAGAGGTACCAAGTGTTCCTTCTTCCATTTCTTCTCCTCCTCCTGTCATCGAAAAATCTATTCTTATGGATGTGTCTTCTCCTCTACCTTCCTCCCTTCCATCTCCCACCTCTTCCATCTTCTCCTCTCTCACGGATCTATCACCCAGTGTTCCCTCCATCCAATTGTAGATCCCTTCCATTTCCATGTCCTTTTCTTCTCCTATAGTAACTCCGGATACCCTGACAAGCAACAGTGTGCGTTGGACTCTTTTTCAATGCCACCACTAAGTGTTTCAACATTCTTTCCCGAGGCCTCTACAGCTTTCTCCCTCTCTCACTCCCATTTCTTCTTCTATTTCCTCTACTCCCACTCCCATAAGTCTTAGTTGGATATCGACCATCTAGGCCAATAAGAGAAAGGTTCCCATCACACCCATGGACTTCTCTCGTCATTCCGAAGAAGGGACCCAAGAAGTAAAAAGCAATAACTCACTTTTCTAAAAGAACTTTGGGGGAGAGAATCATGGAGATTGCTTACCCGATCCCACCAAGAAAAGAAGGATCTGTCTCCCATAGACTTCACAAAGACTCAAGTCACAATGGGAACCTCATCTCGAAATCTTATGCAGAGAAGCCTTATCTCATGGTGGATGCTCTCTCAAGAATCTCTAAGAAGAAAAAGTGGAGAAGAGAATACTCAAAGAACAAAACAAACATCTCCTCCAAGCATTGCAGAGAATGGAAACGCTCCTCCTGTGATTCCCATTTGAACCCATTGAAGTTCTCGAAAGGATAAAATAAATGAATATGCTAATATTGGAGAACAAGGTGCAGCATTATTCTCTGGATCGAGTGGATCATCATAGATGGTCATGAAATGATTGCAAAATTCATAATACTTTATCGGGATATAACCCAAGTAAATAAGGAGCTACAAGAAGTAGCAGGTTCCCTCTCCGAGGAGTTGGATAATTCCAGGTTGCAACATGAAACATTTCAAGCCATGGTTGATAGCTCATTGATGACCTATTAAAGGTCGGCGTTATTGATTACCCGCATTCAAATAACAAATCTCTCATCACTTTAGATTACCGGGTTGATCAAATGGAATATATCCTGGAGAGGATAGATAAAATCAAGGATGAAGCCCTAGGCGCGACTATACATGGAGCGAGATAGATTACAAGATGTCTCCAGAATGCTCAGTGAATCATACACATTGAGGGAAGAAGATGATGCATTCCAAAGCTTGAGGCTATATTCACTTAAGGTTTGGCACCAGAGAGTCACTTTAAACTAAGAATCAATCAATAACCTCTTGGCTTCCACGAATTCATTAGCTTTTGATCGATTCATGCGAAACTTTCACCGAGTTACACCGACAAGGTCAATAATGAGAAAGAAACTTACGAAGTCATTAGAGACCATTTTAAAGGTCTAGATCACGACCAACTTCAAGAATGATCAGAAATTTTATGGAATATCGATTGCAGTGTCACATCGACTCTCTCCGATCAAAAGCAAGACACCAAGTTTGAGCAAAGGGATGATGAGGAGTAGTTTCTCCTTTTGTGTATGCTTTGATCATTTTTGTAAAATATTTAAAAAGGTTATTGGAATTTACGATGACATTATCTATGTTGCACCATGGGATGTTTTCATCCAAAAACTTGCCCAAAATCAACTTTTGACTTTTTAGATATTTTGTAAATAGTGGTTGGTTTGCCTTTGTCTTCTTTCTTCTTCTCCTTCTATAAATACTTGAATACTTGTTGTATTCAAGGTGGACATTTTTTGTATGAAAAAAGAAGTGAGGAGAGAAAGACTTTGTGCTTTCTTATATGAAGAAATATTAATACACGTATTCGAGACTTTGTACTCCATATGTGTGTTATTTGCATCATATATTTTTAAGTTAGATCTATGTTTTTATTCTATTGGATTCATTCCTAATATTGTCATATGTTCATCAAGTATTGCTTTAATTGTTTATGCAACTAAGTTTGGCTATGTTTACTACCATTAAAAGCATAAACCTTATGACATTTCTATCTTTGAATTCATTTCTTTTCTTCCTTCAAATCTACCCTCCTTTGTTTCTTCTCTCCTACCTTTATGTTCATTGTTGGAACTACCTCTACTGGGATGAGATCCCAAACCCCCTGAAGTTAGAATAGTGTAGATTTACACAGATTCCTGCTTGATAGATTAGCAATAAACTAGTTTTGCTTTGTTGTCTCAAAGAGGGGCTATGCCCTGCACACTGCGTTGGCCTTTTCCCCCACGACCCGCCTAACCGATGCTTTTCGGACCAACATGATTTTGGCGACTCTCTAGGGATAGAACTAAGGAAATAACTAAAAATTGTAAAAATCACTACAGTTGCAAATTTTAACTCTTTGTTAAAAATTAAAATTTTTGTAGAAGTGATCAAAACTGAAAATTTCCTTATACAAATCCATAGATCTAGACCAAATAGAGACTTTTAGTTCATTGAGTTTTTACAAAAACTTGTATATTTCAGTAGATCTAAGATTATGATATTTCACATTATTTTCAAAACGTTGCAAAATTTAGGTCAAAGATCCATAATCAGCTTTCTATATTAACCCACGCTTTTATTATTGTTAATCTTTGTCAAAAAAACCACAATCGGTTGTTATATAAAGGGTAAAATTTTAAAAATTGAAAAAGTACATGTTTGCTGATTTATGCTAGAAAAATCAGCAAATACAAACAAAAATATTGTTGTAAAGCTGCTCTTAATTGTTGCAGAGATCTAATGGGTACACTTTGGCGGATGAACCATTTACTTACAAAGAAAAGAGCTCATGGGGAAGTTGATCCAATTTTTGATCTACCTCAAAGGCACAATTTTAGTATCTCCCAATGATTTGCATCACTAAGCTCAATGGATCGATCAACAAGAAGTGTCTCACCTCCATGAAAAATCGCGATTTCACAGGGTGCCTCGACATCAACTTGTAGCACTCTTTTGCTAAGTGGAACCACACTCCCTGCTCACATTCTTTTTCTTAATTTTCAAATGGTAGTAAATCTACCTATACCATGAGGAAACGCCATGGGCCCTCTAGCACTATTACATCCAGTCAACCCCCTCCCTCAAGGAAATCACAAAAATTTCTGAAATTTGATGGGAGTGGAAATCAAAGCATGACCGCACATATAGTTATGTTTATTATGTCATGCAGCATTCTAGACGTGACTCATGAAGACGTATCAGTACGTATCTTTCTGGAGACCTTGCAAGGGCCTACATTAGAATGGCTCCAACATTATTTACCCAGCCGGATCCATCACCAGTTGGGCCACATTACAAACTACATTTGAAGACAAATACAAACCTTTAGAAGATGCATTCGTGTTATTATCACGAATCACTCACATGAAGAAGGAAGCCAATGAAAACATGCACAATTTTATCACCTGATTCAATTCATTGATTAACCACATGCCTCTTGCCATGATGCCAACATTAGAGAATAAAAAGTGTTTCTTCTTGAACGCATGAGTTTGAAAGTAAGTTTCTTACTTTTACGAAACAAATACCCACCTTAGTTATTTCTCAAGCTATGGCCATTTGGATAGAAGACAACCTTCTTATATCTAGTGAGTTAAGACGAGACTTGCCAAAATCAAAGGCTTCAACTTCTTCTCAGGCTGCCTCATCAGATCCAGCATTCTAGAAGATGGTGAATGACTTGCTCTCATTAAAGAAGCAATTGGCTCAAACATCATCTACTACTCCTTACTAGGATATCCCATGGAGGAAATTCACTCCCAACAACACCCCCAAAGGCTGTATTTTCCTACTATTTCTCCAAGGTTAGCAATTGAAGCCCCTCCGGTTAATGCTTTGGTTGAAATCGAAGAAGATGATCCAAATTACGAAGAACCTTCATTGCAAGGCGAAGATGATCAAGATTTCGGTGAACCGACTGGTGACTCTACTATTGGGTATATGGAATTTAAAGATGAGGAATTTGATGAAGAAGAGGGTACCCAAGGATATGCGAGCGGAAAATAATACGTTTTTTCACTCACTCACAAGAAAAGAAGAAAAGATTGCTTTGCTTTAAAAATAAAAGGAAAGGGTTGTGGTATCTCCTCCTCCAACGATCGCTAAAAGAGGTAATCCCCTTCCTACTCAACCTCCTATTAAACCTTTTCTAAAGAAATATTTTCCTCCTATTTCTCCTCCAAATCAAAATTCCTCCATCCCATAAAGACCAAAATCCTCCCCACAAATGTGAAACGAAGGACTCATTCCTTCGTTAGCTCAACCCTTGGTCGCATTTGACATAATTGATCATGCCAAAAATACCAAGATCTATGATGTCGAGGTTGAGTACCTTCATCCAACCCAGCAACTTATAAGATTAACTAAGTATATCCAAAGCCAAGACTACCATCCCTCCTCCCATTTCCCCAAAAGGAATTCTTCCCACTCCTCCTATGTCTCACGTAAATGTTGCCTCAACTTTCATGTCGGGGAAAATTGAACCTTTTTACCTATCTCTCTTGATCAATGGTCATAAACTAAGTAACTGTATAATTGATTCTGGAGCTTCTGACAATGTTATGCTAGTAAAGGTCACCCATGCTTTGGGCCTCACACTTACTAAACCTTTTGGCAGATGCTACTCCATGGAAACCAAGTAGGTACCATTGATTGGTCAAATCAAGGATGCATAGTTTACATTCGCGGCATTTCCTGAGAAGAGGGTAAAAATGACTATTCTCATAGGCGATATTCCAGGCCGCATACGGGATATTTCTAGGGAGGGATTTTGTAAAGAATTTGGTGGGGAAATTCACATGGACTGATCCAAAGCTAGGATTCTGTCCAAGGGGGTGATGCTGACGTTGGAACCAGAATCACAAAATAAATATCTAGTCACCAAATCGATGACCCTAAGGCTCATATTCTTTTCAAATCATCGGGGATGGGAACTACTTCTATCCACCGACTTAGATAAAATAGAAATTCTCATCTAAAAGAGGATCTCAACAAAGTATGGACATCGTAGTTTGATGGCGGTTGTGCAACAAGTGGATGTGGTCTTTGGGGTTGTTCTAATATCTCTGATGAGGATATTTTCTCTTTTTCTTTCAAGTTGCGTTCTTTAATACTAATAATCTGCCGAGTATGAATCCTATTACTTGGCATAAAGCTGCAAAGAGAAAGGAATCAAGAATCTAAAAGTGCAAGGTGATCTTGAGTGATTGTTAATCAAGTAAAAGGGATATATCAAGTAAAGAATGACCGACTCGGACACTACCACAATGCCATATGGGATAACATCATTGAAGAGATTAACACTTTCTCAATCAAAGTAGTTTCATGAGATCAAAATGACATGGCTGATTCATTGGCCATCTCGGCAAGATCTCTCATGCTCCCTCACCTAGGGTTAAAAACAAATATATATATCATTGAAGTGGTTTTTCGCCCAAGTGTGCCAGATAATTCACAACACTGGAAAGTGTTCAATGATGACAACCAACTTATCACCTTTTTGGAGAAAGCTGACAATTTCAAAGAACTTCATTTTGATGGATCAACTTCTGCGTGTCGTGAGTCCCTCATCAGTCAAGCACATGAATCTGAAAAAGAAACAGTGATACAGCTCAAAGGAAATAAGATTCTGAAAGGTTTGGTTTCCTTAGAATGATTATTTGATAATCATGACCATTTTGTCAAGAAAAAGTGATAGGATGATCCTTCCTCCTCTCCATAATCGACTCCATCAATCAATCTGGGTACGCGAACATCCTCGTTTCGTGAATATCGGGAAGTGTTGTATGCACCGAGGAAAAGCAAAAATTCGTTAAGTTGCTGAAAAAGTACATGGATGTATTGGCATGGTCATATGCTGATGTGAAGTCTTTCAAGCCAAAGGACATTCAACATGACATTCCGCTTAAGGATGACGTCGAAGCCTTTCCGTCAAAAAAGTAAAGGCACTACAACCCCAAATTCTTGGGTACCATCCAAAGTGAAATTCAAAAGATGATGGATGCAAGAATTATTTTTCCAATTCATCACAATGCACTTAGGTTGCGAATATTGTGCTCGTGGAAGAAAAATGGCGAGATACGCATATGCGTGGACTTTCGCAACTTGAACCAGTCATCCTTAAAAGATAACTATCCACTGCCGATAATGGATCAAGTACTACAGGTAGTAACCTGGTTCAGAAATGTTGTCTATACTTGATGGTTTTTCAAGTTATAATCAAATTGAAGTCACACCTAAAGATCAGTTCAAGATAGCATTCACCACTCCTTGGGGTACCTTCACCTACAACAGAATTCCATTCGGTTTGATCAATGCCGGTGCTACCTTCCAACAAGAAATGGACTTTGTATTCAAAGGTATGATGGAAAAATTCATCGTAGTTTACCTAGATGACCCGACCGTGTTCTCCAAGACACGGAGTGATCACTTGCGATCATTTGGAACAAGTCATGATCGGATGCCGAGAGCATGGGATTTCACTAAATCCCAAGAAGTCAATTTTTGGGGTCACCAAGGAAAGCTACTAGGACATATCGTCGGCAAAAAGAAGAAACTAAGGTAGATGTTGAAAGGGTCAAGGCTATTCAAAGCCTTACTTTGCCTCTAAGCAAGACTAGTGTTCACTCTTTCTTGGAAAGGTAAATTTTATTAGACGCTTTGTTCTGATTTTCTTGAGAAGACTCATCATATATCTAATATGATGAAAGAGTCCCAAACATTCGATGGAGTGACGGTAGGACATCATTCAAAGACATAAAAATCTCATCGCTCACACACCTATTTTGGTGTGTCCTGACTTCAAGAAAGACTTCACATGTACAGGTTATGCGTTTGCACATACTTGTATTAGCTATCTTGATGCGAGAAGAGCTTTGAGAATATTGATATCCGATCACTTTCAAGAGCTCTCCTCTTAAGCCTCACGAACTAAGATGTCAAAATTCGAAAAGCATGCCTTTTCTATGGTAAAAGCAATCAAAATTTTCCGCTACTATATTCTAAATTCTCATATCTTTGTGTTGGTTCTGACATGGTTGTTAAGCTTATCCTAACTCAACGGGAGTTAGGGATCTTACGAGGGAATTGGATCACAAAGGTTCAAGAATATGATCTAGACATCAAACTAACCAAATTGGTGAGAGGTAAGGGCGTGTGTCGGCTAATGGCTGAAAACAAAGACTCGTAGAGTACTGAAGAAAAAGTTGATCACATTAATGGAGAACAAAATAAGCTGGAGAAAGTGGATTCTTTTCCCATGGTTCTTTTGTCGCAATGAATGACGAATGGTATTCTAAATCGCACTCTTTCTCACCTATGGAGATTGCCCAACTCACCTAACCACTAAGGAAAAGTGAATGGTGAAACTCGTGAGCCATAAGATATGTCATATGGAATGATGGATTGTACAAATGTGGAATTGAGGGCATTTTTCTACGATGTGTTGACAAGCGCGGCAAAGCGAGTAAAATTGTTGGAGAGTTTTCACAACTCAATCTGCGGTGGTTACTTCTCCTCATCTATGATAGCACATAAAATCATTTGGGCCAAGTACTATTGGACGTCACTATTTCAAGATACAACACTGGGTAGCAAAATGTGAACTTTGCCAACAGTTCGTTGGCAAACCAAAGCTGGTTGCGTTTCCCCTCGTGCCCACCATCATTGATTTCGAACCATTCGAAAATGGGGAATTGATTTCATTGGAGCACTCAATCCTTAATCAAGTGTTGGGAATACTTACGTCCTAACAGATGGATTACTTCACTAAATGGGTGGAGGCCATACACTCAAGCATGCCACTTCGGAAGTTGTTTGTAAATTCATCAAAGATAATATTATTGTGAGATTTGGCATTCCACAAAAATCATTGTTGATAACGCTTCCAACTTCTCTTCATGGGAGGTAATTGGTTTTGTTATGGATACGGAATAACCTTGGCTCATGCTTCTGATTATTATCCTCAAGGAAATGGTTAGGCGAGAATCTAGCAACAAGAACTAGGTGACTATCATACGGAAGCTAGTTGATGAAAACCAGAGGTCTGGCACAAATCATTGTACAATGATTTGTGGGAAAATCCTATCACTCTGAAGAGATCTCTCGGATGTCACCTTTTTAATTGTTATATGGAATTGATGCTAAAATCCCTATTTCCACAGTAACTCCTGCTTTGCTTTAGTTCAAGCAATTGAAGATGAAACTTTTCAAAATTCTCTTGAAAATATAATCATGTACACAGCAGAACTTAAAGAAAAGTGAGTAAGAGTGGTCAATATGATCATTTAGAATCGAATCAAGTTAAAAGGTTGTTTGACAAGAAATCTAAGTAGAGATATTTCCAAGTAGGAGATCTTGTTCTTCTGTGGGACAAATGAAGAGAACCGAAAGGTATGCATTGGAAGTTTGACTCTCTTTGGAGAGGGCCATACAAGATCAAGTAGCTCAATGGAGAGAATAGTTTCTATCTCTCATATCTGGATGGAACCGAGCTCTTTCTTCCCTATAATAGGCAAACTCAAGATCTTCAGGAAGTAGAGCTTGCTCTCTTCTTTGTATTGTTTACTTTTTTGTGTGTTTGTTTTCTGTTTGTTGTGTGTCCCTTCCTTTTTTTTTTTTCATCGCCCTTGTTTTTGACTCTCTGTAACCCAATGGATAGGCACTTGAAAATATGGGATTCTCTACCCTTAAGTTTCACTTAAAGATAGTCCCCAGAAAGAGCCAGCTGTTATCCCACAAAATTGACAAGGGCAATTTGTAGGTAACCATACCAAAATTTCCAATTTGGCCCCAAGTAGAGTTTAACAACATTAAAAATGGCCCAAAACTTCATTTCAAAAATTTGGATGTTATGAAACTTAATCAATTTTGTTAATCCTTCAATGCAGCACCCATCTTCATGTCAACATGATTGAAGTTGCGCCCCTTTTTACACAAGGCGCAATTTTCCTTGTGTCGACATACCAAAATTTGTGCCCACTCTTAAAATCCTTGGTGCACTCATTATTATGTTAACATCACAAAAGTAGCACCCCTTTGGCCCTTTAGCACTGGAAATATCATGTTCCCATCGGAAATGTGCGCTAAAGCATTGTTAATGTTGTGTTGACATCCTTGAAGTTGCGCTAAGGTGCACTTTTTATCGTGTCGAAACTCTAAAATTCATGCCAAAAGAAGTTGGTGAAGTAATAAATGTCAATTTTCTTATAAATAGGCACTCGACACCTATCATTTTCACGAATTAAAAATTGAAAAAAGTGTTTTCTCTACACCTGTTAGCCATCCTTGTCCCCCTGCATGCCATTTTTCAAGCTTGTGGATCCCACGTCGTTCCTCGTCTTTTATAAATCCGGGTAAGTGGATCCTCTCATTGTTGTTGCTTTTTTTTTTTGTTGTGTTAGGTATTAGGATGGTGTAAAAGATAAAAATTAAAAGAAACACACCTAACAAAATCATAAGCCATTGAAAGCCATTTTCCGATCTGTAAATCTGGAAGACCCCTACCTCCGAAGAAACCAAAAACTCATTTTTCCTACTGCTTCCTTTCCTAACAAAACCCTCTCTTTGTCATCTGGAAAATCCAAAAAAGAGGAATAGAAATCAAGAAAAATAAAGCTAAACTGTTAAACTGATTAAATCATGGCGCACTGTCCTTATTTGCAACATCTTCCAAAATTGTGCCTTGGCGCACTTTACCCTCTTGCAGCATAACCCTAACCCATGCCCAGTTGAAATAACACTTAGCAACTTTTGTGGGGCGCAGGCACAATCTACACAACATCAACAAAAGATGTTGTGTGCTTCAAAACCACACCACACACTTTTTCCCTTAGCACACTGTTTTGTCTTGCAACATATTTTGAAGTTACACCTTGGCGCACTCTAAACCCATGCAACACAAAAAATTTCAGCACCCAAACCAAGCAGATTTTTCCTAAGGCACAGGCGCAACTTCTTTAACATCTACATAACATGTTGCATGTTGCAAACCCGTGCCCTGTGCTTTACCCTTTGGCGCTGCATTTTGTCATGCAACACCTCTCAAAAGTGTGCCCTTTCTAAACTTGGTGCAACTTTTCTCATGTCAACATTGGCGCAACTTTTTTCATGTCAACATCTTCCAAAGTGCGCCCAACAATAAAAAGACTCTACAACATGCTTGTGAACCTACACCTTACGCCCTAAGCCTTGTAATTGCTAGTTCTTCATTCTGCAAGATTTTATTATGAATAACATGATGGTTGACATGGCTCTTCTGTGTTGGACCTCCTTGATTCTTCTTGCAGAACAACATCCATCTTTGAGCTCACACATGTCTTCATCAAAGAAACCAACTAAAGCTAAATCTAAAGCTAAGTAGTCGAATAAGAGATGAAGTACAAGTATCAGAAAGTCAGGATGCCTGACTCATATGAAAAGTGCAGCCTTGACATCAGAGACTCTGAGCTAGGTCATATTGATATGGATGATTTCTGGGAGAATACCAACCAGGTGAGCAGTTGCCCGAGGATGAACAAACTAGTGGGTAGTGGATTGCACTTTGCAGTTCCAGACAGTGCCGTAAATAACGAGTTCATCATGTTGGTTTCTCGGTGCTATAACAAAGACACTAGATGTGTTGAAGACAAAGAACACAAGACAATCATCGACCTCACGGATCGTCACTTTGAACTAACCCTAGACATTCCTCATCACAGAAATATGTAGAAATAAGCATCGAAGACTGCAAGAAGGCCTGGGATGAAAATGAGGATAAATGCATGTAGATGATGAATGAGATTTATCTAAAGAACAAGAAGTCCATGATCGATGGCCACAAAATCCAATATAGTGACTTGAATGAAGAGTTTAGTGATAAAATCACCTTCTTAAATAGAGTATTTGGGCTCCTTGATGCCCATTTTTTCACAAATGGATGTTGAGGTACCTAGAGACCATGAGCAAGAATATGCTTGATCAGCATTTTAGCTAGGGTGAGATCATCAGTGACACCATCTCCCAATAGCTTCAACAAGTTCTAATAATTGGGAAGTTCTACATGAACTCCTACGTTGTATACGTAGGCATGTGTCAACAAGGGATTTTGTAGGGTTAGCTCAAATGGGGTATGGCCCCAGGTCAAAATATATGAATTCTACCTAGAGCTAAAGCTCAAGGCCAGCATCTCCTAGTTCTCCAAAATTAATGATGCCTTCTTCTATGAGGTAATTTGCTTGCTGAGGCCAAACATGAGACACGGTCAGACCAGCCTAAGTGTGATTGCTGCTTTATAAAAATGGGGAGCATTGTTCACACAATTCCCCACATTCACATACCTCAGAGCTGTGAATTTTGAAGGAGAGCCAACGAAGCTGCGAAGGTATGCAGGGCCGAAGTTGATCTTGTTGGAATTATCAAGGTAGCTAATCACTTACCATGAGAAGTACATGAAGAGAAAGAAAGGATGAACTCCATTCCCCCTACAATTGGCTAATACACCTGCCCACACTTGCCAAAGCATGGGAGATATATGCTGAGCTGGAGTTGCTAAATTTGAAGCATAACTTCCTAGCAAGGCTGACCTTCGACTACTGGAGTTGCCTCCCAAAGGCAAAAAATTGATCCCATCCATGTTCCCAAGATCGAGGACATTTGGATCAACCTGACACATGAGATAGACATCAGGTGAAAGGATCACTCCCGGCTAGCTCTGGAGGAGATCATCCACTATGGTGTAGCCATCGTCCCAAAGGAATTCCAAGAGACTGATCAAGAAATTGATTAGGTTTACCTTGACACAGATGGGGATGATTGGCCATTCACGGAGATCGATAGAGCCAAGGCACCGAAAACCATTCAGGAAAGGGTTAAGCCCATGTTGTAACACACCGAACATTGGTGCAAACAGAATGGTCTCACCTACCTTGGATTTGATTTCACTACTTCTCCTTTAGGTAGAGCTCCTCCAAGACCAGCCCATGTGTCGAAAGGAAAAGGAAAGACAAGGAGAGCGAATCGAGAAAACAAGAAGAATCTCTGAAGGCCTTCTTTCTACTTCTGAGAAGAAAATAGTTGACCTAGTTTCTCAAGGTAAAGAAGAAGAAACAACAGAGGTTTTAACAAATACATCCACCCAGGATGTTATCACAACTACAACTACGAGAGTACCCGAAGTGTTCCTTCTTCCATTTCTTCTCCTTCCTCTTGCCATCGAAACATCTATTCCTATGGATGTATCTTCTCCTTTTCCTTCCTCCCTTCCATCTCCCACCTCTTCCATCTTCTCCTCTCTCATGGATTTTTCCCCACTAATCCCTCCATCCAATTGCAGATCCCTTCCATTTCCATATCCTTTTCTTCTTCTCTGTAATAACTCCAGTGCCACACAAGCAATGGTATGTTGGACTCCTTGTCAATGCCACCATTGAGTGTTTCAACATTCTTCTCGAGGCCTCTACGATTGCTCCCCTCTCACTCCCGTTCTTTTCTATTTCCTCTACTCCCACTCCCATAAGTCCTAGTTGGATTTCTGACCATCTGGGCCAGCATAAGAGAAAGGTTCCCATCGCACCCATGGACTTCTCCATCATTCCGAAGAAGGGACCCAAGAAGCAGAAAGTGATAACTCACTTTTCTAAGAGCACTTTGGGGAGAGGGTCATGGATATTTCTTACCCGGATCCCACCAAGGAAAAGAAGGATCTGTCTCCCACAGACTTCACAAGTGACTCAAGTCACAATGGGAACCTCATTTGAAAGCCTGCAAGGAGAAGCCTTATCTGCGGTGGATGCTCTCTGCAAGAAGCTCCAAGAAGAAAAAGAGGAGAAGAGAATACTCAAAGAACAAAACAAACATCTCCTCCAAGAATTGTAGAGAATGGGAAATGCTCCTCCCAGACTCCCACTTTCTGAACCCATTGAAGTTCTCGGTCAGGATAAAATAAATGAATATGCTAAGATTGGAGAACAAGGCGCAGCAGTATCCTCCTGGATCGAGTAGATCCTCAGAGATGGTCATGAAATGATTGGGAAATTCATAGTACTTTATCAAGATATAACCCAAGCAAATAAGGAGCTACTGGCGTAGTGAGTTCCCTCTTCGAGGAGTTGGATAATGCCAGGTTGTAGCATGAAACATTTCAAGCCATGGTTGACTACTCAGCTGATGACCTATTGAAGGTTAGCATTATCAATCACCCACGTGCACATAACAAAGCTCTCATCGCTTTAGATTACCGGGTTGATCAAATGGAATATATCCTGGAGAGGATAGATAAAATCAAGGATGAAGCCTTGACGCACGATACAACATGGAGCAGACAGTTACAAAGATGTCTCCAGGGATGCTTAGTGAATCATACACCTTGAGGGAAGCAGATGATACATTCCAATGCTTCAAGGCTATAGTCACTCAAGGTTTGGCACCAGAGGTCACTTTCAACCGAGAATCAATCAATAACCTCTTGCCTGCCATGACTTCATCGGCTTTTTGATCGATTCATGCGAAACTTTCACCGAGTTACCTGACAAGCTCAAGAACGAGAAAGAAACTTGTGAAGTCATTGGAAACCATTTTAAAGGTCCAGATCATGATCAACTTCAAGCAATGATCAACAAGTTTATGGAATATCGAGCGCAGTGTCACATCGACTCTCTTGATCAAAAGCAAGACACCAAGTTTGAGCAAAGGGATGATGAGGAGTAGTTTCTCCTCTTGTGTATGCTTTGATCATTTTTGTAAAATATTTAAAAAGCTTGTTGGCATTTATGATGACATCATCCATGTTGCACCATGGGATGTTGTCATCCAAAAACTTTCCCAAAGTCAACTTTTGACTTTTTAGATATTTTGTAAATATCTTGTAAGATATTTTGTAAATAGTGGTTGGTTTTCTTTTGTCTTCTTTCTTCTTCTCCTTCTATAAATACTTGAATACTTTTTGTATTCAAGGTGGACATTTTTTTATGAAAAAGGAAGTGAGGAGAGAAAGACTTTGTACTTTCTTGTAATGTGAATAAATATTAATGCACGTATTCAAACTTTGTGCTCCATATGTGTGTTATTTGCATCAGATATTTTTTAAGTTAGATCTATGTTTTTATTCTATTGGATTCATTCCTAATATTGTCATATGTTCATCAGTATTGCTTTAATTTTTTATGCAAGTAAGTTTGGCTCTGTTTAATACCAATCCAAAGCATAAACGTTCCGACCTTTTTTGTCTTGGAATTCATTTCTTTTCTTCCTTCGATCTACCCTCCTTCATTCCTTCTCTCCTACCTTTATGTTCGTTGTTGTAATTACCTATACTTTGGGATGAGATCCCAAACCCCTCAAGTTATAATAGTGTAAATTTGCATGCAGATTCTGCTTGATAGATTAACAATAAACTAGTTTCACTTTGTTGTCTCAAAGAGGGCTATGCCCCGCACATTGTTGCTGTTTCCCCATGACTTGCCTAATTGACAGCTTTTCGGACCAACATAGTCATATGTAAATATGTGTGTGCATGCATCAAGATATGTGTTAGGTTATTTGAAAGTGAGGTTCTAAAAATATATGCGGTAGAAATGGGTGTAGTTGGGATTGATGTGGAAGTGAGTGATGTGGATTTAATATGTTTGTATATCAATGGGGTCAAAATAGGCATTAAGAATGAATATGATGTGATAGGTTGAGGCATGATAAAATTGGATGAATAAATAGGTATAGTTAAAGTTGATATATATGTGGTAAAGGTAGGAGAAGGTAGATGTATAAGACAAGTAGTAAAATTTTATATAGGTGTGATAGTTGTGGATGCGATAGGTTCCGAATAAGGGGTGGGTATAATGTCTAAGGTGGGAACATGAAGATTTTTTGAGATGAGATATTTATTAATGGTGTCAATGATGTGAGAATTTGCTGGTTCATATGTAGAAGGGATTGGTGGAGAGATATTTATAATTAGGATATTCATGGATGCAATTGATGTAAAAGTGGGTAAGGGGTTAAATAGGATGGTCCGGAGGATGGTAGATGTGGACAAAGAGGTAGGTATATCCAAGGATAATGTGGATGTGGTAAAGGTAGGCATCGATGTAGATGTAGAGGTAGATAATAAAGAAGTATTAGACACAATGTCTAAGGTAGGGGTAGACGATGAGGTAGATGAAATACATGAGGTTGTAGTTATTTGATGAAAAATATTGATTACATAGGGATTGAATGTGTAATATGTGGAAGATGGAAGTTGATTTGTCAATGGTGGATTAGGAAAGGATTTATTGAAGATGTCAAGGGGTTGGCTAAGGGATGAGGGAAAATTTTCTACTTGGAGACCCCCGATTTATAAGTTGTTGAACAATATCTTAAAAAGAATGACAGCTTTTCAATTTCATGACCTATGACATGATGATATTTTCAATAATGACCCTTGTAATACCAAGTAGGTTTGGGACCTAAGTTTTCAATAGGTTAGATGGAAGGCAAATAAATAAGGTGATCCACCACCATCTTATCAAATACCGAACTATAGGATTCCCCGAGGGGTATAATTAGAAGGTGGTATAAAATTTTCATGTAAAGGATGGATGTATGAAGTGGAGGGATATGGTGACACCACATGAGAAGTAGATGGATAAGGATGTAAAGAAGCTTAGGGGTATGTTGAAGTTTTGTGTGGTGAAGAATAGAGTGGCTAGGGAATTATGTGGTGTTGGAGTGTAGAAATGTGATAAGATGATTGTAATTGGATGAAAGAACTTAACTATTGAGGCACATGAGAAGTGTGAACGTCAGGTATATTGGGATAGTTGGATGACCATTCTAGCGGTAATATCGAATGAAGTAGAGGTGGTGTTGTTACAAAATGATGAAGTCGGAATAGGATCCACCAATTGAGTGGATTAATAAGATTGAGAGAATATGGGAGGTCTACAAAATAGCAAGTCATAAATGGGGATAGAAGGAGCCCCAAGATTTTCTAAAGGAGTAGGAGATGGTGGTATAGTGGCTTAGAAATATTGTATTGATGAGAGACACAAGAAATGGCTCCAAGGTAGGGATGATTTTGGATGACATGGTCCTCAAGAGGCGAGGCCATATAGACAAGGGGTTGGGGAACTAAAGGTGTGGTATCAATTTTAGAATCTTGTTGGGAAGGATCATTATAGGGAGGGATGTCATTGGATGGAGTGGATTGTTGTGTCACCTCAACTTTAGGAAGGGTAACAATAGACATGAAATAGGTAAACATTTTTTATGTAATTTGTTAAAAAAAATCAAGGAACAAGTTCCTTATTAACATGATTAATTAATAAATGTGAGAAAAAAAAAGGGAGGTGGATAATGAGGGTACTAGGAAGGGAAGTCTAAGACTTGTTTCATGTAGTTATAGTGAGGGATATTTTGGGCGCCTTCCTGTTGGGTGATCAAACGCCCATTATTCAATTGGGTAAGGATATTTCTAGATGCATTGATTGATGTGTGATTTTTAGGTTGTGTGGTAAAATGTGAGATGCAACAAGTTAAATCTTTACTTAAGCTATGTTATCTAAAGGATGAAGAAAAGAAAGTTTCTTTTTAAAAAATTAAAGTGTGAGCTTTCAATGAGGACACACATAGGGAAGGGAAATACAAGTGCGAAAGGAGTAAATAGGGAAAATGAGGAATACTTAGATAAATATTTTCTTTTTTATCTAAAATTTAAGTGAAGAGAAATCCAAACAGCCAAACCCAACACGAGTAAGCAAAAATTGAATCCTTGTGCTACATTGTTAGTAGAAGACATAAGAGCTAGAAAATATAAAGAAATGCAAGGGATCACCTAAAGGGTGGTCCCACCAGGCATGCCAAGAATGTTTATCTAATTTATTAATTTGTACTTAAATTAATAAGCTAGCTACTAAAAGAAAATAGTAGCTCGAGAAAATGGAGGGTTTATAGACCTCAAATGTGATATAAATGAATGGGTGCAAAATGATAATGGATCCTTTTTGCTACATGTTAATGACCTTGTAAATAAGAATCACTAAAAAAAAGATTGATTAGATGGTATATGCGGGGTTTCCCAAAAATCAGATCCAAGAAGCGTTAACTTCCTTGGTGGATGTGGACCTTTGTGTTTTGATAGAAGGTGATAAAAGAAATAATAATAAAATGGATAATATGTAGAATTTGAGGCACATAGAAACTAAGAATGAGAAATATAAAGTACATACAAATCTGATCTAAATGGACCAAATTAAATAATACTTGATTTGGATCGATCGGTGACCCATATTGTGCAAAGAACAATTCAACGATTTACATGGGAGTGAGGATCTCAAACAATAAGTGAAATATGTATGTCAGCAGAGATCTCGAATGCAACTGTAACTACATAAGCTCGTGGATACTGGAGTTAACCTACGAGAGGGAATCTAAGGGGAAGAAACTAGAAAGTGACAGAGATAGAGATTGGAAGGGAGATTGGGAAACAAGACCTCGGTCGACGGTGACTAGGGTTAAGCGACAACAATTGAAGTGTAGATAGATTGATTTTAGTGCAACAGAGAGACTAGATAGTGCTTTAGCAAGATGGGGTAGAAAAAGAACATATGTAAAGGCTGAGATGGTTCTGGAGTAGAAATCATAGTTGTAGAAGGCCAAGTCGATGGTGACTCGAGCCGGGTGACGACAACTATAACAAAGTTAGATAAGGCCGAGGTAAAAAAGGATGAAATGGGAGACCTACAAGTGAAGAGGCTAGGAAATAAATTCAATAACATAACTTTGAGTGTTACGGTTTGAGCTAAACCCGAAAAATGTTAGATGCAAGTAATAGGAAGATAATATGATAAATATCACATAAACAACACAAAGATGATGATAAATATCATGAATGATGATCATGAGCGATGAAAGTGCATCTAAAAGAGTTGGAGGAGGTTCAGAATCGATGCAGAATTCTCATGCATGAGAGTCATCTCATAAGTCATGAGTAAAGATCCAAAATTCACATGATTGTGGTGATTTCTAATTTATTATGGAAATATTTAACTTAGTTTTATAGGGTTGATGACGACTAGGTTGGGTCGTTGTTGACTACGAGGAAAGTTTCCCCAATGGGGGTGCTTTTGTGCTTTTGGTTAGGATTTTAGGTTTTTAAGGATAAGAAAAGCACTTTAAAGCTTTTAGGCAGGAGGAGAGTGGATTGGGATGTGTCATGGGTAGTTAGAGGATAAAGATAGGTAGGAAAAATCATAGAAAAGTGTGGGGATGCAGATTTAGAATAAAAGCATCCTAAATGGAAAGTTGGTTAGGGCATAATGGATGTTAATTAATTAATTAAAATTAATCAATTAATGTTTATTAATAAATATTAAAGGTGATTAAAAGGTGATGGGCATGGATATTGATTAATTAATTATTGTTAATTAACAAATTAATGTTAATTAATAAAGATTAATAAGGTGATGGGATAATAGGTGGGAATTTTATTAAATATTGAAGGGGATGGATTTAATTAAAGGGGGACCTAGATAGGGCCCTACAAAAATAAGCACACACGGGAATATGAGTGTATAGATACTGAATTCAAGTGTCTACATTGAGACTTGGAGCTTCAGATCTTGTGTTCATTGAGTAGTGGATGAACATAGTATATATATTTTGATGATTTTGAGATAGAGCCTAGTAGAGGCCTATTGCGAATGTATAGACACTTTGATGATACATATACATACATAAATACACACATGCACACACACACACACACACACACACACACACACACACACACACACATGATTTTTGTGAGTTATATGTGTTGTGATGAGTAGATTACATGCATGTGATGGATTGTGATTATGTGATGTTTGTTAGATGATGGATGTGAAAATGGTTAGATTGATATAGATGTTGATTGATATATTTGATACAAGATATCTAGACGATGTGATGTATGGATTTAGATATTGATTTGTTGTATGCATTAAATATTTAGATCATATTGGTGTGATGGATGTATATGGTAGATATTATTAAATGTAAATGATGATGTGATTTAGATTGGATACGATGTGATGAATTTAGATGTAGATGATGATGTGATTTATATTGGATAGGATGATTATATTAGATTAGATATGATGTGATGGATTTAGATATGATGGATTTTATATTAGATATGATAATATGATGTGATAGATCATAGATGATGTGATGAATTTTAGATATAAAATGAGATAATTAGATTGGATTGGATGTGATAAATAGAACACGAACTTTCTTGGGTGATAAAAGTATATGAAGTAAAAATCATCATGGCAAGGAGTGCATGTAGGATAGGTGCTTTAGGATTGGATTATAGGTAAATGTGAACATTAATGTAGTCAAAGAAATGCACTTGTGGCCTATAGCCATTTTTAACACATAACTAAAAATAGTTAGTTATACTAGGATCATGAGATGAAGATGGTAGGTGTTCTTATACACCTACTATAGACATGACAAGGGGTTTATATGTAGCTTGTATGGGGGAAATATTATCTTTGTAGGTGGTTTTCTAGGTCTATGCCCCAACTCTTAGAAATATGGTGCAAACTGATCAATTTGGGAAGTTTTCTTGTGATGGGAATGTTGATCAATGTGGGAATATTTTTTAGGACACTTTATTTTAATTTTTCTTTTGATTTTGATATTTGGAAGGATGATCAATGCGGAAGCCTTTACTGCCATGATAAGAATGTAGCCATCCTTTGAGGGAGTGACCTACAATAGGATTTTTTTCTTTGGGTTTTTTTACTTTTGCTTTTTTATTTTGGATGGCATTATAGAATTCATGAAATTTTTCCTTCAAGGGATAAATATACACTTTTGACAATTTTTTCTTTATATGAAAGGTTTTCCTTTAAGTGAGCACTCTATTTTTTTGGATAATATAGTTTCAATATGATTCTCTCTAATTTTTACTTTTAAGATAGAGCAAAGTATATCCTAAGTAGACCACTTTAGGAGGGGAAATAAGGAGTACAAGTGACACATGCAGACCCTTATCATGGTTCCAGTAGGTAGATAAGAAGGTGATGGATGTAATGATTGTGGGGTTCCCATCTAGGAGGAGGAACGTTTCTATGAGAAATATGTTATGATCAGAATTGTCGTGCCCATATTAAATGTCATAAATAGGAAAGTGATGGAAGACCACATGATTCCAAATCATTACGATGAAATATGGATAAGATGAATGATGGAAATGAGAGGATTAAGTAGACTAAGGTCACGTTGGTAGGTGTGTTAGTCTGTAGAAAGGCCACAAGTGCAAGGAATGAGAGGTTATGTTTCTAGTTTACCATTAAGAGAGATTAAACGATAGGACTTAAACCCACACTTATGATTGATAATGTGCGGTGTAGTCCAATTTGGAGAAACATTTCCGCGTTGGCTCCTTTCTAGAGTACTAGCATTCTGATTTTATTTAAAGACAAGGTCACCTGATGTTAAATTTGTGATCTTTGGGAATTTTTTTATAAGAAAATCAGATTCTCTCTTGATATACATGATGATGTTGAGAGAAATTAATAGAAATTTGTCTAACAGCTCAAGTTGTGTTAAACACTCCAGGTGATAGTCCTCATGAGAGATGAAAATAGAAACACGCAAGGATGGATTTAGAGCCATAGAAAAGATAGAAGGGAGTAGCACCCATAAAGGTGTGGATGCTAGTTTGATAATTCCAAAGAGTGAAGGGGATATGAAGATGTCAATCTTGATGTGCCTTATCGACTATTTTGGCAAGAATGTTGTGGAGATTTTTGTTAGTATATTCAAATTGGCATGTTAACTTGAGGATAATACGGAGAAGAGAAGCTAGGATTGATATTAAAATTATCAAAAATATTCTTAAGATCTTTTTTTTTAAGGAATTTTCGTTTTCTGTGATGATTTTATGAGGAATGTCAAAGAAATAGATGATGTGTTGATAGACAAAGTCAATGATTTTGTTATCTTTGGTAGATGTCAACTGGAATGGATTAAACCCACTTGGTGAAGTATTTGTTAGTGGTGAGGATAGAATGATGGAATTGAGAATACAATGGATTGATGAGGCCAATGAAGTTGATTCCCCATTGATAAAATTCCATAGATGTTGAGCTAGATGTATGGCTTCACTAGGGATGCAGATGAGATTAGGATGCTACTAGAATTTGACACATTTTTAAACATACTCACATTAGTCTTGATTGAGGGCGGTCCAATAGTATCCCATATAAATAATGTGATTGGTTATGGCTAAACAACTAAAGTTTCCACCAAAGATGACATCATAGACTTCCTAGATTACGGATGGGTTAATGGGATTTAAGGCATCGTAGTAAAATGCCATCAAACCCACGTTTGTAGAAGGATGCTGCTAATGATAACATAATGATTAGGACATTAAAGGAATGACCTCCTACCATTTTTGGATAAGTCGAGGGAATTTTAGATTGAGAAAGATAGTCAAAGATTTGGGTATACTAGATATCAGCTTGATTGGTGTTGATGATATTGATGAAAGGAAACTTGTTTGAAATGGTTAACAATAATGAAGAGTTTATATTATTCCATTATCCAAATGATGAGAGATTCAAGGGATGTTATAGTGTCTATAAAGAAGTTGGAGGAATAAGGGACGATTTAGATGGTGTATTTATTAAAGGCCTTAAGAATAAATTCGATGATGTCCTTGTATTTTTGAATGAATTCTTTATACATTGACTGAATCCCTTGATTTGATTGATGATGAGTTTGAGAATCACTATAGATATCAAGGATCTGGATGCCAAGAATGATTTTAGTTTGGAGACCCATGATGAGTTCTTCATACTCAATCATGTTTTTGGTGCACTCAAAGTTGAGTTTTAAGGTGATGTGAATAGGAGTTTCCCAGGGTAATAATGATGATGTCAACACCTCCCCATTTTTGACACTTAGATCCATCAAATAACAATGTCATATTGAGGGGATAATAGTCATGATTGATGTTCTTGATGGATTTGTTATCAAATTTTACGTGAGGGAGGTGATTATCCGGAAGAGGCTATCAAGGAGTTGATCGGTGATAGTATGGACCTTTATTTAATTTTAAGAGATGAACTCTAGGTCAAACTCATAAATAAGTATGAGCCATCGAGTGATGCAATTGTTGTTGTATAGCTTGGAATGCATGGTTTTGAGATACTTTAAGCTAGCTATGACATAGGATTTGTGATTGAGAATATAGTGTCGAAACTTGGAGGTGGAGAAGAAGAGATCGCAACACATATTTTCAGCTTTGGTGTATCGGTTTTCATAGTCATGTAGAGCGCAACCGATATAATAGAGATCCTACTCCTTGCCTTACTCATTGCAAGCAGTGCAAATACAGTAACCTAGAGCATGGTTGATGGCAGAGATGTAAAGATATAAAGGATCCCTTTCACATGGATATGTGAGCAATGATGGTGATAAAAGATAATTCTTGAGTTTTTCAAGGATTTTTAGCAATAGGAATCCCACTTGTAGTGAGTGTCTTTATGAAGGAGATAATGAAAAGGTTAGAAATAGTCGACATTTGAGAGATAAAATGGTGGATTGATTAGATCAGCCTTGGAGACTACGAAGTTTCTTTAGCTTAGAAGTAGGAGGCATCTTGAGGATAGATTTGATCTTGACGAGGTCAAATTCAATACCCCTAAAAGAAATGATGAATCTAAGGAGTTTTCTAGTTAGAACTCTAAGAAGACACTTGGCAATATAGACATATAAAATTTCGACATAATCATTTAGCAAATAATACATTCATTTTATGTTATTAATCATATCACTAAGAATATAATTTAATTAATTATTATATTACAACTATTTCTATTATTCATTTTAAAATCCCATTTTACCCTTAGTCATATTAATACATTATTAATATTTTTATTATTCCATTAACTAACCCCATTAACTATTTTCTAAGAATTTAAAATTATCTCTCACCTACCACCTACTCTATGCCTATTCTACACCTACCCTTTCCATATAATCATCTTACTAAACATAATTAATCCGACCTACCTATAAGCTAAATGAACCTCTAAATCTAGAGGCTTCTATTTCTAGAAGCCTCTCCATTTAACCATCTCTTAATTAAAAAAATAAAAAAATTCCTCCTCTTCTATTGAATTTTTAATTCAATGGAGGATTCTTTCAATATATAGAATTTGCTAATTCTAGATTCTTCCTCACTCTCATGCATTTTCAACCATTGATCCATATCCTACATGGATCAATACCAACCCTTGATTTGTCCATCCTCCATCTATACATAGTGAATCCATTATCAATTTCCACCACCTTAGAACAATTGCAAGTGCATACTTTGCCAAAATAACCAAGGAAACTATCAATCTCCATAACATCTAACTAAGCAAAGATCATCATTTAATCAAGGGGAAGTGTTGCCAAAATCAGTCCACAAATCTGAAGCATCTTTACTTCCATCCAAGAAGAAAATCATATCTATCAAAGAGGATAATTTCCACGTATAGGTAAGTATAGGCATATGATCTTCTCCTCTTTCTATCATTTATCAATCGAAGGTAAGTAGATAGTTTTGTTAGCATAGGATTTAAATCAATTTATTTCCTAATTTATAAGTTGCATACTAGCACCACATTTTTCTTACATTTTGTCACCCACCGTGTGGCTTACCCCCTAAATTTTAATTTCTTTCAGTTAGAATTTACTTGTTAAAAATAAGTTGTCCAAATTTGAAATTTTTCATTAAGATTTACACACCGAAATTTTGAATTTTTGTGACAAATCCACCCATTTTCAAAGGCATTTGTATTGTAAACAATACCTTTATTTATATATTAGTGCTTTTTGTTTTTGAATTTTACTTTGTGTAGGTTTTAGTGCATTTGTGTCAAGAAGTAGTGCATTTGTGTCTTTTGACTTTTCTTGTGCAATTTTGGTGCATTTATGTCTAGAAGTAGCGTATTTGTGTCCTGAATCGCTGCATTTTTTCATAAATCGGTGGATTTCGTTGTGTAAGTTTTGGCACATCTTTTCTTCAAACAACACATTTTCTCTTACAACAACACATTTTCTTTGTAAATAGAGCATTTATTTTAATACTTTTGGTTTTACATCAATACTAAACTAGCTAATCCCAATTTTTTGGTTTGTAGTGGTATTTTGCAACTTCTTATTTTCTATTTTTGCAAAATATCATGGGTTCAAGGGGAAACTCTATCAATTTTAATATTTGATTAGTATTGACACTAACACTTATGGTTATAGGATATTGATTGATCAAAACTACTAACCCTTTGTCTTACAACTCTAATGGTCCAAGAAAATTGGGGTATATAGCAAACTACTACTACTTTTTTTGGTCTTACATATCCCCTTATTGAAGGTCCCATCATAAAAACTTTATCATTAATTTTTTTTTGTGTGTATTGTCCTTTTCTAAATTGTGTTATTCTTTGTTTTAAACCCGAAGACGACACACCGTGTATGCTATCCTCTCATGTCCTAAGACAATCTTGAGGACCAAAAGTGGTTATCATTCCCCCATTTTCTTTTTTAGGAGGTAATGTGACATGGAAGTGACATCCACGCACTTACCATAGTCCTAGGAGTCTCGTGGCTGGGATTCACCTCCACACATGTAGACATGCCCCATGTTCTAACGGGTATTAAAAATGAGATATAGTTTAGTTTCAATCCCACTTGACTAGCTAGGATTATACTTGCATGATTGTAATCGTTTGATTAGTCTTGTTGAAACAAGTATACAACCCTTATACTAATCCTTAAATTAAAACATACACTATACATCCACTTAAATTACAACCTTTTTACCTTGACTATACATCACTAACCTTTGACCATAACCTTCCATGTCACATATTTACCATTTATCACACTTTCCAAGATAACCATAATTTTCTCCAACATCTTGTAAATAAAATCAAAATAACCACCCTTTTCCACCTAATATAAAAAATTTCCCTTATTATATGCACTTTACTATAAAAACTTCCTTTTTCTAATAAACAAAATTTTACCATAACAAAACCTTAATCGGATACCACCCATCTCACATCTACTATCATTCATATGTCCCATGTTACCATAATTAAAGATTCAAATAAATAACACATATCTTCACCTAAAGAAACAAATAACATAATAACCAAAGTTTTGACCTTACACCTTATACCATCCCCTTTTAATTAAAATAATCATATAAATAAACAACACACCTATATAGCCTAATAATAAACGTCCTTTCACATGTTAATAAACAAATATTTTTCCATCCTTATCCATGCAAGTTGTTCCATACCACTTTTAATCACCCATCCCTTATCACCACATGATTATTTTTCCTAATCGTTTAATGTTTTCATTGGTATATCAACACTAACATAGGCCCATAAGACTCTATAATTACTCCTTTCATCCACATCTATACACAAAATCCATTCACTCTCTACCTATGATTTATTATAGGCAAGACCATATAATATTTATAATCAACATCTTGCGAATATATGATACATACTTATCATTTATCCTCTTCTTCTAAGCCCATACAATACGGCATAACCTAAGCCCTCTACTATTGAGGAAAATTCTTCTTCTATCTCCCTCCTTCCAAATTTCTTCCATCTTAGCAAGGTCTGATTACTAAGATTAATACATTAAGTGAACTAAGAAATCAAAAATTATTTCATCCACACATCCTTTATCAAGTAACTAAACTCTTATTTTAATCGGTACATCTTAAAATCATCAGAGTCAAATGACACCTAGGAGAATGAATACTCGATCCCACTCAGGAAATGAAGATGAAAATGATCACCAAAACATAGGACATGATTTATTTAACCACAATTACTATGATGCCAATGATGAAGAAAACCATACTCATGGAGAAGACAAGGATACAATGGTCAATACTAGTAGTGATGATGACTCAAGCACATAATTCATAGGAGGAAGAAGATGTGAAATGCTTAACCGTTCGTCGAAAAAAAAAAAAAGACGAAATTCTACTCCAATTATATCATATGGGAGAAAATCTTCTTTTTGATTACACCCATGACCAACTCCAAAGTATCCTCTAAGATGAAAATGATAAAATTGTCCAACAACCACCATCCACACACCACCATAATCCAAACAACCTACGCGTCATATACGGATGGGATAACAGAGAGAACAACCCAAACATATCCAAAGAAGTCGTGTTGTCCCAACTACAGAAAATGAGTAACCAAATTGCTCAGTTAGCCTCTCAACTCGGCCCACAACCATCTAATGATCATGGATCCCAACATTCTTAACCAAATTTCAATCCACCACCCATCGGTCCCCAAGAACCCACATTGGAGCAAGAAGTGAAATATATGAAGGAAACACTTCAAGGGTTGTAACTCGGCACACAAGGATGACAATATAAATTTGAAGAACTTTTTCCCTACCCTTTTGATCATGATATTCTACGAGTCCATTTCCTACCATCTTTCGAGCCACCCAAATTTGGAAAATATAAGGGTAAAGTACCCCGTTATCATGTTAAGTATTTTTATATGCTTTTCCAAGAAGTTAATTATGATGACTCCTACTTATTAAGACTATTTTCATGAAGCCTAGGTGGTCCAGCCCTAGAATGGTTCCTTCGTCTACCCAAAGGTTATGTTACAACATTCACGAACCTATTTGAAAATTTCATAAACCACTTATCGTATAACATGGAATATGATTTCATAATGATTGACTTGTGTAATATAAAATGATGCTACTGATAAATATTTTCATCCTTATTACATTTTTAAGCGAGCCCTTTCTAGTCAAATCCTATGGCCCATTCCAAAATTCATCTAGTCACTATTTTTGTCTCCAATCTCCACCAAGAACTAGCCTTCCATCTCCAAGTCCATTGCACCAACACTTTTGATGACATCATTGAGAAAGGTATGCAAATTGAAAAATCCCTTGTTGCAAAAGGCCTTATTAAGTTATATTCCCATGATAATCATAATCAATCCAACCAACCCTCCACATATGAGAAACCTAAGTACTTTAACAAGAATAAAAATGTTGTCGGTGATGGAGTAACAAAAACCAAACATATCCATCATGTCCACACAATATCTACCATCTCAGTCCCTAAGGGTCCACCCAAGACTCTAAAAAAATAACATACACCACCCTCTCGCAAGTCTCGATCTAAAACCTTGTGCTTTAAGGAGAATGAGCATTGTAAGTTCCATAAGATCAAGGGTCATACCACCAATAGGTGTATGAAACTAAATAATTATATCAAAGACCTAATTTACCGAGGAAAAATTTAAATTAAGGATAATACATCGAATTCATCTCAAAATCAAAAGCTTGGGATCTATCGAAATCCCCTTCTTAATCACGGTCAAACTCATGCTTCTAATCAAAGTCAGTAGAAGTCTAGAAAAAAGCTGAATCATCAAGTCATCATTCCAATCAAATTAATTACCATCATGTGCCATTTTAATATGAGTCACTGTTAGCCACACATGCCATTACCCACACAAAGTAGCTACTATTAAAGTCAAACCTCCCTCATAAAACCCTAAGTGTGTTGTAACTACTTGAAGGAACCATGTGGTGGTCCAAGGAGTTGCTCCATCTTCTTCTAATCCCAAACTATAAGCCCAATATAATATCATTGAACAACTCGAAAATACCCCTACACAAATATCTATTATGTACCTTCTCAAAACATCCTTCATTCACAAAGATATCTTTAACCGTGCCCTCCAAGAAACTTAAGTCCCAAACGATATTGATCCCACACAATTCCAAGCCCTCGTCGCTCTGTCATCACCAATCCGGCACTATGATAATTCTTCACCGGGAACTCCTCGTGTTATGATTATTTACTAATGCACAGCCTTTAGTTTGGTGGATGTAATCTGGAAACAAAACAACAACCGAACACAAGAATACCATTGACTATGATAAGACGAATGACGACAAATCTGAAATATCAAAATAAATTATAATATTAACATGAAATTGTTCTGATCTCACCCATGAGATACTTGACAAGACTATGGGAGAAACTTTACAATTACACCTCTTGATGGCTTCTTGACACACCTTTAAGCGATGGCTTCCTTCGCACACTTCCTACAATATTTCTCACTACTTCTTTCTATGCTAAATGAGGGGGGTGGCCTCTCTATTTATAGAACTTCGAGGCTTATCCATCCTATCTCTAAGATAGGATAAGAAATCCACTCTGACGAATCATATTCCATACCTTAACTCTTATCTGTACATGTAAGCTTATCATTAAGATAAGATAAACCTTATCATTTTACATGGGTTCCACATTTTTAGACTTTTTACAAATAAAATACACAAAATATTTATGACCTCACTCCTTGTCCTTATTACCAATATAATATTTCTAATTCCTAATCATGTAGACCCTACTTCTCTAATTACCCAAACTTTGACATTTTAACATTACCGGACCACTTACGACAAATATTTACTTTTTACAACATTCCTATTGTACTTTGGCTATTACCGTACTCCACATTATTGGCGGCACCGTACTGTCGGCGCCGTTATCTTCTATCGGACGCTACTACTAATTACACTTAACAACATCCTATTCTAATACATACATTAATGAAATAGAAATTATGGAGGAAAATTTTAGTGTCGACATCTTCCCCCTTCTAGCTTCTACTCCGTCCTCGGAGTAGACTATTCAGTGCTTGGAAAATCTTGACTTGTCGTGGTTGACCCATTTCGTAATGGGAGTGCCATCCAATTCCTCCGGTCGAGTGCGTACCATTTTCATGCCACATTTCTTTATTTTGTAGGGCCCCATCCATTTTGGAAGAAATTTTCTCTGTCTTCTTTTTTTGTATACGGAATCATATACTAGACCAAGTCATTCACATGAAATGGAGACCATCGGATCTTTTGATCAAAGTATTCCTTACTGCTTCATTTTCTTCTTATGGCTTGTATCCTTTGCTTTATTTCCCTCATTTCCTCTAGCAAATGAAGATGTACCAACCTTTCTTTTCTTGAATCACTTTCATCCATCCTTTCATTTTCATAACTCTCACGGTGGGAATATCAAACTCAATAGGAAGAAGCTGGATCAATGCCATAGGCCAGGCTGAAATGGGGAGTATCCTGTTGCTGACTTTGATGTTGCCCTATATGCCCACAATCTTTGCATGAATCCTTTTATCCCATTTATGTACTGCAAGGCTGCATCTTTTGCTAGAATTTGACCACGACACAAAATTTGTTCGTTCCACTGTCCATTTGTGCTTGGCTTGTATGTTGTTGCCTTCACATGTGCTTGATAGAAAACTTATTGACTAGGGCTTCTACCACCTCATTAATGAAGTGGCTTCCTTGATCTGTTACAATTTCTAATGGACAACCAAATCGGTGACAATGCGTTCATATATGAACCTTGCCACTTCATCCATGGAAGTTGTTTTGATGGCCTAGCTTGACCCACTTGGTTAAATAATGCATGGCAACTTCTGATATACTTATTTTGACGTGATGTAGTTGGAAGTGGACCTACTGATGTCTATTCCCCACTTTTCAAAGGGACCAAGAGGGAAGAATAGGACATAATGGAGTGATGAAGTCTTACGGTTACCATGTGTTTGACAAATATCACATGTCTTACAATAATTATAACAATCTTTAAAAAGAGTGGGCGGTGATAACTGCATCCAAGATCCTTCTTCTTTGTAAGTTGTCCAGAGAAGTGCCCTCCACATGTACCATTGTGGAATTCTTCTAGCAGCTCCTTTCCTTGATCACGTCCAGCGCCCTCTTGTCTTGTCCATCGGGTCCTATTCGAAATAATGCTCCATGCGAGAATAGAATATGGACGGCGGCTTGAGTAATCTTTCTCTTAGTCTTTGCATTGGCACCATCGAAAACTTGAATTCATTCGGATAATTCCAAATATCTATGTATTCACTAGGGATTGTGTCGAGGAGAACAATCTTTGCATCGGGAAAATCATCATCATCACAAGATGATCCTAAACCATCATAGGCTCGAGAGAGTGCATCTGCATTGACATGCTTCTTTCTGGCCTATCTATAATATCAAATTCAAATTCTTGTAGCAAAATTATCCATCTTGCTATCCTCACGATGGGTTAGGCTTATTGACAATATATTTGAGCACGATGATCCGTTCTGACTATAAATTTCTGCCTAGCAAGTAATTTCTAAACTTCTTTACTGCAAAAATGATAGCGAGCCTCTTTTTCAGATTCTGATATAGTTTACCTCAGCCTTTGCTCATTTATGCTGCTCCCCAAAGTAAATTGGATGTTCATTCCCATTTTCATCCTTTTGGCTCAAAGTACTACCTAGTCTTTGCATCGAGGCATCGGTGTACACAATGAATGGCTTGCTCCAATCTGGATTCTTCAAAACGGTGAAGACACCAGGGCTTCCTTGATTGTCCAAAAGCTTCATGCGCCTTGTTTCTGGTTCATAAGCAACATCCTTCTTGAAGCTGGGTTAGTGGTGTGCGATCTTTGAGAAATTCTTGATGAACCTTCTATAGTAACCCACATGGCCTAAAAATGATCTCAACTTACTTCTATTCATAGGAAATGGTAAATCTTTGATTTTGAAACTTTATCGGGATCGATGCCAATACCATCTCTGGATCTGACATGCCCTAACAAAACGCCTTTAGAACATCCAAAGACACACTTTGTAGGGTTTAGTGAGGCTTGTGCTTCATCTAACCTTTGAAATGTTGTCTCCATCAGTGCGGGTGGTCCAACTTGCTCCCATAGATGCAAAAATCATCCGAAATACTCGATGAAGGTCCCGATGTAGGGTTCGAACACCCTATTCATCAAGCGTTGGAATGTTCTTTGGAGCATTACACAACCCAAAGGCATAACTCTATAAGCAAACGTTCCCCAAGGAGTGGTGAATGTGGTCTTGGTGATCTTTCTCTGCTATACGAACTTGGTTGTAGCCGCATATATCCATCAGTGAAAACTATAGCACTCTGGCCATTTACTTCGTCCAAGATCGATCGAAAATGGAAGAGGGTAATGATCCTTCTTTGTTGCCTTATTGAGCTTCACTGTAATCAACACAAATGCGTAGCTTCCCATTCTTTTTATTGAGATCACAATGGGAGAAACCCATTACGAATTCTCCATGACAAATATGAATCTGCATCAAGCAACTTATCTATTTCTTCTTTTACGAGTCTTGGAAAAATTAGGATTCATTCTATATGGCATTTGCTTTATGGGCTTAGCACCATCTACCACTCAATACAATGTTCTACCCAACTTACTTGTGGAGTTCCTTGTAATCAAAAGTGAATAGGTGTATGTACCTTCG
The DNA here is from genome assembly GCA_018340775.1 of Taxus wallichiana var. yunnanensis. Lineage (NCBI taxonomy): Eukaryota > Viridiplantae > Streptophyta > Pinopsida > Cupressales > Taxaceae > Taxus > Taxus wallichiana. The sequence continues at coordinate 190,270,025 of CM031240.1, read as the reverse complement.
AAAGAGCTGGAGGTAGGATTCCTTCTCACTCTCCATCACAGCATCACCAATCTTTATTTGTTGGAGACGATCATCAACTTCTTCTTCAGATAATTTTATGGGGTCATGAGTTGGTGTGGTGGAAGGGATATCCATGGTGAAACATCCACCTCACTTTCTTCATCTTCGATGTCCACTTCACTTGGTACTAGAGTAATCAGAGGATGTCCAATCATCAGTTTCATCACTTGAATCCACAGGTTCTACTTTATGATGTCGAGGGATCACGTTTATCTTCACCCTCTCTCTACCACGTCCAAGTGTCATGAAACCTTCATTCCAGTAGTTTCTTGCATGAACTCTCCTTAGCCATGGTCTTCCCGGCGGCATTGGGTATGCATGCATACCATTTTCATCACTGAAAGTCTACCACACATCTGACACCCATAACGAGATATTGCCACATTTGAAACTACACCTTACGGTTTAGTTTTCCCTTATTTAATGACCTTAACATAAGTGTTGAAGGGCGATCAATTTTAAACCCAACATATTCATTACTGAGACTCGGTCATTACATTAAGCTGCAGCACCTCCATCAACTAAGACATCATGAATTGAAATACCATTACATAATACCTCGGCTTGTGGGCATAGGGATCTGCCTCTGCCTCCAAAATAGGGACCTCAACCTCCTTCCTTCTTGAGCATTGAGTCCACCTCGCAACTCCCGCCTCTTCTCGAGAAGACATAGCCAGAGTTGACCATATGTAATATTTGCGAGCCTTTTGGACAGATCTTCCAAGATGGAGTATGGTCCTTGCCTGTGAAATCGAGAAAATCCTGCACACCCAACTTTCTTCTCCTATGTTTCTTACTAGTTTCTTCTTTCATCTTCTTAGGATCATTTCCATCTTGATTATCTTTTTCTTTCTTTCTTTTTGTTACAAACACATCTACTTCATTATTTCTGCTCTTATCTACTACATCAAAAAGAATTCACGAGTGCTTTTCCTTTATCATTATCTCCCTTACCGGATGTAGAAGCTCTATCTGGACAATTATACTTATAATGACCCTTTTATAACAACCATAACAAACAACTTGAGAAATATTTCTTTTGGACCTCTATCTCCTCCTGAGAACTAAATTCCTTTCCTTGAAGAAGATTAATAGTTAACTGACCCATCTTTTTGAGCAGATATTCATACTCAGTAGATGTATTAGGAGAAATATTTGTGCTCACCGGGAGTGGTTGTGGATTCGGGACCAAAGGTCTTTGGTGTAGGCTCTACTTTAGCAACAATTTCTTTGGGCTCCTCTTCCATGCTTTCTTCTTGCCTTCTTGCAATCTCCTTTGCTTGTTGATGGTAGGCTTGGCGGTCATACTTCACTCGTTGTCGATCTCGGCTTCATCCCAAGAATGAAGTGCTTCTGAGAGGAGATTATCCACGCCATTCATCAACCCATCCGCTAGTCCTTCCTTCCGGATCGGGCATCGAGCTTCCTCCTTGCTCTAGAACACGAGCATGATAATCCCTTATCTTCTCCTTCTCTCCTTGGGATAGCTTTGTGATCTCGATCATGAGATCTGCATATTTCTGTTGTTCACCAAATTCTTCAAGAAAACTTTCAGTTAATAAATCCCATGAATTTTTCACATTATCACCTAGTGTTTCAAACCACCTAAGTGTTGAACCATCCAAAAAGGTAGGAAAAAATTCAGTCCATTGTTCCCTTCTTATAAGGCCATTACAAATACAAGATCGTTTAAACTCTTGAATGAAAGAAGAAGCATCTTCATTAGATTGAGCTGAAAAAACAGGAATCTTTCCCATTTTCAAAAGTAACCACCGTGAAATACCAACCCACAAGTACAATTAACAAGACTTATGTGCACAAATAATTGGAATCACTATACTAGAAAGTGACTTTACACCTTTCTACAGTAAAATAGAAATGACCACGGTAAACTATGGTAAAACTTGACTTACTGCGGTAAAAACTGACTTTACTGTGGTAAACACTATTCACGGTAAAAAGTGAAGTTACTGCGGTAAATACTATTCACGGTAAAAAGTGACTTTACTGCGGTAAATACTATTCCCAGCAAAAGTGACTTTACCAGGTAACTACTATTCATGGCAAAAATGACTTTAACATGGTAACTACTATTCACGGTAAAAATGACTTTACCATGGTAACTACTATGCACAGTAAAAACAAGGTTACCCTCTAATTAATTTTTGCCTAAGTGGGAATATCTCTCCAGAAAATCCACCAACGAGGAATGGTCCCGGCAACGGAACCAAAATGTCATCACCAATCCGGCACTATGATAATTCTTCACGGGAACTCCTCGTCTTTATGATTATTTACTAATGCCATGACCTTTAGTTTGGTGGATGTAATCTGGAAACAAAACAACAACCGAACACAAGAATACCATTGACTATGATAAGACAGAATGACGACAAATCTGAAATATCAAAATAAATTATAATATTAACATGAAAGCTATTCTGATCTCACCCATGAGATACTTGACACAGACTATGGGAGAAACTTTACAATTACACCTCTTGATGGCTTCTTGACACACCTTTAACTAATGGCTTCCTTCGCACACTTCCTACAATATTTCTCACTACTTCTTTCTATGCTAAATGAGGGGGGTGGCCTCTCTATTTATAGAACTTCCAGGCTTATCCATCCTATCTCTAAGATAGGATAAGAAATCCACTCTGACGAATCATATTCCATACCTTAACTCTTATCTGTACATGTAAGCTTATCTGTTAAGATAAGATAAACCTTATCATTTTACATGGGTTCCACATTTTTAGACTTTTTACAAATAAAATACACAAAATATTTATGACCTCACTCCTTGTCCTTATTACCAATATAATATTTCTAATTCCTAATCATGTAGACCCTACTTCTCTAATTACCCAAACTTTGACATTTTAACATTACCGGACCACTTACGACAAATATTTACTTTTTACAACATTCCTATTGTACTTTGACTATTACCGTACTCCACATTATTGGCGGCACCATACTCTTGTGGCGCCGTTATCTCCCCCACATAATCTATTACTTGGCCAACCATGGATTCATGAAATGCATGATATACCATCTACACTACATCAATATATAAAATTCAAGCATGATGATAAATAAATTACCATCCATGAGGACCCTCATCCTCTCTAATAATGCCAAGCACTTGAATAAAGTTATCAAGAACCATTATGTTCAATAACCGAACTGTACCATCATTTACACCATCATCATCTTCCACTCCATATGTCCCACCGACATCCTTCCATTCACATCGCACAATGCCTCTCCATCATCCACCCCTCTCTTACCCACTTCATTTATATCCTCTCCTCTTATCCACTCCACCACTTAAATTGAAATCAATAAAGTGCGGATAATATCAAACTTTCAACATCGATCAGCTACCATTATCACCCAAGTAGCGTGATATGCCCAATGTATGTCAAAATAAAAGGCAAACATATTTATTAGGCTCGTTTACTTTTATTCATTATGGATAACTTGTTGATGACTATCATGAGCCTTCTAAGGAAACATGGCTCATTGATGATTTTATACCATCTTTTTGTTCTAACAACAAATATTTGATTCCCAAAAGGATGATGGCCCACATTGGTTATTCTGGACGAGGACTAGGCCGTAATGAACAAGGTATCCTCAAACCTTCATCTGTTATCCCCAATCTTGATGGTTGCTAACTTGGGTACCAACAACCTCATCAAAGTATCCATGATGACCTTAGTAATACCTCGACCACAACCGAGGAGGCCATCAACAATGTTGACATGAGTTCCATCTATACTAGATACGAGAACCTTGTCGCCAATAACCTTCTCCACGACACCACTGTTTTCACCATCGATCTCGCTCTCACCTGTCCATAACTCATTCGGTGAGGCCTAAGATCATAGCATGGACCTCTTGACTCATTTCAGGATGATAAGGAAATTCTTGAGTTCATGGGAACTTGCATGACAATATACCTACTAGAGATCATAAAAAAGTTTTCCAAATATGTTTAAACGTTGACGCCTATTTTGGAAAATAGGAGCCTCCCCTTTCCCTTCAATCCCAATCTAATATCCCTCATCCCAACTTCTCTTATCACCTTGACGAGGAAGATCCCCTCACTAAATTCTTCTAAGAATCCCCAAATCTTGAACATGATCCAGTTATTGATCAACTTCTTCCAGCTCTTGAAACACTGCAAGATGGCTTAACATCACTAATTGAGGAAACCATTGACATCAACATCGGTACAAAGGAAGAACCCAAGATCCTCAAACTGGGGGCATCCTTGTCTATAAATGAACATGCCACCTTTACAACACTTCTAAAATAATTTTTAGATGTATTCACATGGTCCTATGTGGATATGTTTGGTCTGGATCCTTCCATCGTAGTCCACAATCTTGTAGTGCATAAAGATGCAAAACCAATCAAACAAAAGCTTTGAAATATTCATCAAAAAATTGCATTGCTTGTCAAAGAGGAATTACATAAGTTTCTTGAAGTTGTCTTCATCCAACCTATTGATTATTTTGATTGGATCTCTAATAACGTACAATTAGGATAAAAGATTGGGGGCATTCACATTTGTACTGACTTCCATGACATCAATAAAGCTTTCCCTAAAGATGATTTAGCACTACCAAACATTGATATGATTGTCATCTCTACAAAGCAGGACATGATATGTCTCTCATGGACGGATTAAGTCGGCTATAATCAAATTAAAATTGTAAAAGAAAATCAACATAAAACAACTTTCACTCCACCTTGTGGCACATTTTGTTATCAATTCATGCCCTTTGGAGTCAAAAACATTGGATCCACCTACCAGCGTGCCATGATTGTTATCTTTCATCATATGATGCATGAAATTGTTGAAGAATACGTCGACGACATCTTAGGGAAATATAAAACTTGTGAGGAACTTCTTATAGTCATTTTCCACATCTTGAAAAGACTTTGGGAATATAAGGTTTGCCTCAATCCCAAGAATGCCTCCTACTCCAGAATGCCCAGAAAATAACACACTATTTCTTATTTAAGCTTAACAATTTCTTATGATCTCAATTACACTCCTAGAGAAAATGTGTGTCCTGCCATAGTCTTTGCCTCTCAAAATTTGTGTCATTATATGCTCAATAATATCATCAAGCTCATAGCCAAATTAGATCTACTAAAATATCTACTCTCTAAATCGGATTTAACAGACGAATGGCTAAGTGGATCATGCTCTTGAGTGAATTAGACATCAAATATGTTAACCAAAAATCTATCAAAGGAGAATTTCTAGCTAAATAGTTAATAAAAGCTCCAGCTACTTGTTGTAAACCACTCACTACTTGGCTCTAGATGAATCCATATCTACTGTTGTAAAGTCATATATATGAACATGCTACTTTGATGGATCTTTCACACATCATGGCTCAGAGTAGGCATTTTATTTATCACTCCTCAAGGTGACCTAATTCCTAGAGATTTTTTGGCTTGCCTTCCTTGTACTAACAACATAGCCAATATAAAGCACTCATTTCCAGGTTTAAAAATGGCCATTCAATGGAATATCAAGCATATCAACATCTTTGGTGATTCACAGATTAATCATTAAACAAGTTAATGATGAATATGCCACCAAGGACGAAATATTAGTTCACTAAAAATGAGTGGTTGAAAGCTTCAAATCTTATTGTTCAACATGGTTAGTAAGAGTAGGTCCTTCCTTTAAGAAAAAAATAGCAAATGTGATGGTTACTATCACCTCCCTTATGAACATGCCCTCAGACGCATCTAATTCACAATTTTTGGTTGAGAAACTAATGGTCCTAGCCTATGACATTCTTGAGTCTAAGATGGTATGTGATATTGTTGGTCCCAATTCCCCCTGGTACCATGATATCTATACTTACCTCCATGACCACACTCTTCCACCCAACCTTCCTTGTAGCCATCACAAATCCTTCATCCAATGTGCCTCTCATTTCACTATCCTTGGTGATACCTTATATCGCAAAATCTTTGACATAAATCTATTACAATGTCTAAATTCCTAAGAATCCGAATCAGCACTTTTGGAAGTTCATGCTGGAATTTACAAAGCTCACACTAGTGGTATGGCCCTAGCCAAAAATCTCATGTGAACCAGTTATTATTGGCCCAACATGGAAAAATATGCATGTTCATATGTCTCGTAAATGTGTCCCATGCCAAAAACATGTCGAACTCATCCATGTGTCATCTCAAGCCTTATAACCCATGACTACCCCATGGCCCTTTTCTACTTAGGGTCTCAATCTCATGGGAAAATTGAATCCCATTTCCTCTAATGGTCATAAGTTCATTGTTACTATAACATAATACTTCACTAAATGGGTCAAAGACATGCACTTATCTATGTCACCAGCCAAAAAATATCCAAATTTATCCTTAACCACATCATCTTCCGTCATGGTATTCCATCCGCTCTCACCACAAACAATGGAAAATATTTCAAAATCAATAAGTCTCGTAAACTTTGTGACCAATTCCACATTAAACTCAAATTTTCCACCCCCTATTATCCATAAGGCAATGGCCAATCGGAAGCATCTAACAAAATGCTAAAGCGCATTCTTGGAAAAATTGTGAATCAAGTAGGATGAGATTGACACAGAAAATATATCCCACCTTGTGGGCCTATCACACCTCCATCTACACTCCCACCGGCACCACTCCATACTCCCTTGTTTTTGGTACTAAAGCAATTTTCCCATTGATATCGAACTCCCATCCTTATGCATTTCTCTCTAACACCTCATCGATGACAAATACTATTGTGTCCATCGCCTTCAAGAACTCAAAATTCTTGACGAGAAAATTCCTTCAAGCCTTGGACCATCTAAAAGCCTACCAAAACCACCTTTGTAGACATTATAACAAGCACATAAAAGATAACAAGTTCGAATTCGGTGACCTAGTCCTCAAGGAAAACCAATGCAATACTAATATGGATCGCGAAAAGAAGGGAAAGTTCTAACCTAACTCGATAGGACCATATTTTTTCATCACCAAATTCAGCTTAGGTGTTTATAAACTTGCTACTTTTGATGGGTATGAACTAGATGAGCCAATGAATATCTTGCATCTCCGATGCTTCTTTGCCTAGCTATCTATTACTTTAAAAAATCATGAAAAGCTAAAAATAATATGTCCAATGGTGACAACCACTTTGACGATGCCTTGACAAGTACCATGGTGAAAAATGGTTTCGGTGCTATGCTTAAATTAGGTTGTGATGCTTGGAGCATCACTCCACTTGTAAATTTTGTTTTTATAGCTTTTGGAATAAGTACTCAGGGATATTGGTAAATAATACCTCATATTATCAAAGCATGTTTTATGAACTCTGTAAAGTAGAAAAAAGAAATATATTTGTAATAAATTAAATAAAAGAAAAGTGAGAATCATATAGAATAATGGATAAGAGTTTGGATAAGTCTGAAGAAGACAATATTGTTGAGAAAATTAAGGACCACTTCATCTCCAAACATGGAGAGTTTTGGAACTAATTTCTATTCTAGAAATTATATATGTAGACTTAATAGTATGGTCTATGCTTAGGGCTCTTGCTCCCTATTTATTTGGGAAATATGGTCCTATTTAAAAAAATTTATTGTCGCTTCTAAAACCCAACAAAGTTCCCGAAATTTCTTAGCATTATACTTTAGGGAGAGGATTTTCAGTCCCATTAAGCGATTGGGGGCACAAAAATAAATCAGTAAGCTTAAAAATTTTAGGGAGCTTTTTGACGCTTGGCATTTAGTTTAAGCTTCCTCTCATATTTCCATCCAAAAATTTATTTTGGATTCATGGGACCCTACTTTTGCTAGTGCTAAAGCTTCCTATTTTATCTCTTTACAAAAAAATAAAAAATCATGGGATCCTATTAATGCTAAAATATCCTATTTTTTCTCTCCATGATCTGCTCAAATGCTTTCCCATTGCATGGGACCATGCTCTAAGCCATGTAAATGAAAATTTTAAGAGTAAGTTCAATTCAATATAAAGTAGCGAGTTTTAATAATCTACGTGTAGTTAGCTATGGTAAATAGTTCGGTGTTATTAGAAGGATAATTTGAGTATAAATAGTTTTCAAAACAATCGATTCTCATTTGGAAGAGAGAATTCAAATGAATGCATGCAATCCAAGAAGTGAAGATGCCGGTGAATGTGAACGAGACAACATGGTAATGTGTTTCTTGTCAAAACAAGTTCATAATTATTAAATTTTTCCTCACTTAGTTAGCTAGAGCAGCTAACAATTTAAAAACAAAAATCTATTCTGTCTCGGCCTAAATTTGGGCATGCAGTGGAGAAATTTGGTTAACTATTTTCTTGAGAATTTAAAGGTACCTCTGTCTAGCATTTTCACCTCTGCCCACAAATTCGCTATGCTTTGGGATCATGAGCAGACAATTTTCTCTCGACGAGAAAATTGCCTAGCCATGTGAACTACATAAAGATTGGTGTTGTGATTTTGGAGTCAAATTAAATTGCTCACCAATAAAACAATGGTATTGTCTGTAAGTGCACAAAGATGGACGTTTTGGAGGTAAGAAACAATTGCGATCAATTTTAAATTGATTGGTGTAGTTTTGGGAAGATTTTAACATTTTTGTTTTTAATAGAAGTGGTTAAGAGGATTTATGCTCATTGTTTGACAAAATGAATAATATCAGATTTAAGAGTTTCCTTGCCTATTGGAGTCTATGACTAGAAGTAGATTGAGAGAATTCACCTTATCAAAGAAAAGGAATGATTTATGAGAAATTTTAAAGCTCACTAAAGATATTGTTGGTATTGAAAAATCTAGCTAAAATGATCTAAAGATTAGGTCGTATACTCCAGATCTACGATTTGGGTTTCCCTAATATTTAATGGGTTTTAAGATTTATATTTTATAAGCAATTTGTCTAAATTTTGTGAAAACCCAGAAGATATATTAAGAGAAATAAATTTTTAAAAATCACCAAAATTGAGTGTTAGTGGGATGGTCACTACACCATTTGTGGTATCGAGCATACCACTTGTGCACAAGTTAAGAACCTAATTGCAGATGTAATTTGATGACACAAAAGAAAAATGTTAGTTTGTGCATGCGGTAGTAGCAAAGAGGAGTGATCTCGAGAAGATAACGGGAACTCTTAGAGAGTTTGAAAGAAAACAAGCAAGAGAAAATAAGATAAGGTGAAGAGAAGCAATCTCAGCAATAAGAGGAAGATAAAGAGTAAATGAGAAATGGCTATTGGTATGAAACGTGACCAATTGGAGGAGATGATGAAGATGTTAAGGGAAATAGATGAGAGGATAAGGAATGAGGAGAAGAAAGTAAAGAAGGGTCAAGAAGTGATCCCTAGAAATGAGCTTGCTAAAATGAATAAAGAATTTGTGATGATGATCAGCCTTGTTGAAAGAGAAATATAGGTAGCTATGGAAGGAACACTTACAGATGTAGAGAACATCCTATAAGTAGAGGATGAGTGGGAAAGAGAAGAAGAAAATGAAGGAGAGTTTACTAGTGAAGAGGAAGAATATTGCTACCCTGAGGAAGGTGAGTTCTTTGATGAGATAGATGAAGTCCATGAAGGAAATAGGTATAACAAAGAGTACTTTGATGATGCAGAGATGGAACATGGTCACATGTAAAAGGAGGTCTACTCGGTTGAAGAAACACAAATTGAAAGAGAGGACCGAGTTGGCGTTCCAAATTTGATGAAGATAAAGGAGATTCAGTGAATGCATGCTAGAGGAAGAATTCAAGATGACGAGGAAATGTTCAATCCTCATGATGAAGTGAGAGAAAAAGAGTGTAAAGGAGGAATATCTATTCTAAAGGCACTAAACAGAGCTAATGAAGCTCAAGTTTTTCAATCTAACTATGCATATGAGTATGTTATTGTAGGTATTAAAGGTGAACATGTACAAGAAGATGATACACAAGAAGAGAAGGCATATTTGTCTCCTGAAGATACATGCAAGGCAAGTGAAGAACATGAATCTCATATGGATAATGAAGATCAACATGAGGAAGGTTTAAAAATCATTCAAACCAGAGATAAAGGACAAAATGAGGATGATGGTTTCTCAAGACCAATGGTGGCAAAAATCAGTCCACAAGGTGGAGAAACGAAGAATGCAAGTTCAATGAGTACATGGCTCATGGTAGTACTTCAAGAAGGTGAAATTGCAGGTCTTGAAGAAGCAATAGTCCAGAGACAATCAGTACATTCCAAGGAAAGGTATGATCTTTATGATGATACTAGCAAAGAGAGCTCACGAATTCAGCTTTTGACACTTATAAAGAAGCAAATTTGTACATACATGATAGAAGACCAAAGCATGGAACACCGATGAAGAATCTATTAAAGTACAAGATAGGTAAGGAGGTTAAAGATAGCATGAGAAGGCTACCAAGGTTACAAGACATACCAAGAAGAAAGGTGAGGAAGAAAGAAAAAGACAAGGAAAAGTTTTCGAATTAGGACAACGTACTACAATTTTTGAGAAAATTAAAAGTATAATAGTCTTTCTTAAGGTTATATATCAGATTGGAGCAGGTTTGAAGATCTGTAAGAGAGAAGAAAATCAGTTTAATAATGAAGAGAAAGATGGAAGAAACATGAAACAAGAATTTAATGTTCTAATAAGGGATATATTATTTCAATTTTTCACTTTAACATGCTCTCTTGATGATGGATTTATAGGTATAGAGGTTGAAAAGTAAGAAAAATGGGAGGAAGAGATACAAAAAGTTCTTGTTATGAGAAGTTCAAGCAGGGATGAAGGAGTGATAGATGCATTTGTAGCATCTATTGAAGAAGAAATATGTGAAGAATGGTTGAATGCAAGCAGCCTTGAAGATGAAAAAGAAACAAAGGTTATGGATGAAAGACTCAGTCCACAAATAGGTGAAGACAACAACTTGAAGATAGGAGAGAAATAAATGCAAAATAGGGAGTTGCAAAGAGACAATTCCAGTGGGATAAAACAAGGTATTTTAGTTCGCCATTTGGTAAATTTGTTATGTTTTTTACATGGTATTTTTGGTCATCACAAATTTATAAAAAATGTGTGGAGAATTCCATTAATGGATCAGTATGAATATGAACAAGTCTTTTTAAGACAAAAAGAAACAGCAGTTATGATCTTGCGGCGGTGAAGTAATAAAAAGCGAGTCTTGTGATTTTGACAAAAAAGGGATAAATGCATCAACAAATGAAGGTGAAAAAAGGAAAAAAACTAATGAGGTATATGTATGGAAGAGGTCAAAAAAATTTGCGAGATAAATACGTTTCATAAAATACTTATGCGATGGAAGAAGTAGGTAAATAATGTTTTCAAAAGGGTAAATTATCATTTAAAAATTCAGTTGAATATGTTGAAGGTATATAGAATGAGCAGCGTAAATAAGTATATGAAAATGCAAACATGGAAATATTCAGTTGGAATTATATGGATGTGGAATTGTCCACATGATAGAGGAAATCATCGTAATTATCAAGTTTTGCTTAAATTATGGAAGTTAAAATGCATTTCCATTGCTTTTTATAAAGAAAAAATAAAAGGTATAATCATGAAGAAAGAATTTCAAGAAAAGACAAAATGTGGCTCAAATATACATGTATGCATGAATAATTTTATGGCATATAGGACATTGTAGAAAAATAATAAAAAGTTAATGAAGTAAACCACTTAATTGAAGTAGGTCTACAATTAATGAAGTAAACCACTTAATTGAAGTAGGTCTACACCAAACAAGTAAGCCATGGGATCCAGCAGAAGATAGACCAAATCGAATAATGTTGAAAGAAGGAGAAGCCAACTATATAGTCATAAAAAGGGTGAAAATTTTAGAATCAAACATGAGAAAAATTATGACAAAAGTGTTAAGGGCGAAGTTGTTGAAACCTATGGAAACAATGGAGACAAGAAAAATTAGAGAATTCAAGTAGAGAGAGCAAACGAAAAATTCCAAAGGAAGAAGAAAGAATGGCTTGAGAGAGCGAATGTTTTTTCTAATGAGTTTGTGTCATGCGCAGTATGCTAATGAAGGAGATATCCAAGAAAAGAACAAAGTATGGTGCTATTGAGCATGTGCTCCCATACGAGGAGCTAGATAAAGAAATCCTCATTCAAGAAAATAAATCAGTTGAAAAAGAAGTGCAACAAAGTAAGATGGAGGAGCATTGGATTCCTTCTCAAGAAAGAATACAACAAAAAGAGGAGAACTATATTCGGTTCAAAAGTTGGAAAAACCTAAGGGTTTCAATTTGTTTGACTTTGTTGTCTCTAATAAACCATGAATGTGCAGGAAAACAACAAGAATGGAAGCAAAAGAATACTTCAAGGACAAGAAACATATCACATGAGAAGTTGTTTCAAGATAAACAATGAAAAAGGAAGAAGAAAATAGTAACAAAAGAATAAGTTGAAACATTTTATTAAGGATCAAATTTTTTGTACATAGGGAGTCGATGCAGAGCATCACTCCACTTGTAAAAAATTTATAGCTTTCAGAATAAGTACTTAGGGAAACGGGTAAATAATACCTCATATTATCAAACATGTTTTACAGACTCTGTAAAGTTGAAAAAACATATGTTTGTAATAAATTAAATAAAAGAAAAGTGAGAATCATCCAGAATAATGGAGAAGAGTTTTAAATAAGTCCAGAGAAGATGATATTGTTGAGAAAAATAAGGATCACTTCATCTCCAAACATGGAGAGTTGTTGAACCTAATTTCTATTCTAGAAATTATATATGTAGACTTAAGCCATGTAAATGACAAGTTAAAGAGTAAGTTCAGTTCAATATAAAGTAGCGAGTTTTAATAATATACGAATAGTTAGCTATGTAAATAGTTTCAAGTGTTATCGAAGGATAATTTGTATATAAATAGTTTTCAAAACAATCGATTCTCATTTGGAAGAGAGAATTCGAATGAATGCATGCAATCCAAGAAGTCAAGATGCTCGTGCATGTGAAGGAAGAGAATGATAATGTGTTTCTTGTCAAAACAAGTTCATAATTATTAAAATTTTCCTCGCTTAGTTAGCTAGAGAAGCTAGAAATACGTGTCGTGTGTCTTTCATATGATTTGATTGCATAATCAGCAATTTATAAACAAAAATCTATTCTCATTGGCCTAAATTTTGGCATGTGAGTGGATAAATTCGGTTAACTATTTTGCCTGAGAATTTAAAGGTACCTCTGTCTAGCATTTTTACCTCCGCCCATAAATTCACTATGCTTTGGGATCATGTGCAGACAATGTTCTCTCTGAAATAAAATTGCCAGGCTATATGAACTATGTAAAGACTCGTGTTGTGATTTTGGAGTCAAAATAAACTACTCACAAATAAAACAATGGTATTGCTTGGAAATGCATGGAGATGGATGTTTTCGAGGTAGGAAACAATTGCGATCAATTTAAATTTGGCTTGTGTAGTATTTGGGGAATATTTTCACATTTTTGTTTTTAATAGAAGTGATTAAGAAGATGTAAGCTAATTGTTTGACAAAATGAATAATGCCGCATTTAAGAGTTTCCTTGCTTTATTGGAGTCTTACGACTTGGAAGTAGATTAAGAGAATTCACCTTATCAAAGAAATGGAATGATTTATGAGAAATTTTGAAGCTCATCAAGATATTGTTGGTATTGAAAAATCTAGCTAAAATGATCTCAAGATCAAGTCATATCTCCATATCTATGATTTAGGTTTGCCTAAGAGTTAATGGGTTTTAATCATTATATTTCATATGCAAGCTATCCAAATTTCGTGAAAACCTAGAAGATATGTTAAGAGAAATATATTTTTAAAAATAACCGAAATTTGAGTGTTAGCGGGATGCTCACCGCACTAGGTCCTCCGTCTACTATCAATCTACAACACACAATTAAGAACACTGGGGCAAGCACTCCTTCATCACTAAAATGCAAAGGATCTTTCATGGTTAGGAATATATATCTTGATCCCAGCCACTGTCTCATTGTCCATGGTCATATCCCGGGAAACATCTTTTAAGGGAATCTAAGTTTAATGTTGATAAATGCTACCCTTAAGATCCGGAGGCCTTCATTTCTCTTCATCCCTCCCCATTTACATCTTCTTGTTACTTTTTCCTGCCACTCCCCTTCTCTATACTATCTGTCACATTAATGTCATGGTTATATTGTAAATATTTGTACAAATTTGCAAACATTTAACATCCATCCCATTTTTAAATACTAGTATTATATCATTAACATAAACAAATACACTATACCAACTATCATTATACATCCATTTATTCATACATCAAAATCCATGACCTAACTAATAACCTACATCTAATAAATAATCATCATCTCATCCATAATACATAATCAATACTAAAACCATCTAACAATATTAACGCATCAATAACAAGTACTACCCATCACAACCATACTTCACTCACTACATCATCACATCCATCACTAATAAAATCAAACATCCAACACATCACATCATAAATAAACCATCATGATACATCACATCCTACACATCATATGTCATCCTAATCACAATAACAATATACAATAATCATGACCCCATCCATATTTAATAATCATCAAGACAATCATCTAATAATATTCATTACAAATAAATACCACCCATCATTAAACTACATCACCATCACTATAATTAACCATAATAAAATAATCGGCATCCCAAATCTCATCACATCATCCATACACAAATACATATCCAAGTCATCATCATATCATATAAGTAACATCAATAAACATCATCACATTCATACACCATTCACGATAACATAACATTATTATCATCACATCATCAATCAAATCATCTAAATACTATCATCACATCACCTTTTCCAAGACCATCATGATAATTATTAAATCATTACACATCATCAACCAATGACACAAAATAAGATACTAAATCATCATTGCATCCATCACATCATATCAACAACATAAAGTTACATTACATCACCTAATCAATAAATATCATCTTATCAACATCATCTAAACAACAAACATTGCACAACAATATAAAATACATCATCATGAAATACATCCCACATCATCAAAATACATCAAACATATAAGAATCATAATCAATACACAATGTCCCATAATGTGTACTTTATACAAAAATGATAATCAACCATATAGATATCTGTCAAAAATATGACCATGTTGGTCATCACGAAACATCCCATAACATATACATGAAATCATACATCAACCAAATAATAATAATGATACATCCTGAATCATAAAAAATGTTACCATGATGGTGTTCATCACCGTGTAGAGCTCCCAATATCCTCCTCTGTCTTGATCTCGACTAGATCACCTTGTCTCAATCCCTCTCCTCTCCTCTCTCTCTCTTTGAGCTACATGGTCTGCATAACGTACAACATCTTACCACTCATGTACCACAATATCCTCATAATAATTCATCTTTTCCATCAAGGCTTGGTAATGGTGCAATGATACCGTAGTCGGGGACCCATATATCTTGATCTCTGTGAGGCACTAAGGGTCACTACTTGCTCCTACTACCTATGAGATACCTTGTGTCTCACTATCCTCCACCATTATATCTAATGGGCCATATCTCTCTATAAGTATCCCTCTGCATATGATATTTGTCCTTGTTACATATAGCTCGATCCTGTTCTTACTCTATCCGAGACAACTCCCCCTCCAATCAGGTTGTGCATCTCTCCTCCCCTCTCGTCTCACCACCACTGTCAACACACTCACTACTTGTCTCAAACCATGTACATATATCACACATGCTACACCTATATTATGCAACCATGTTATCTATGCAGCTCAAACACATGTCTATCTCATGCCTATAGATTGGCACCCTCATCCCCTTATCCCCCAACACCTTCATCCACCGACCCATCATTTACTCCCAATCCTAATCCTCCTTGCACTAGAAGGCCCTTTATATTTTTTGTTATGGAAAACCACCTACAATGGCCCCGTAGCATCATCTACCCCATCACATCTATCTCCTACCTATTTGGAATCTATAAAGGTGACTACAAAAATGGATATTACAACTGCTGGACCACCCAAAATAATCACTATAGGTGCCCTCACTAACTCCTCCTCAACCTATCCTTGGGGTCCTGTGTGGCACTAATACCTATCCTTTGGCATACCCACATGCTCCTGTGGTTGACCATGCATAAACCTCATCCTACCATAAACCTCATCCTACCAAGTGGACATGTTAGCCTCATTGGTCTAATACCTACCCAAAGACTCATATAACCATGTACGGTCCTTGGATATGTCATTATTACTAATGGAGCCCATGGAATAACCTACACATCATTCAAACTTTCTCTTGATACCACCACAAGAATCACGACACCCCAATCCTTCACCTCCCGTGAAGTCCGTTTGAATAAATGATGAGCTATCGAACATCTTGCACTACAACACAAACTACTCCGTAGTACATGATCCAACCGATATCGCTCCACTGTATAGGGATAGCCCCCAACCAAGTAATAAGGAGTCTAGAACCTACCCAAATGCCTCTGATCATCCTCCCATACCTCATTATTTTGATACAGATGCTAGGTGATATCTCCCGCCTCAAGATCATTAATTTGTTTCTGTACAATCCACCTCACCCAAGTGTTTCGCCTACCTCTAATCAAAAGACAACCATACACTTAAGGTTCTCCAACTTGACGTTGCTCTTGGATACCAATAGGTCTCCACATGATAATATGATCATAACTCCATACCTGTAATAAAACCCCGCTCCAAGACTCCCATCCCCTCGGTAGGCCACTCATGCGGTTCTCGATATAATCGTACTAGTACCTTCGTTGACCATGCAAACATTGTCTCATTCACCACATCGAATATACCACACCCACAAACCTGATATCAAACCCAACCCTTGTCCACCATATGGGAATAAAATACAAAAAATAAAAAAATAGTAGCAAAGGCAACACATGCTCTATCTATCCCTCTTTGAAATACTGAGACTTAATTCTATCCACATCCTTTGATGGGATGCATCCTCTACATCGCCACCAACCACAATTTATGTCCAGGCCTATACCTATGCCATACCACAAGCTCCCCCTCCACCGAGTTAGTAAATCTAGTAGACATCCTCTAATCTCATTGTCATCTCCCCATTCGAAAACAAATAGGTACTCGTCTCTCGAGTGTCATTACTCTACCAATGCCATTAGAAACCTTAATCCTCCCACATATAAAACATCCTCACCACATGAAGGATACCTAATACATGCATCAATGATGCCTCATCCTCTTCTTCCTCTAACTCTGCACCTCTTAATAAATTTATCAGGGCAACCGATCATCAATGACTCACCTACATGACCTCCAACTCAACCTACACACATCACACAATCTATAGTAGCCCATACCTCTCACTATTCCACATATACACCTCATTTCTACTTATTACCCTCCCACTAACCTTAACCAATCCACCATTATCACTTGAGCCCCTTACCTTAACATAAACCATGTTCTATGCAAATGCACTATTTTCTTAGTATACACATCAATACAAAACACATGCGCCGATATACATCCCATTTTGTGCATATGCACTAATGCATAACCTTCCCCGAGAAAATACATTAATCCATAACCCTACCCCCGCTCAAATGGACTAAAACATAAGCCATCCCCTGCAAATGCGCTAATCCATAACCCTCCCTTGTGCACATACACTAATCCATAACTCGCCTTCACAAAATGCAAATGCATTAACACATAAACCATACCCTACGCAAATGTGCTAATCCATAACCCTCTCTTGCGTAAATGTGCTAAAACATACACCATCGCCTATGCAAATGTGATAATCCATAACCCTCCCTTGCGCAAATGTGCTAAAACATAATGCCCATGCGCAAATGTGTTGAACTAGAAAACACATAGTCGCAAATGTGCTACACTTAATCCTAACACCACATATGTGCCACACTTTTTATCGCATATGTGCCATTTCTGTGCATATGTGCTAAAACTTTCAAATATGCGTCGATTCAAACCCTAAAACTGCTAAAAAAAAAACATCCCTAAAAACAAAAAAATTACAAAATTAATGACAAGGTACTCACCGGTGCCTCGGCATCCCCTCACTAATGCTTCACCCTCACTACATCCACCCGGTGGTCAATCCTATCATAAGCCATCATGTTCTCTCTAGAGCTCTCGTTTTCAAACTATGCGTAGTGACAATGACTTCTCGCATGGACCCCAAACCCATTTTATACCCACCACGATGCCCTCTAAACTTCGGGAGCCCATTCTCTCACCCCGTATATCCATGTTTCTCCCCGTTTCTTCCTACATTCATAAAATTTCTTCCTCTATTATTTAAAAAATCATAAAATTATAAAAAAACTAAAAATCATAAAAATATATCAAAAATCATTAAAAAACTAAAAATCACAAAAAAACAAAAAAATCATAAAAAAACTAAAAATCATAATAAAAGCTTAAAAATCATGATAAAATTCAAAAATAGTAAAACATTCAAACATCGTAACAAATTTACAAAAATCACAAAATTTACAAAATTGCAATGTGTGTGTTTTTGCTTGTGTGTGTGTGTGTGTGTGTTTGCTTGTTTTTCTGCATTTCCATTTTGGCCAATGATATGAGGCCTCTTTTCTTTCTTTTTTTTTTTTGCATGATCCAATGATATGAGGACCATATTTTTTGTATTAATCATCCCAATGATACGAGGATAATATTTTTTTATTAATTTGTCTAATGATATGAGGACAAGGGCATTTGGAAATCTAATCATCATGGTCCTTATACCTTGATGCATCTTTCTTTATGCCATTACTACTAATGATGATAACAAGTGGGTACTTTATGGTAGTAGCACATCCCCTACATCATCGTCTTTTAGCCTTATCATCATCACACCTAATCATCATAATCATTTAACCAACTATCTAACCTTATCATCCCCATATCTAGTCAATCCTTTATCAATCATCCCAAATCCAACATCTTCAACTCCAAAATATTCAAAATCCAAATCCCAAATCTTCAATCCTAACCCCTCAACTAGGGCATCCTATAAGAAAAATCCAAAAAATCTTCACCCTTGTCAGTACACCTCATTGGCTAGGGAATCCCAAAGCATCTCAAACTCCAACATCTCCAAATCTAGTATTTTCAAATATAAATAAAAAGTCATAAATCTTCCCCTTGGTCATACATCATTGACCGGGCATCCAAAATATCCAAACTCCAATATCTCCCATTCCTCTAATTCTCTATTTTATCATCTCTCATATTCTTCTAATCTCCTATTCCTCTAATCCTCTTATCTAAAATCCTCTAATCCTAATCCTCTACATTCTCAAATATTCTCATTCTCTCATCCCCTCATCAACTAACATGGGCCTCTCCACTTTTTGAGTAGTTACCCGCCTCATTCCTCCCCACCTAACATCTTGAAGGGGCATTATATCACCATCCCATCATCTTTTTTTTTCTTTGAATTGCTCCAAAATAACACTTCAAAGAGGGGAAAAATGTAGACATGTAAAATGTCGACATAATCATTTAGCAAATAATACATTCATTTTACATTATTAATCCTATCACTAATCATATAATAATTAATTATTATATTCCAACTATTTCTATTATTCATTTCAAAATCCCATCCTACCCTTAGTCATATTAATACATTATTAATATTTTCATTATACTACTAACTAACCTCCATTAACTATTTTCTAAGAATTTAAAATTATCTCCCACCTACCACCTACTCTATGCCTATTCTACACCTAGCCTTTCCATCTAATCACCTTACTAAACACAATTAATCTCACGTAACTACAAGCTAAATGAACCTCTAAATCTAGAGGCTTCTATTTCTAAAAGCCTCTCCATTTTCCCTCTTTTAATTCAAAAATTCAAATATTTTCCTCCTCTTCTATTGAATTTTTAATTCAATGGAGGATTATTTCAATGTCTAGAATTTTCTAATTCTAGATTCTTCCTCATTCTTATGCATTTTCAACCATCAATTTATATCCTGCATGGATCAATACCAACCCTTGATTTTTCCATCCCCATCTATAAATAGTGAAACCATCCTCCATTTCCACCACCTTAGAACACTTGCAAGTGCATGTTTCAAAACTATCCAAGAAAACTATCAATCTCCATATCATCTAACTAAGAAAAGCTCATCATTTTATCAAGGGGAAGTGTTGCCAAAATCAGTCCACAAATCTGAAGTATCTTGACTTCCATCCAAGAATAAAATACAAGCAATTAAAGATGATGATTTCAACATGTAGTTAAGTATAGGTATATGATATTCTCCCTCTTTCTATAATTTCTCAATCGTAGGTAAGTAGATAGTTGTGTTAGCATAGGATTAAAATCAATTTATTTCCTAATTTATAAGTTACATACTAAAACCACTTTTTTCTTACAGGTGGGATTAAGACAAAGAAAGAAATGGATAAGATGTGTGAAGAGGATTTCAAAGAATGAAATATGGTCATGTTAATCATCGACCTCACGACTCGTCACTTTGAATGACCTAGACATTCCTCATCATAGGAAATATGTAGAAATAAGCATCGAAGACTGCAAGAAGACCTGGGATGACAATGAGGATAAATGCATGCAGATGATGAACGAGATTTATCTAAAGAACAAGAAGCCGGTGAGAAGATGGCCACAAACCATCCACCATAGTGACTTCAATGAATATTTCAAAGTGATACAATCACCTTCTTAAATGCAGAGTATTTGGGCTCCCTGATGCCCATTTTTTCCACAAATGAATGTTGAGGTACCTAGAGACTATGAGCAAGAATGCACCTGATCGGTGTTTTGGCTGGGTGAGATCATCGATGACACCATCTCCCGGTGAGCTTCAACAAGTTCTAAAAAGCAGGGAAGTTCTACATGAATTCCTACATCAGTATACGTGAGTTGCATCAAGAAGGGATTTTACAAGGTTAGCTCGAAATGGGGTATGGCCCCAAGTCAAAATATATGAATTCTACCCAGAGCTAAAGCTTGAGGCCAGCATCTCCTAGTTCTCCAAAATTAATGATGCCTTCTTCTATGAGGTAATGCTTTGAGAGGCCAAACATGAGACACAGTTGGACCAGCCCGAGTGTGATTTTTGCTACAAATAAATGGGGAGCATTGTTCACACAATTCCCTACATTCACATACCTCAGAGCTATGAATTTTGAAGGAGAGCCAATGAAGTTGCCAAGGTATGCAGGGCCGAAGCTGATCCTGTTGGAATTATCAAGGCAGCTAATCACTTACCATGAGAAGTGCATGAAGAGAAAGAAAGGAGGAACTCCATTCCCCCTTACAGTTGGTCGATACACCTGCCCCACACTTGCCAAAGCACGGGAGATGTATGCTGAGTGGAGCTACTAAATTTAAACCATAAATTCCCAAAGAAATCCAACCTTCGACTGCTGGAGTTGCCTCCCAAAGGAAAAAATTGATCCCATCCATGTTCCCGAGATCGAGGACATTTGGATCAACCTGACACATGAGATAGACATCAGGTGAAAGGATCACTCCCGACTGGCTCTGGATGAGATCATCCACTATGGCATAACCATCGTCCCAAATTAATTCCAAGAGACTGATCAAGAAATTGATCAGGTTTACCTTGTGACAGAATGGGGATATTTGGCCATTTGCAGAGATTGATAGACCTAGAGCACTTTGAAAACCATTCAAGAAAGGGTTAAGCCCACGTTGCAGCGCACCGAACATTGGCACAAACAGAATGGTCTCACCTACCTTGGAGTTGATTTCACTACTTCTCCTTCAGGTAGAGCTCCTCCAAGACCAGCCCATGTGCTAAAAGGAAAAGGGAAAGACAAGGAGGGTGAATTGAGAAACAAGAAGAAGCTCCTGAAGGCCTTCCTTCTACTTCTGAGAAGAAAATAGTCAACCTGGTTTCTCCAGGTAAAGAAGAAGAAACAACAGAGGTTTGTTATCCTGTAAAATTGACAAGGGCAATTTTGCAGGTAACCATACCAAAATTTTGTCCTAGTTCCTTGTCAAGGTCCCTCAAAGATTCTAATGGCGTAAAATCCCTTTCTGGAAATTCTGGTGTTTCGAACTTAGTCATTTTGGTCCTTTTTGGTCGGACGCATATTTTGTTCATGTAACACTAACTGAATTTGCGCCCCCTTCTATTCCTTTGGTGCACCCTTCGGAGTGTTAACACAATAATTGTTGCACCTCCCCGTGATGCACATTTCTTGCTTGCGCCAAGGCGCATGCGCCCTGTCTGTTAACAGTAAAAATGTTGCACCCTTAATTGGTGCGCCAAGGCGCTCAAAATCCCATGTTGACAGTCCTGAATTTGTGCCAAAGGCGCAGATAATTTCTTGCTGACAGACACATACTGCGCCAAAGGGCACAAATATTTTCATGTCGACATACTTTTGGTGCACCCTTTAAAAAAGTTGGTGGCTTATTTATTACGCCTTTTGCTATATATAGGTGTATCAGCCTGTCATTTTCATGATTAAAAACACATGAAAATATATTCCTCTACACTGTCGGTGCCCGTCCATCCTCGTGTCGTGTTCATGGGCCCTCTTCATTTCTCTCATTCTATATATTCTAGGTAAGTGGTCCTTGCTTTTCTTATGGTTTTTGTTTTGGTTTGGTTGTTTGTGGGATAATACTAAAATGAATCTGAAGAAACCATAATCCCCTCCAGCCCATTTTGCAATCTTCCCTCCCAAGCTAGTTTTATCCTCCTTCCAAATTTGCTGGCTTGGAGGGCTTTTCCTCGAAAATGAACCCAAGATCCTCTTCACTCTGCTTTCCCTCTCTATCGAAATCCACGTCGAAAGAGGCTTCAAACCGCAAACCAATCAGGAAGAAAGAAAACCTAAAAGTTATCAGTTCTGGGCTGCGGTTTTCTTTTAGCACAATCGCCATCCTTGTTGCATAAAACACAGTCCACGCTAAGAGGGTACCTTTGTCCTGCCCTGCAAACACACATTCTTTCTGCGTCGAAAAAAACTAAGAAAATCCTTACACCGCACAGGTGCAATCCTACTTACACCAACAAATTTTGTTATGCAATCTCTTCCCGTGCCATGCCAAGGCCCCTTAGCGCATATAAAGTCAGTGATACACCCTTTAATGTTCTGCATCTTAACACACCAAAATGTTATGCAACATGTTCCATATCTACGCATAGGCGCATTCTACTGCCATAACAAAAAAATTCCTTGTGCCCAGTTTAAACCATACACAAGGCGCAGACAAAATATTTCTACAACAACACTGATGTTATGTGTAATTTTCCTGCGCCTTGCGCCCTTTGGTGCTATTTTCTTCCTTACGCATTTTGTTTCAAAGTCGCCTTACCGTTTTTGACCTTACCACCTATAATATCCTGCGCCCTGCGCCCAAAAGCATCTAAATTGCTAACTCCTCATTCTGTAAAGCCTTGATGGATAATCTAACAGCTAACATGGCTCTTCTACGTTGGACTTTGCTCCTTCTTCTTGTAGATCAGCAACTGAACTCAGATTTGCATATGTCTACATCAAGCAAAAGGCCAACCAAGTCAAAGGGTAAGGCCAAACTCACAGAGGAAGAAATGAAATACAAGTATCAAAGGGTCAGGATGCCGGAATCCCATGCGGAATGTGACTTAGATATCAGAGATTCTGAGCTTGGCCATATAGACATGGAAGATTTTTGGGCTAGAACCAGAAAGGTCACAGGCAGTCCATGGATGGACAAACTAGTGGGTAGTGGTCTACACTTCGCTAGAGGGATCCCCGTAGCATAGTGAATAATGAGTTCATGATGGTGGTAGCCCGCTGCTATAACAAAAACACAAGGTGTGTCAAGAACGAGAAGGGTGAGGTTATAATCAACCTCACTTCCCAAAGACTTCAAGATCATGTTGGGTATTCCTCACCATCGCATTTTGTGGCTATAAGCCAGGAAGACTGCATTAAGGCATGGGAGGAAAATGAAGACAAATGCATGCAGTTAATGAATGAGGTGTATCTAAAAAGTAAGAAGGTAATAACCAGGTGGCCCCAGGTTATTCATCGCAGTGACTTTTCGGAGGAGCTGAGCGACACCATTACCTTCCTGAGCAGGGTTTTTGGGCTTCCTGATGCCCACTACTTCCACAAATGGATGCTCAGGTATCTGGAAACAATGAACAAAAATGTGCCTGATCAGCATTTTGAGTGGGCAGAAATCATCAGCAGCACCATCTCTGAGCAGCTCCAACAACTCACAACAACGGGGAGGTTCTACATGAACTCCTACGTGGTCTACGCTACTGCCTCTGAGAGAGATTATCCAGCGCTGAGTCGATGCAGGGTATGGCCCTAGGTAAAAATATTTGAATATTATCCAGAATTAAGACTGGAAAACAACATTCCGCAGTTCACCAAGATCAATGATGCCTTCTTCTATGGCATCATCTAGCCTATTGAGGCCAAATATGACTCACGGTCGACGACCAAGAGCATAGTAATTGCAACGGAGAAGTGGGGGGTGTTGTTTACGTAATTCCCCACTTTTACCTATCTCAGAGCAGCCAACTTCTTGGGGGAGCCCACCAAGTTACCAAGGTATGTAGGCCCTAAGTTGA
Organism: Taxus wallichiana var. yunnanensis; assembly: GCA_018340775.1. Taxonomy (NCBI): domain Eukaryota; kingdom Viridiplantae; phylum Streptophyta; class Pinopsida; order Cupressales; family Taxaceae; genus Taxus; species Taxus wallichiana. The sequence continues at coordinate 190,245,240 of CM031240.1, read as the reverse complement.
TCTTGTTGGAGCTATCCAGACAACTCATAACATATCACGAGAAGTTCCTGAAAAGAAAGAAGGGTGGAACTCCATTCCCCCTCACAGTGGGTAGGTACACATGCACTTCTCACACCAAGGCCTGGGAAATGTTCGCGGAGCTAGAACTGCTCAACCTGAAGCACAATTTCCTAGCAAGGCCGACCTTTGATCCACAAAATTTCCTAACAAAGGAAAAACTTGATCTGATCCACGTTCCACAGATCGAGGACATCTACATTGACCTGTATCATGAGGTCGAACTCAAGAGGAAGGATCACTCCCATCTGGCCCTAGCCGAAATTATTCAATATGGCGTGGCCATTGTTCCGAAAGGCTTCCAAATGACTGATCAAGAAGTTGATCAGGTATATTTAGACATGGACGGAGACAACTGGCCATTCACCGAAATAGACAGGACAAAGGCACCTCAGACCATTGAGGAGAGGGTTAAGGGCACATTACGATTACACAAAACAACTTTAGTGCAAGTATAACAAGATTATTTACCTTGGGGTGGACTTCACCACGTCCCCTTTGGGTGATGCACCTACCAGGCCAAAGCATTTTCCAAAGGGAAAAGGAAAAGACAAAGAGGGAGAATCAAGCGCCGCTCAAGAAGAAGCTCCTGGGAGCCCTCCCTCCGCCACACAGGAACAAGTTGTAACCTTGGTATCTCCAGAGAAAGAAGTAGCAGAAAGTGTTCCAACGGGCACATCCACTCAAGATGTTTCCACTGCTACAATCACCGAGGTTCCCATCGTCCCTTCTCCCACTCCTCCTTCCCCTCCTCATGTCTCTCAAGCAACCATTCCTTTGGTTGTGTCTTCTCCCCCATCTTCTACTGTTCCCCTTTCCTCTTCTTCCATCTTCTCTTCCCTCACGAGATGTCCCCAAGATCTCTTCCTCATCTCTTAGCTCCCTTACACTCTCACAGTTTCCTCTCTTATAGTAGCTCCTACCCCTATGAGTGTTGGAGGTTTGGCTTCTTTATCAATGTCGCCGCCAAGCGTCTCAACCCATTTCCCCGAGTACACTGTAGTTGCTCCTTCTTCTTCCACCGTTCCTTCTTCTCCCTTAAGTCCAACATGGATCTTCCAACACCTAAGCCAACACAAGAGGAAATTCCCCATTACACCTATGGACTTCTCCATCATCTTGACAAAAGGGGCCATAAGCGGCCAATAACCCACTTCTCTCAGAGCACCTCAGGTGAAAGAGTAATGGAGATTGCCTATCCCGATCCCATAAAGGATAAAAAGGATCTGTCACCTACAGATTATATAGTGACATAGGTCACAATGGGAATGTCATCTGAGAGCCTTCAAGGAGAGGCCCTATCTCGTGGGTGGATGCCCTTTGCAAGAAGCTTCAAGAAGCAAAGGAAGAGAAGAGGCTACTAAAAGAGCAGAATAAACATCTTCTCCACACCCTGCAGAAAATGGGCAGTGCACCTCCTACAACTGCCACTGAGACTCCTAAGGCCCTTAGTTAGGATAAGATAAATGAATACGCCAAGATTGGAAAACAAGGCATGGCAGTATCCACCTGGAGAGACCAGATCCTCAAAGATAGTGAGGAAGTAATCGTCAAGTTCACCGAGTTATATCAGAACATTGGTCGAGTGAACAAGGAACTCTAGGCAATTGCAAGACCTATCTCCAAAGAGTTGGACCATGCTAGGTTGCAACATGAGACATTCCAAAAGATGCTTGACTACTCAGTCGATGATTTAGTTAAATTCAGCATCTTCAATCACCCCAGAGCACCCAAAAATGTCCTTGCTACTTTGGACTACTAGGTCGATCACATGGAATTTTTCCTAGAGAAGATACATAAGGTCAAGGAGTAAGACCTAGATGCAATGCATCAAATGGAGAAAATTGTCCTAAAGATGTCTCCGGGCTTTCTCACTCCGTCATTCGCCTTAAGAAAGGTAGATGAAACTATTCGAATCTTCAAAGAGATCATCTCGCAAGGGTTAGAGCCAGAAGCCATTTTTGACGCTGAATCCATCAACAAACTTTTGGCCTACCACAACTTTGTGGGATACCTGATGGAGGTAGGTAATGAGTACTTCAAGCTCCTGAAAACTCAGAGATGAACGGAGACTTGTGAAGTCATCGGTGACCACACCAAGGGTCCTGCACAGGACCAACTCCAACCGATGATCAGCAAATTCATGGAGTACCGGGCCCAATTCCACATTGCCTCTCCTGAGCAGAAGCAGGGTACTCCTTTCCAGCCATGAGACGATGACGAATAGCCTTCCTCCTCTTGGCTTTCTTTTTGTAATATTTAAAAGTATGTTGGCACAAATGATGACATCATCCATGTTGCACCATGGGATGTTGTTATCCACCAAGTTGCCCCAAAAGTCAACAGTTGACTTTTAGATATTTTGTAAATATTTTGTAATTAGTTGTTGGTTTCTTTTTTCCTTCTCTCCTCTTCTCCTTCTATAAATACTTGAATATTCGTTGTATTCAGGTGTGGACACTTTTTAGATGAAAAATAGAAGTGAGAAGAAAAGGATTTGTACTTTTGTAATAGAAGAAAACATAATACAAATATTAAGACTTTGTGTTGAATATGTGTGTCATGGGCATATGATCTTTCTTATGTCAAATCTATGTGTTTATTCTGTTGGATCTATCTCTACTTTTTTGTCATTTGTTCATCAATATTGCTTTGTTCGTTTATGCAAGTAGGTTTGGCTCTGTTTACTACCAGCCCAAAACATAAACCCTCTGACTTTTCTACTTTGGAATTCATTTCTTTTCTCCCTTCAGATCTATCCTATCTCCTCTCCCTGTTTCATTCCCTTCTCTTCGCAGTTGGAAATACCCCAATCGGGATGAGATCCCAAACCCTTGAAGGCAGAATACTGTAGGACTTGTGCAGATTCCTACTGGTAGAATAGCAATAAACTAGTTTCACTTTGTTGTCTCAAAGAGGGGCTATGCCTGCACACTGTTGGCTCGTCTATCCATAGATCTGTCCACCCAACAAATTTTCAGACCAACAAGGTTTCAATGGATACATCCACCCAGGATGTTATCACAACTACAACTATAGAGGTACCCAGTGTTCCTTCTTCCATTTCTTCTCCTCCTCCTGTCATCGAAACATCTATTCCTATGGATGTGTCTTCTCCTCTGCCTTCCTCCCTTCCATCTCCCACCTCTTCCATCTTCTCCTCTCTCACGGATCTATCACCCAGTATTCCCTCCATCCAATTGTAGATCCCTTCCATTTCCATGTCCTTTTCTTCTCCTATAGTAACTCCAGGTGCCCCTGCAAGCGTGAGTGCATTGGACTCCTTGTCAATGCCACCACCGAGTGTTTCAACACTCTTTCCTGAGGCCTCTATAGTTGCTCCCCCTCTCACTCCCATTTCTTCTTCTATTTCCTCTACTCCCACTCCCATAAGTCCTAGTTGGATTTCGACCATCTAGGCCAGCATAAGAGAAAGGTTCCCATCACACCCATGGAATTCTCTGTCATTCCGAAGAAGGGACCCAAGAAGCAAAAAGTGATAACTCGCTTTTCTAAGAGCACTTTGGGGGAGAGGGTCATGGAGATTGCTTACCCGGATCCCACCAAGGAAAAGAAGGATCTGTCTCCCACAGACTTCACAGTGACTCAAGTCACAATGGGAACCTCATCTGAAATCCTGTTCGGGAGAAGCCTTATCTCTGCGGGATGCTCTCTACAAGAATCTCCAAGAAGCAAAAGAGGAGAAGAGAATACTCAAAGAACAAAACAAACATCTCCTCCAAGCATTGTAGAGAATGGGCAACACTCCTCCTGTGACTGCCACCGAACCCATTGAAGTTCTCAGTCAGGATAAAATAAATGAATATGCTAATATTGGAGAACAAGGTGTAGCAAGATTCTCCCTGGATCGAGTGGATCCTCGAGATGGTCATGAAATGATTGGGAAATTCATAGTACTTTATCGGGATATAACCCAAGTAAATAAGGAGCTGAAGCGTGCAGTTCCCTCTCGAGGAGTTGGATAACGCCAGGTTGCGCATGAAACATTTCAAGCCATGGTTGTGATAAATCGGTGATTTGACCTATTAAAGGTCGGCGTTATCGATCACCCGCATTCAAATAACAAATCTCTCATCGCTTTAGATTACCGGGTTGATCAAATAGAATATATCCTGGAGAGGATAGATAAAATCAAGGATGAAGCCCTGGATGCACTATACAACATGGAGCAGACAGTTACAAAGATGTCTCCAGGAATGCTCAGTGAATCGTACACCTTGAGGGAAGAAGATGATACATTCCAGCACTTCAAGGCTATATTCACTCAAGGTTTGGCATCGAAGTTACTTTTAACCGAGAGAATCAATCAATAACCTCTTGGCCTGCCGCAACTTCATTAGATTTTTGATCGATTCATGCGAAACTTTCACCGAGTTACTTGACAAGCTCAAGAACGAGAAAGAAACTTGCGAAGTCATTGGCGACCATTTTAAAGGTCTAGATCATGATCAACTTCAAGCAATGATCAGCAAGTTTATGGAATATCAAGCGCAGTGTCACATCGACTCTCCTGATCAAAAGCAAGACACCAAGTTTGAGCAAAGGGATGATGAGGAGTAGTTTCTCCTCTTGTGTATGCTTTGATCATTTTTGTAAAATATTTAAAAAGCTTATTGGCATTTACAATGACATCATCCATGTTGCACCATGGGATGTTGTCATCCTAAAACTTTTGTCAAAATCAACTTTTGACTTTTTAGATATTTTGTAAATAGTGGTTGGTTTGCTTTTGTCTTCTTTCTTCTTCTCCTTCTATAAATACTTGAATACTTGTTGTATTCAAGGTGGACATTTTTTATGAAAAAGAAGTGAGGAGAGAAAGACTTTGTGCTTTCTTGTAATAGAAGAAATATTAATACACGTATTCAGACTTTGTGCTCCATATGTGTGTTATTTGCATCAGATATTTCTTAAGTTAGATCTATGTTTTTATTCTGTTGGATTCATTCCTACTATTGTCATTTGTTCATCAGTATTGCTTTAATTGTTTATGCAAGTAAGTTTGGCTATTTTTACTACCATTAAAGCATAAACCTTATGACATTCCTATCTTTGAATTCATTTCTTTTCTTCCTTCAGATCTACCCTCCTCTGTTCCTTCCCTCCTACCTTTTTGTTCGTTGTTAGAACTACATCTACTGGGATGAGATCCCAAACCCCGTGAAGTTAGAATAGTGTAGATTTGCATAGATTCCTACTTGATAGATTAGCAATAAACTAGTTTCGCTTTGTTGTCTCAAAGAGGGGCTATGCCCTACACATTGTTGGCCTATTTCCCCACGACCTGCCTAACCGACAGATTTTCGGACCAACAGTTTTTGGCGACTCTCTTTGGGGATCAAACTAAGGAAATAACTAAAAATTGTAAAAATCACTACCAGATTGCAAATTTTAACTCTTTGTTAAAAATTAAATTTTTTGTAGAAGTGATCAAAACTGAAAATTTCCTTATACAAATCCATAGATCTGGACCAAATAGAGAGTTTTAGTTCGTTGATTTTTACAAAAACTTGTATATTTCAGTAGATCTAAGATTATGATATTTCACGTTATTTTCAAAACCTTGCAAAATTTAGGTCAAAGATCCAAAAATCAGCTTTCTATATTAACCCACTTTTTATTATTGTTAATCTTTTTCATAAAACCACAATCGGTTGTTATTTAAAAGGGTAAAATTTAAAAATTGAAAAGTACATGTTGCTGATTTTTGCCGGAAAAATCAGCAAATACAAACAAAAAGATTGTTGTAAAGTTTCTCTTAATTATTGCAGATCTAATGGGTACACCTTTGGTGGATGAACCATTTACTTGCAGGTAGAAAGAGCTCATGGGGAAGTTGATCCAATTTTTGATCTACTTCAAAGGCACAATTTTAGTATCACTCCAGCATGATTTGCATCACTAAGCTCAATGGATCGATCAGCAAGAAGTGTCTCACCTCCACGAAAAGCTAGATTTCACAGGGTGCCTCGACATCGACTTGCAGTGCTCTTTTGCTAAGTGGAACCACACTCCCTACTCGCATTATTTTTCCTACTTTTCAAATGGCAGTTAATCTACCTGTACCATGGGGAAATGCCATGGGTCCTCTAGCACTGCCACATCCAGTCAACCCCCTCCCTCGGGAAATCACAAAAATTTCCTGAAATTTGATGGGAGCGGAAATCAAAGCATGGACGTGCATATAGTTATGTTTATTATGTCATGTAGTATTCTGGACGTGACTCATGAAGACGTATCGGTACGTCTCTTTCTTGAGACCTTGCAAGGGCCTGCATCAGAATGGTTCCAGCATTTACCAGCCGGATCCATCACCAATTGGGCCACATTACAGACTACATTTGAAGACAGATACAAACCTTTAGAAGATGCATTCATGTTATTGTCATGAATCACTCACATGAAGAAGGAAGCCAATGAAACCATGCACAATTTTATCACTTGATTCAATTCACTATTAACCACATGCCTCTTGCCATGATGCCAACATTAGAGAATCAAAAGTGTTTCTTCTTGAATGCCATGAGTTTGAAAGTAAGTTTCTTACTTTTATAGGAATAGATACCCACCTTGGTTCTTGCTCAAGCTATGGCCATTTGGATAGAAGAAAACCTTCTTATATCTAGTGAGTTAAGACGAGAGCTGCCAAAATCAAAGGCTTCAACTTCTTCTCAGGCTGCCTCATCAGATCCAACATTCTAGAAGATGGTGAATGACTTGCTCTCGTTAAAGAAGCAATTGGCTCAAACATCGTCTACTACTCCTTACTCGGGATATCCCACGGAGGAACTTCACTCCCAACAACACCCCCAAAGGCCATTTTCCTGCTGCTTCTCCAAGATTAGCAATTGAAGCCCCTCTGGTTAATGCTTTGGTTGAAATTGAAGAAGATGATCCAAATTACGAAGAACCTTCATCGCAAGGTGAAGATGATCAAGATGTCGGTGAACCGAATGGTGACTCTACTATTGGGTATATGGAATTTGAAGATGAGGAATCTGATGAAGAAGAGGGTACCCAAGGATATGTGAGCGGAAAATCATATGTTGTTTTCACTCGCTCACAAGGAAAAGAAGAAAATATTGCTGCTAAAAAATAAAAGGAAAGGGTTGTGGTATCTCCTCCTCCAATGATCACTAAAAGAGGTAATCCCCTTCCTACTCAACCTCTATTAAACCTTTTGTAAAGAAATATTTTCCTCTTGTTTCTCTTCCAAATCAGTCTTCCTCCAGTCCCATAAAGACCAGTAATCCTCCCCCTAAAATGTGAAACGACTCATTCCTTCGTTAGCACAACCCTTGGTCGCATTTGACATAATTGATCACGCCAAAAAGACCAAGATCCAGATGTCTGAGGTTGAGTACCTTTAGTCCAACCTAGAGCAGCTTATAAGATTAACTAAGTATATCCAAAGCCGAGACTACCATCACTCCTCCTCATTTCCCCAAAATTAATTCTTCCCACCCTCCTACGTGTCTCACGTAAACATTGCCTCAACTTTCGTGTCAAGGAAAATTGAACCTTTTACCTATCTCTCTTGATCGATGGCCATAAACTAAGCAACTATATAATTGATTAGGAGCTTGACATGTTATGCCAAGTAAAGGTCACCCATGCTTTGGGCCTCACACTTACTAAACCTTTTGGAAAATGCTACTCCATGGAAACCAAGCAGGTACCATTGATTGGTCAAATCAAGGATGCGCAGTTTGCATTCGCGGCATTTCTTGAGAAAAGGGTAAAAATGACTATTCTCATAGCTGATATTCCAGTAGCATACGGGATATTTCTAGGGAGGATATTTTGTAAAGAAGTTGGTGGGGAAATTCATATGGACTGGTCCAAAGCTAGATTCCTGTCAAAGGGGTGATGCAAATGTTGGAACTAGAATCACAAAATAAATATCTAGTCACCAACTCTGATGACCCTAAGGCTCATATTCTTTTCGAATCATCAGGGATGGGAACTACTTCTTGTCCACCGACTTAGATAAAATAGAAATTCTCATCTAAAAAGAGGATCTCAACAAAGTATGGACATCGCAGTTTGATGGCACTTGCACACCAAGTGGATGCGGTGCTTTGGGGTTGTTCTAATATCTCCCGATGAAGAGATTTTCTCTTTTTCTTTCAAGTTGCGTTCTTTAATACTAATAATACTGCCAGTATGAATCCTTTACTTGGCATGAAAGTCTGTAAAAGAGAAAGGAATCAAGAATCTAAAAGTGCAAGGTGATGTTGAGCTGATTGTTAATCAAGTAAAAGGGATATATCAAGTAAAGAATGACCGACTCAGACACTACCGCAATGCGGTATGGGATAACATCAAGAGTTTGACGCTTTCTCAATCAAAGTAGTTTTGTGAGCTCAAAATGACATGGCTGATTCATTGGCCATCTCAGCCTCTCTCATGCTCCCTCACCTAGGGTTAAAAATAAATACATATACCATTGAAGTGGTTTTTCGCCCAAGTGTGCCAGATAATTCACAACACTGGCAAGTGTTCAATGATGACAACCAACTTATCACCTTTTTGGAGAAAGATGACAATTTCAAAGAACTTCATTTTGATGGATCAACTTTTGTGTGTCGTGAGTCTCTCACCAGTCAAGCACATGAATCTAAAAGAAACAATGATACAGCTCAAAGGAAATAAGATTCCAAAGGTTTGGTTTCCTTAGAATGATTATTTGATAATCATGACCATTTTGTCAAGAAAAATTGATAGGATGATCCTTCCTCTTCTCCAGAAACTGAATCCGTCAATCTGGGTACTACGGAACATCCTCGTTCCGTGAATATCGGGAAGTGTTGTATGCAGAGAAAAGCAAAAATTCGTTAAGTTGTTGAAAAATTACATGGATGTATTAGCATGGTCTTATGCTAATCTGAAGTCTTTCAAGCCAAAGGACATTCAACAGGACATTTCGCTCAAGGATGACGTCAAGCTTTTCTTTCAAAAGTAAAGGCATTACAACCCAAAATCTTGGGTACCATCCAGTGAAATTCGAGAAGATGATGGATGCGAAATTATTTTTCCAATTCATCACAATTACAGGTTGCAAATATTGTGCTGTGTGTGAATAAAAATGGCGAGATACACATGCGTGGAATTTCACAACTTGAACTAGTCATCCTTAAAGATAACTATCCACTTGCCCGATAATGGATCAAGTACTACGAAGTAAGAACTAACCGGTTGAAAATGTTGTCTATACTTGACGGTTTTTCAGTTATAATCAAATTGAAGTCACACACGAAGATCGATTCAAAACAACATTCACCACTCCTTGGGTACCTTCACCTACATCATAATTCCATTCGGTTTGATCAACGCCCAGGTCTTTACCTTCCAACAAGCAATGGACTTTTTATTCAAAGGTATGATTGGAAAATTCATCGTAGTTTACCTAGATGACCCGTGTTTTCTCCAAGAAACGGAGTGATCACTGCGATCATTTGGAACAAGTCTTGATCAGATGCCGAGAGCATGGGATTTTGCTAAATCCCAAGAAGTCAATTTTTGGGGTCATCGAAGGAAAGCTGCTAGGACATGTCATCAGCAGAGAAGAAACTAAGATAGATGTCGAAAGGGTCAAGGTTATTCAGAGCCTTACTTTGCCTACAAGTAAGACTGGTGTTCACTCTTTCTTCGGAAAGATAAATTTTCTTAGACGCTTTGTTCTGATTTTGCTTGAGAAGACTCATCATATATCTAATATGATGAAAGAGTCCCAAACATTCCGATGGAGTGAGGAAGGTAGGACATCATTCGAAGACATAAAAACTCATCGCTCACGCACCTATTTTGGTGTGTCCTGACTTCAGCAAAGACTTCATCATGTATAGTTATGCATCTGTGCATACTGTATCAGCTATCTTGATGCAAAAGAACTTTGAGAATATTGAATCCCGATCACTTTCATGAGCTCTCCTCTTAAGCCTCATGAACTAAGATGTCAAAATTGGAAAAGCATGCCTTTTCTATGGTAAAAGTAGTCAAAATTTTTCCACTACTACTATTTACAATTCTCATACAGTAGTGTTGGTTCTGACATGGCTGTTAAGTCTATCCTAACTCAACAAGAGTTAGGGAGCTTACGAGGGAATTGGATCACAAAGGTCCAAGAATATGATCTAGACATCAAACCAACCAAATTGGTAAGAGGTAAGGGCCTGTGTCAGCTAATGGCTGAAAATAAAGACTCAAAGGTACCTGAAGAGAAAGTTGATCACATTGATGGAGAACAAAATGAACTGGAGAAAGTGGATTCTTTTCCCATGGTTCTATTTATCGCAACCAATGACGAATGGTATTCTGACATCACATTCTTTCTCACCTATGGAGAGTGCCCAACTCACCTAACCACTAAGGAAAAGTGAATGGTGAAGCTCAGAGCCACAAGATATGTCATATGGGATGATGGATTGTACAAATGTGGAATTGACGGCATTTTTCTACGATGTGTTGACAAGCCGCAATAGGTAAAATTGTTGGAGAGTTTTCACACTCAGCTGCAGTGGTCACTTCTCCTCATCCATGATAGCACATAAAATCATTTGGGCCAAGTACTACTAGGCTGACACTATTTCAAGATACAACCACCGGTAGAAAAATGTGAACTTTGCCAACAGATTCGTTGGCAAACCAAAGCTGGTTGCATTTCCCCTCGGGCCCGTCATCATTGATGAACCATTCGAAAATGGGGAATTGATTTCATTGGAGCACTCAATCATTAATCGAGTGTTGGGCATAGTTACATCCTAATAGTAATAGATTACTTCACTAAATGGGTGGAGGCCATACATCAAGCATGCCACTTCTGAAGTTGTTTGTAACTTCATCAAAGATAATATTATTGTGAGATTTGGCATTCCACACAAAATCGTTGTTGATAATGCTTCCAACTTCTCTTCACGGGAGGTAATTGGTTTTTGTTATGGATACGGAATAACCTTGGCTCATGCTTTGATTATTATCCTCAAGGAAATGGTCACGAGAATCTAGCAACAAGAACCAGGTGACTATCATACGGAAGCTAGTTGATGAAAACCAGCGGTCCTGGCACAAATCACTATACGATGATTTGTGGGAAAATCATATCACTCGAAAAGAGATCTCTCAGCATGTCACCTTTTTAAGTGTTATATGGAATCGATGCTAAAATCCCTATTTCCCATAAACTCCTGATTTGCGCTTAGTTCAAGCAATTGAAGATGAAACTTTTCAAAATTATCTTGAAAAGATAATCATGTACTGACGAGAACTTGAAGAAAAGTGAGTAAGAGTGGTTAATAAGATCATTGAGCATCGAAATCAAGTTAAAGGTTGTTTGAAAAGAAATCTAAGTAGAGATATTTCCAAGTAAGAGATCTTGTTCTTCTTGAGGACAAATGAAGAGAACCGAAAGGTATGAATTGGAAGTTTGACTCTCTTTGGAGAGGGCCATAAAAGATCAAGTAGCTCAATGGAGAGAATAGTTTTTATCTCTCATATCTGGATGGAACCGAGCTCTTCACTTCCCTATAATAGGCAACACCTGAAGATCTTCAGGAAGTAGAGCTTTCTCTCTTCTTTGTATAGTTTACTTTTTTTGTGTGTTTGTTTTATGTTTGTTATGTGTCCCTTCCTTTTTTTTTTTTTCTTTTCCCTTGTTTTTACTCTTTAACCCAATGGATAGGCACTTGAAAATCTGGGATTCTCTACCCTTAAGTTTCACTTAAAGATAGTCCCTAGAAATAGCCAATTATTATCCCACAAAATTGACAAGGGCAATTTGTAGGTAACCATACCAAAATTTCCATTTGGCCCCAAGGGGAGTTTGACAACATTCGAAATGGCCCAAAACTTCCTTTCAAAAATTTGGATGTTGCGAAACTTAGTCAATTTTGTTAATCCTTCGGCGCACCCATCTTCATGTCGACATGACTGAAGTTGCACCCCTTTTTGCACAAGGCAATTTTCCTTGTGTCGACATACCAAAATCTGTGCCCTCTTAAAATCCTTGGTGCACTCATTATTATGTTAACATCACAAAAGTTGCACCCCTTTGGCCCTTTGGCATTGGAAATATCATGTTGCCATCATAAAATGTGTGCTAAGGCATTGTTAATGTTGTGTTGACATCCTTGAAGTTGTGCTAAGGTACACTTTTTATCATGTCGACGCTCTAAAAGTCATGCCAAAAGAAGTTGGTGAAGTAATAAATGCCAGTTTTCTTATAAATAGGCACCCGACACCTGTCATTTTCATGAATTGAAAATTGAAAAAGTGTTTTCTCTGCACCTATCAACCATCCTTGTCCCCCCATGCCATTTTTCAAGCTTGTGGATCCCACGTCGTTCCTCGTCTTTTATAAATCTGGGTAAGTGGCTCCTCTCCTTGTTGTTGTTTTTGTTTTTGTTGTGTTAGGTATTAGGATGGTGTAAAAGATAAAAATTAAAAGAAACACACCTAACACAATCTACAAGCCAGCTGAAGCCATTTTCCAAATCTGTAAATCTGGAAGACCCCTGCCTCTAAAGAAACCAAAAACTCATCTTTTCCTACCTGCTTCCTTGCCAAACAAACCCTCTCTTTACCATCTGGAAAATCCAAAAAGAGAGAAGAGAAATCAAGAAAATAAAGCCAAAACTGTTAAACTGATTAAATCATGGTGCACTTGTCCTTATTTGCAACATCTTCCAAAATTGTGCCTTGGCACACTTTACCCTCTTGCAGCATAACCCTAACCCATGCCCAGTTGAAATAACACTTAGCAGCTTTTGTGGGTGCAAGCGCAATCTGCACAACATCAACAAAAGATGTTGTGTGCTTCAAAACTGCACCACGACACTTTTTCCCTTAGCGCATTATTTTGTCTTACAACATATTTCAAGTTACACCTTGGCGCACTCTAAACCCATGCAACACAAAAATTTTCAGCACCCAGACCAAGCAGATTTTTCCTAAGGTACAGGCGCAACTTCTTTAACATCTACATAACATGTTGCATGTTGCAAACCATGCCACAATGCTTTACCCTTTGGTCTTTGATTTTGTCATGCAACACCTCTCAAAAGTGTGCCCTTTCTAAACTTGGTGCAACTTTTCTCATGTCAACATTGGCAAACATTTTTCATGTCGACATCTTCCAAAGTGTGCCCAGCAATAAAAAGACTCTGCAACATGTTGTGAACCTACGCCTTGCGCCCTAAGCCTTGTAATTGCTAGTTCTTCATTCTGCAAGATTTTATTATGAATAACATGATGGTTGACATGGCTCTTCTATGTTGGACCTCCTTGATTCTTCTTGTAGAACAACAACATCCATCTTTGAGCTCACACATGTCTTCATCAAGCAAGAAACCAACTAAAGCTAAATCTAAAGCTAAGCAGTCGAATAAGAGATGAAGTACAAGTATCAAAAAGTTAGGATGCCTGACTCATATGCAGAGTGCAGCCTCGACATCAGAGACTTTGAGCTAGGTCATATTGATATGGATGATTTTGGGCGAGGACCAACCAGGCAAGCAGTGGCCCATGGATGAACAAACTAGTGGGCAGTGGATTGCACTTTGCAGCTGGGCTTCCAGTAAGTCACCATAAATAACGAGTTCATCATGTTGGTTTCTCGGTGCTATAACAAAGACACTAGATGTGTCGAAGATAAAGAACACAAGACAATCATCGACCTCACGGCTCGTCACTTTGAACTGATCCCTGGGCATTCCTCATCACAGGCAATATGTAGAAATAAGCATCGAAGACTGCAAGAAGGCTGGGATGATAATGAGGATAAATGCATGTAGATGATGAATGAGATTTATCTAAAGAACAAGAAGTTGGTGAGTAGATGGCCACAAACCATCCACTATAGTGACTTCAATGAAGAGTTGAGTGATACAATCACCTTCTTAAATAGAGTATTTGGGCTCCTTGATGCCCATTATTTCCACAAATGGATGTTGAGGTACCTGGAGACCATGAGCAAGAATGCGCCTGATCAGCATTTTGGCTAGGGTGAGATCATCAGTGACACCATCTCCCAGCAGCTTCAACAAGTTCTAACAACTGGGAAGTTCTACATGAATTCCTACGTTGTATACGTAGCTGGTCAACAAGGGATTTCACAGGGTTAGCTCGAAATGGGGTATGGCCCCAGGTCAAAATATATGAATTCTACCTAGAGCTAAAGCTCGAGGCTAGCATCTCCTAGTTCTCCAAAATTAATGATGCCTTCTTCTATGAGGTAATCTGCTTGCTGAGGCCAAACATGAGACACGGTCGGACCAGCCCAAGTGTGATTGCTGCTATAAAGAAATGGGGAGCATTGTTCACACAATTCCCCACATTCACATACCTCAGAGCTGTGAATTTTGAAGGAGAGCCAATGAAGCTGCCAAGGTATGCAGGCCGAAGTTGATCCTGTTGGAATTATCAAGGTAGCTAATCACTTACCATGAGAAGTGCATGAAGAGAAAGAAAGGAGGAACTCCATTCCCCCTTACAGTTGGCTGATACACCTGCCCCACACTTGCCAAAGCATGGGAGATGTATGCTGAGCTGGAGCTGCTAAATTTGAAGCATAACTTCCTAGCAAGGCTGACCTTCGACTACGGAGTTGCCTCCCAAAGGAAAAATTGATCCCATCCATGTTCCCAAGATTGAGGACATTTGGATCAACCTGAAACATGAGATAGACATCAGGCAAAAGGATCACTCCCGGCTAGCTCTGGGAGATCATCCACTATGGCATAGCCATCGTCCCAAAGGAATTCTAAGAGACTAATCAAGAAATTGATCAGGTTTACCTTGACATGGATGGGGATGATTGGCCATTCGCGGAGATCGACAGAGCCAAGGCACAAAACCATTCAGGAAAGGGTTAAGCCCATGTTGCAGCGCACCAAACATTGGTGCAAATAGAATGGTCTCACCTACCTCGGAGTTGATTTCACTACTTCTCCTTTAGGTAGAGCACCTCCAAGACCGGCCCATGTGCCGAAAGGAAAAGGAAAGACAAGGAGGGTGAATCAAGCAAACAAGAAGAAGCTCCTGAAGGCCTTCCTTCTACTTCTGAGAAGCAAATAGTCGACCTGGTTTCTCCAGGTAAAGAAGAAGAAACAACAGAGGTTTCAACAGATACATCCACCCAGGATGTTATCACAACTACAACTATAGAGGTACCCAGTGTTCCTTCTTCCATTTCTTCTCCTCCTCCTATCATTAAAACATCTATTCCTATGGATGTGTCTTCTCCTCTGCCTTCCTCCCTTCCATCTCCCACCTCTTCCATCTTCTCCTCTCTCGTGGATTTTCCCCAGTATTCCCTCCATCCAATTGTAGATCCCTTCCATTTCCATGTCCTTTTCTTCTCCTGTAGTAACTCCAGGCCCCACAAGCAATGGTGTGTTGGACTCCTTGTCAATGCCACCACCGAGTGTTTCAACATTCTTCCCTAAGGCCTCTACAGTTTCTCCCCCTCTCACTCCCGTTTCTTCTTCTATTTCCTCTACTCCCACTCCCATAAGTCCTAGTTGGATTTTTGACCATCTGGGCCAGCATAAGAGAAAGGTTCCCATTGCACCCATGGACTTCTCCATCATTCCAAAGAAGGGACCCAAGAAGCAGAAAGTGATAACTCACTTTTCTAAGAGCACTTCGGGGAGAGGGTCATGGAGATTTCTTACCCAGATCCCACCAAGGAAAAGAAGGATCTGTCTCCCATAGACTTCACAGTGACTCAAGTCACAATGGGAACCTCATCTGAAAGCCTGCAAGGAGAAGCCTTATCTATGTGGATGCTCTCTGCAAGAAGCTCCAAGAAGCAAAAGAGGAGAAGAGAATACTCAAAGAACAAAACAAACATCTCCTCCAAGCATTGTAGAAAATGGGCAACGCTCCTCCTGTGATCAAGCCATCTACTGAACCCATTGAAGTTCTCAATCAGGATAAAATAAATGAATATGCTAAGATTGGAGAACAAGGCGCAATAAGTATCCTCCTGATCGAGAGTAGATCCTCAGAGATGGTCATGAAATGATTGGGAAATTCATAGTGCTTTATCAAGATATAACCCAAGCAAATAAGGAGCTACAAGTAGTAGCAGGTTCCCTCTCTGAGGAGTTGGATAATGCCAGGTTGCAGCATGAAACATTTCAAGCCATGGTTGACTACTCAGCTGATGACCTATTGAAGGTCGGTGTTATCGATCACCCACGTGCACATAACAAATCTCTCATCACTTTAGATTACCAGGTTGATCAAATGGAATATATCTTGGAGAGGATAGATAAAATCAAGGATGAAGCCCTGGACACACGATACAACATGGAGTAGACAGTTACAAAGATGTCTCCAGGGATGCTCAATGAATCATACACCTTGAGGGAAGCAGATGATACATTCCAGTGCTTCAAGGCTATAGTCACTCAAGGTTTGGCACCAGAGGTCACTTTCAATTGAGAATCAATCAATAACCTCTTGGCCTACCATGACTTCATCGGCTTTTTGATCAATTCATGTGAAACTTTCACCGAGTTACCTGACAAGCTCAAGAACGAGAAAGAAACTTGTGAAGTCATTGGTGACCATTTTAAAGGTCCATATCATGATCAACTTCAAGCAATGATCAACAAGTTTATGGAATATCGAGCGCAGTGTCACATCGACTCTCCTGATCAAAAGCAAGACACCAAGTTTGAGCAAAGGGATGATGAGGAGTAGTTTCTCCTCTTGTGTATGCTTTGATCATTTTTGTAAAATATTTAAAAATCTTGTTGGCATTTATGATGACATCATCCATGTTGCACCATGGGATGTTGTCATCCAAAAACTTGCCCAAAGTCAACTTTTGACTTTTTAGATATTTTGTAAATATCTTGTAAGATATTTTGTAAATAGTGGTTGGTTTTCTTTTGTCTTCTTTCTTCTCCTTCTATAAATACTTGAATACTTGTTGTATTCAAGGTGGACATTTTTGTATGAAAAAAGAAGTGAGGAGAGAAATACTTTGTACTTTCTTGTAAGAAATATTAATACACGTATTCAAACTTTGTGCTCCATATGTGTGTTATTTGCATTAGATAATTTTTAAGTTAGATCTATGTTTTTATTCTATTGGATTCATTCCTAATATTGTCATATATTCATCAATATTGCTTTAATTTTTTATGCAAGTAAGTTTGGCTCTGTTTACTACCATCCCAAAGCATAAACGTTCTGACCTTTCTGTCTTGGAATTCATTTCTTTTCTTCCTTCAGATCTACCCTCCTTCGTTCCTTCTCTCCTACCTTTCTATTCGTTTTTGTAATTACCTATACTAGGATGAGATCCCAAACCCCTTGAAGTTATAATAGTGTAAATTTACACAGATTCCTACTTGATAGATTAGCAATAAACTAGTTTCGCTTTGTCTCAAAGAGGGATATGCCCCGCACATTGTTGGCTGTTTCCCCGACGACTGCCTAATCGATAGTTTTTCGGACCAACATAGTCATATGTAAATATGTGTGTGCATGCATCAAGATATGTGTTAGGTTATTTGAAAGTGAGGTTCGAAAAATATATGCGGTAGAAATGGGTGTAGTTGGGATTGATGTGGAAGTGAGTGATGTGGATTTAATATGTGTGTATATCAATGGGGTTAAAATAGGCATTAAGAATGAATATGATGTGATAGGTTGAGGCATGATCAAAGTGGATGAATAAATAGGTATAGTTAAAGTTGATATATATTTGGTAAAGGTAGGAGAAGGTACATCTATAAGACAAGTAGTAAAATTTTATATAGGTGTGATAGTTGTGGATGTGATAGGTTCTGAATAAGGGGTGGGTATAATGTCTAAGGTGGGAACATTAATATTTGTTGATGAGATGAGATATTTATTAATGGTGTCAATGATGTGAGCATTTGGTGGTTCATATGTAGAAGGGATTTGTGGAGAGATATTTATAATTAGGATATTCATGGATGCAATTGATGTAGTAATAGGTGCATTTGATGTAAAAGTGGGTAAGGGGTTAAATAGGATGGTTTGGAGGATGGTAGATGTGGAAAAGAGGTAGGTATATCCAAGGCTAATGTGGATGTGGTAAAGGTAGGCATCGATGTAGATGTAGAGGTAGATAATAAAGAAGTATTAGACACAATGTTTAAGGTAGGGGTAGACGATGAGGTAGATGAAATACATGAGGTTGTAGTTATTTGATGAAAAATATTGATTACATAGGGATTGAATGTGTAATATGTGGAATATGGAAGTTGATTTTTCAATGGTGGATTAGGAAAGGATTTCTTGAAGATGTCAAGGGGTTGGCTAAGGGATGAGGGAGAATTGTCTACTTGGAGACCCCCTAATTTATAAGTTGTTGAACAATATCTTTAAAAGAATGACACTTTTCGATTTCATGACCTATGACACGATGATATTTGCAATAATGACCCTTGTAATACCAAGTAGGTTTGGGACCTAAGTTGTCAATAGGTCATATGGGAGGTAAATAAATAAGGTGATCCACCACCATCTTATCAAATATTGAACTATAGGATTCCCCGAGGGGTATAGTTAGAAGGTGGTATAAAATTTTCATGTAAAGGAGGGATGTATGAAGTGGAGGGCTATGGTGACACCACATGAGAAGTAGATGGATAAGGATGTAAAGAAGCTTAGGGGTATGTTGAAGTTTAAAGGAGTGTTTAATAGGAGGGAGTACAATTGTGTGGTGAAGAATAGAGTGGCTAGGGAATTATGTGGTGTTGGAGTGTAGAAATGTGATAAGATGATTGCTTTATTGGATGAAAGCACTTGACTATTGAGGCACATGAGAAGTGTGAACGTCGGTATATTGGGATAGTTGGATGACCATTCTAGCGGTAATATCGAATGAAGTAGAGGTGGTGTTATTACAAAATGATGAAGTCGAATAGGATCCACCAATTGAGTGGATTAATAAGATTGAGAGAATATGGGAGGTCTACAAAATAGCAAGTCATAAATGAGGATAGAAGGAGCCCCAAGATTTTCTAAAGGAGCAGGAGATGGTGGTATAGTTGGCTTAGAAATATTGTATTGATGAGAGACACAAGGATTGGCTCCAAGGTAGGGATGATTTTGGATGACATGGTCCTCAGGAGGTGAGGCCATGTAGACAAGGGGTTGGGGAACTAAAGGTGTGGTATCAATTTTAGAATCTTGTTGGGAAGGATCATTAGAGGAAGGGATGTCATTGGATGGAGTGGATTGTTGTGTTACCTCAACTTGAGGAAGGGTAACAATAGGCATGAAATAGGTGAACATTTGTTTATGTAATTTGTTAATAAATAAATCAAGTAAAAAGTTCCTTATTAACATGATTAATTAATAAATGTGAGAAAAAGAAAAGGGAAGTGGATAATGAGGGTACCTAGGAAGGGATGTCTAAGACTTGTTTCATGTAGTTATAGTTAGGGATATTTTGGGCGCCTTCCTATTGGGTGATCAAACGCCCATTAGTCAATTGGGTAAGGATATTTCTAGATGCATTGATTGATGTGTGATTTTTAGGTTGTGTGGTAAAATGTGAGATGAAACAAGTTAAATCTTTACTTAAGCTATGTTATCTAGCGGGATGAAGAAAATAAAGTTTCTTTTTTTTAAATTAAAGTTTGAGCTTTCATGAGGACACACATAGGGAAGGGAAATACAAGGTGCAGAAAGGAGTAAATAGGAAAATGAGGAATACTTAGATAAATATTTTCTTTTTATCTGAAATTTAAGTGAAGAGAAATCCAAAAAAATCCTAAATGGAGGTTCAACCCAACACGAGTAAGCAAAAATTGAATCCTTGTGCTACATTGTTAGTAGAAGACATAAGAGATAGAAAATATAAAGAAATGAAAGGGATCACCAAAGAAAGGGTGGTCCCACCTGCATGCCAAGAATGTTTATCTAATTTATTAATTTGTACTTAAATTAATAAGCTAGCTACTAAAAGAAAATAGTAGCTCGAGAAAATGGAGGGTTTATAGTACCTCAAATATGATATAAATGAATGGGTGCAAAATGATAATGGATCCTTTTTTGCTACAAGTTAATGAGTTGCAAATAAGAATCACTTAAAACAAGATTGATTAGATGATATATACGGGGTTTCCCAAAATCGATCCAAGAAGCGTTAACTTCCTTGGTGGATGTGGAACTTTTTGCTTTGATAGAAGGTGATAAAAGAAATAATAATAAAATGGATAATATGCAGAATTTGAGGCACACGAAAACTAAGAATGAGAAATGTAAAGTACATACAAATCTGATCTAAATGGACCAGAAATTAAATAATACTTGATCTAGGTCGGAAAACAAGTGACCCATATTGTGCAAAGAACAATTCAACGATGACATGGGAGTGAGGATCTGAAAATTCTTGGGTTTAATAAGTGAAATATGTATTCGACAGAGATCTAAATGTAATCTCGTCTGTAACTACGAAGCTTGTGAATGATACTGGAGTTAACCTACGAGGTAATGTCGAGGGGGAAGAAACTAGAAAGTGATAGGAGATAGAGATTGGAAGGGGAGATTGGGAAACAAGACCACTGGTCGACAAGATCTGATGACTAGGGTTAAGCGGCAAATGAATCAAGTGTAGATAGATTGATTTTAGTGCAAATCGGGTTCGAGTACATGGATGGAGAGATTAGATGGTGCTTTATCAAGATGGGGTAGAAAAAGAACATATGTAAAGGCTAGAGATGGTTCTAGGAGTAGAAAGCACTGGGAGTTGTAGAAGGCCAAGTCGACGGTGACTCGAGGATAACTCATGAGTTGGGTGACGACAACTATAACAAAGTTAGATAAGGCCGAGGTCAAAAAGGATGAAATGGGAGACCTACAAGTGAAGAGGCTAGGAAATAAATTCAATAACATAACTTTGAGTGTTACGTTTGTTTGAGCTAAACCCAAAAAATGTTAGATGCAAGAAATACGAAGATAATATGATAAATATCACATAAACAACACAAAGATGATGATAAATATCACAAAGGATGATCATGAGCGATGAAAGTGAATCTAAAGGAGTTGGAGGAGGTGCAGAATCGCTGTGTTGCAGGTGAATTCTCATGCACGAGAGTCATCTCACAAGTCATGAGTAAAGATCCAAAATTCACATGATTGTGGTGATTTCTAATTTATTATGGAAAGATTTAACTTAGTTTTATAGGGTTGATGACGACTAGGTTGGGTGGTTTGTTGTTGACTACGAGGAAAGTTTCCCCAATTGGGGTGCTTTTGTGCTTTTGGTTAGGATTTTAGGTTTTTAAGGATAAGAAAAGAACTTTAAAGCTTTTAGGCAGGGGGAGAGTGGATCGAGAGAAGGAAGAAACCCGGAGATTCAGGACCTTACTCATCGGTAGTTGGCATGGGATGTGTCCCTAGAGCACGGCTTAGTGGGTAGTTAGAGGATAAAGATAGGTAGGAAAAATCATAAAAAGTGTGGGGATGCAGATTTAGAATAAAATCATCCTAAATGCAAAGTTGATTAGGGCATAATGGATGTTAATTAATTAATTAAAATTAATCAATTAATGTTTATTAATAAAAATTAGAGGTGATTAAAAGGTGATGGGCATGAATATTAATTAATTAATTAATTATTGTTAATTAATAAATTAATGTTAATTAATAAAGATTAATAAGGTGATGAGATAATAGGTGGGCATTTTATTAAATATCAAGGGGATGGATTTAATTAAAGGGGACCTAGATAGGGCCCTATAAAAATAAGCACACACGGGAATATGAGTGTATAGATACCGAATTCAAGTGTCTACATTGAGACTCGGAGCTTAAGATCTTGTGTTCATTGAGTAGTGGATGAACATAGTATATATATTTTGATGATTTTGAGATAGAGCCTAGTAGAGGCCTATTGCGAATGTATAGACACTTTGATGATACATATACATACATACATAAACACATACACACACACACATATGATTTTGTCATGAGTTATATGTGTTGTGATGAGTAGATTAGATGCATGTGATGGATTATGATTATGTGATGTTTGTTAGATTATGGATGTGAAAATGGTTAGATTGATATATTTGATACGAGATATCTAGATCGATGTGATGTATGGATTTAGATATTGATGTGATGTATGGATTAAATATTTAGATCAGATTGATGTGATGGATGTAGATGGTAGATATGATTAGATGTAGATGATGATGTGATTTAGATTAGATATGATGTGATGAATTTAGATGTAGATGATGATGTGATTTATATTGGATATGATGACTAGATTAGATTAGATATGATGTGATGGATTTAGATATGATGGATTTTATATTAGATATGATAATATGATGTGATAGAGCATAGATGATGTGATGAATTTTAGATATAAAATGAGATAATTAGATTGGATTGGATGTGATAAATAGAACATGAACTTGCTTGGGTGATAAAAGTATATGAAGTACAATTCATCATGGCAAGGAGTGCACGTAAGATAGGTGCTTTAGGATTGGATTAGAGGTAAATGTGAACATTAATGTAGTCAAAGAAATGCACTTGTGGCCTATAGCCATTTTTAACACATAACTAAAAATAGTTATTTATACTAGGATCATGAGATGAAGATGGTAGGTGTTCTTATACACCTACTATAGACATGACAAGGGGTTTATATGTAGCTTGTATGGGGGAAATATTATCTTTGTAGGTGGTTTTCCTAGGTCTATGCCCCAACTCTTAGAAATATGGTGCAAACTGATCAATTTGGGAAGTTTTCTTGGTGATGGGAATGTTGATCAATGTGGGAATATTTTTAGGACACTTTATTTTAATTTTGCTTTTAATTTTGATATTTGGAAGGATGATCAATGCGGGAAGCCTTTACTGCCATGATAATAATGTAGCCATCCTTCGAGGGAGTGATCTACAATAGGATTTTTTCTTTGGGTTTTTTTACTTTTGCTTTTTTATTTTGGATGGCATTATAGTAATGCATGAAATTTTTCCTTCAAGGGATAAATGTACACTTTTGACAATTTTTCTTTATATGAAAGGTTGTCCTTCAAGTGAGCACTCTATTTTTTTGGATAATATAGTTTCAATATGATTGTCTCTAATTTTTTTAATTTTAAGATAGAGCAAAGTATATCCTAGTAGACCACTAGGAGAGGGGAAATAAGGAGTACAAGTGAAATGCAGACCCTTATCATGGTTCCAGCAGTAGATAAAAAGGTGATGGATGTAATGATTGTGGGGTTCCCATCTAGGAGGAGGAACATTTCTATGAGAAATATGTTATGATCAGAATTGTTGTACCCATATTAAATGTCATAAATAGGAAAGTGATGGAAGACCACATGATTCCAAATCATTACGATGAAATATGGATAAGATGAATGATGGAAATGAGAGGATTAAGTAGACTAAGGTCACGTTGGTAGGTGTGTTAGCTGTAGAAAGGCCACAAGTGCAAGGAATTGAGAGGTTTTGTTTCTAGTTTACCATTAAGAGAGATTAAATGATAGGCCCCAAACCCACACTTATGATTGATAATGTACGGTGTAGTCCAATTTGGAGAAACATTTCCACATTGGCTCCTTTCTCAGAGTACTACATTCGATTTTATTTAAAGACAAGGTCACCGATGTTAAATTTGTGATCTTTGGGATTTTTTTATAAGAAAATCAGATTCTCTCTTGATATACATGATGATGTTGGAGAGAAATTAATAGAAATTTGTCTAATAGTTGAAGTTGTGTTAAACGCTCCAGTGATAGTCCTCATGAGAGATGAAAATAGAAACACGCAAGGATGGATTTAGAGCCATAGACAAGATAGAAGGGAGTAGCACCCATAAAGGTGTGGATGCTAGTTTGATAATCCCAAAGAGTGAAGGGGATATGAAGATGGCAATCTTGACTTCCTTATCGACTATTTTGGCAAGAATGTTGTGGAGATTTTTGTTAGTATATTCATATTGGCCATTAACTTGAGGATAATACGGAGAAGAGAAGTTAGGATTGATATTAAAATTATCAAAAATATTCTTAAGGTCTTTCTTTTTTAAGGAATTTTATTTTTCTATGATGATTTAATGAGAAATGTCAAAGAAATAGATGATGTGTTGATAGAAAAAGTCAATGATTTTGTTATCTTTGGTAGATGTCACCGGAATGGATTAAACCCACTTGGTGAAGTATTTGTTAGTGGTGAGGATAGAATGATGGAATTGAGAAGACAATGGATTGATGAGGCCAATGAAGTTGATTCCCATTGATAGAATTCCATAGATGTTGAGCTAGATGTATGGCTTCACTAAGGATGCAGATGAGATTAGGATGATACTAGAATTTGACACATTTTTAAACATACTCATATTAGTCTTGATCGAGTGTGGTCCAATAGTATCCCATATAAATAATGTGATTGGTTATGGCTAAACAACTAAAGTTTCCACCAAATATGCCATCATAGACTTCCTAGATTACACTAATGGGTTAATGGGATTTAAGGCATTGTAGTAAAATGCCATAAAACCCATGTTTGTGAAAGGATGCTGCTAATGATAACATAACGATTAACACATTAAAGGAATGACCTCCTACCATTTTTGGATTAGTCGGAGGAATTTTAGATTGAGAAAGATAGTCAAAGATTTGTGTATACTAGTTATCACTTGATTAGTGTTGATGATATTGATGAAAGGAAACTTTTTGAAATGGTTAACAATAATGAAGAGTTTAGATTATTCCATTATCCAAATGATGAGAGATTCAAGGGATGCCATAGTGTCTATAAAGAAGTTGGAGGAACAAGGGACGATTTAGATGGTGTATTTATTTAAGGCCTTAAGAACAAATTTGATGATGTCCTTGTATTTTTGAATGAATTCTTTATACATTGACAGAATCCCTTGATTTGATTGATGATGAGTTTGAGAATCACTATAGATATCAAGGATCCGGATGCCAAGAATGATTTTAGTTTGGAGACCCATGATGAGTTCTTCATACTCGGTCACATTTTTGGTGCACTCAAATTTGAGTTTTAAGGTGATGTGAATAGGAGTTTCCCAAGGGTAATAATGTTATGTCAACACCTCCCATTTTTGATACTTAGATCCATCAAATAAAATGTCATATTGAGGGGATAATAGTGATGATTGATGTTCGGATGGATTTGTTATCAAATTTTACGTGAGGGAGGTGATTATCCGGAAGAGGTATCAAGGAGTTGATTAGTGATAGTATGGACCTTTATTTAATTTTGAGAGATGAACTCTAGGTCAAACTCATAAATAAGTATGAGCCATCGAGTGATGCAATTTTTGTTGTATAGCTTGGAATGCATGGTTTTGAGATACTTTAAGCTAGCTATGACATAGGATTTGTGATTGAGAATATAGTGTCGAAACTTGGAGGTGGAGAAGAAGAGATCGCAACACATCTTTTCAGCTTTGGTGTATCGGTTTTCATAGTCATGTAGAGTGCAACCGATATAATAGAGATCCTACTCCTTGCCTTACTCATTGCGGTGTGTCAATACATAACTTAGAGCATGGTTGATGGCGAGAGATGTAAAGATATAAAGGATCCCTTTCACATGGATATATGAGCAATGATGGCGATAAAAGATAATTCTTGAGATTTTCAAGGATTTTTAGCAATAGGAATCCCACTTGTAGTGAGTGTCTTTATGAAGGAGATAATGAAAAGGTTAGAAATAGTCATACATTTGAGAGATAAAATGGTGGGACTAGATTAGAGTCACCTTAAAGACTACGAAGTTTCTTTAGCTTAGAAGTAGGAGGCATCTTGAGGATAGATTTGATCTTGACGAGGTCAAATTCAATATCCCTAAAAGAAATGATGAATCTAAGGAGATTTCTAGTTAGAACTCTAAAAAGACACTTGGCAGTATAGACATATAAAATGTCGACATAATCATTTAGAAAATAATATATTCATTTTATGTTATTAATCATATCACTAAGAATATAATTTAATTAATTAATTATTATTACAACTATTTCTATTATTTATTTTAAAATCCCATTTTACCTTTAGTCATATTAATACATTATTAATATTTGTATTATTCCATTAACTAACCCCCATTAACTATTTTCTAAGAATTTAAAATTATCTCTCACCTACCACCTACTCTATGCCTATTCTACACCTACCTTTCCATATAATCACCTTACTAAACATAATTAATCCAACCTAACTATAAGCTAAATGAACCTCTAAATCTAGAGGCTTCTATTTCTAGAAGCCTCTCCATTTAACCATCTCTTAATTAAAAAAATAAAATTTTTTCCTCCTCTTCTATTGAATTTTTAATTCAATGGAGGATTCTTTCAATATATAGAATTTTCTAATTCTAGATTCTTCCTCACTCTCATGCATTTTCAACCATTGATTCATATCCTACATGGATCAATACCAACCCTTGATTTTTCCATCCTCCATCTATAAATAGTGAATCCATTATCCATTTCCACCACCTTAGAACAATTGCAAGTGCATGCTGCCAAAATAACCAAGGAAACTATCAATCTCCATAACATCTTACTAAGAAAAGATCCATCATTTAACAAGGGGAAGTGTCGCCAAAATAAATCCACAAATCTTAAGCATCTTGACTTCCATCCAAGGAGAAAATCATGTCTATCAAAGAGGAGAATTTCCATGTATAGGTAAGTATAGGCATATGATCTTCTCCCTCTTTCTATCATTTATCAATTGAAGGTAAGTAGATAGTTGTGTTAGCATAGGATTTAAATCAATTTATTTCCTAATTTATAAGTTGCATACTAGCACCACATTTTTCTTACATTTTTCACCCATTGTGTGGGTTACCCCCTAAATTTTAATTTCTTTCAAGTAGAATTTATTGTTAAAAATAAGTTGTCCAAATTTGAATTTTTCATTAAGATTTACACACTGAAATTTTGAATTTTTGTGACACTCACCCATTTCAGTGCATTTGTATTTTAAACAACACCTTTATCTATATATTAGTGCATTTTTGTTTTTGAATTTTACTGTGTAGGTTTTAGTGCATTTGTGTCAAGAAGTAGCGCATTTGTGTCTTCGACTTTTTTGTGCAATTTTTGGTGCATTTATGTCTAGAAGTAGCATTTGTGTCATGAATCAGTGCATTTTTTCATAAATTAGTGCATTTGTGCCTTACTGGATTTTGTTGTGCAAGTTTTGGCACATTTTTTCTTCACATTTTCTCTTATAACAACACATTTTCTCTGTAAATAGAGCATTTATTTTAATACCGGTTTTACATCAATACTAACTAGCTAATCCCACTTTTTTGGTTTGTAGTGGTATTTTGCAACTTCTTATATTTTGTTTTCCAAAATATCATAGGTTCAAGGGGAAACTCTATCAATTTTAATATTTGATTAGTATTGACACTAACACTTATGGTTATAGGATATTGATTGATCAAAACTACTAACCCTTTGTCTTACAACTCTAATGGTCCAAGAAAATGGGGTATATAGCAAACTACTACTACTTTTTTTTTGGTCTTACATATCCCCTTATCGAAGGTCCCATCATAAAAACTTTATCATTAATTTTTATTGTTTTGTGTGTATTGTCCTTTTCTAAATTGTGTTGTTCTTTGTTTTAAACCCAAAGATGACACCATGTATGCTCTCCTCTCATGTCCTAAGACAATCTTGAGGATCAAAAGTGGTTAGTATTCCCTCCATTTCCTTTTTAGGGGGTAATGTGACATGGAAGTGACATCCACGCACTTACCATAGTCCTAGGAGTCTCGTGATAGTGGATTCACCTCCACGCACGTAGACATGCCCCATGTTCTTAACGGGGGTATATAAATTCAAAGGACAACTGTAATTATTGGCTAAGCACTTACTTATTTTAGGAGTGGCATGAAGTGAGGGTTTCCATGTCCCAAAACACAAGCCTTAGACAAAATAATTTCAACACATAATTGAACCCCATAAACCACATAATATATTAGAGACACTCCTTAAAGAGCTCAATATCCTAGATTAGGTAGACCTTTTGGCCATATATCGAACTATGGTGCAAGGATGCCACACTTCCCAAGATCACTTGCTAGCGAGATCACACATTGGCACATAGGTGGAGAGCCTATTTTTGGCACCACAATCGGTGTTTGGTATTAAAAATGAGATATAGTTTAGTTTCAATCCCACTTGACTAGCTAGGATTATACTTGCATGATTGTAATCTGTTTGATTAGTCTTGTTGAAACAAGTATACAACCCTTACACTAATCCTTAAATTAAAACATAAACCATACATCCACTTAAATTACAACCTTTTTACTTTGACTATACATCACCAACCTTTGACCATAACCTTCCATGTCACATATTTACCATTTATCACACTTTCCAAGATAACCATAATTTTCTCCAACATCTTGTAAATAAAATCCAAATAACCACCTTTTCCCACCTAATCTAAAAATTTTCCCCTTATTATACGCACCTTACCATAATAAACTTCCTTTTTCTAATAAACAAAATTTTACCATAACAAAAACCTTAATCCGATACCACCCATCTCACATCTACTATCATTCATATGTCCCATGTTACCATAATTAAAGATTCAAATAAATAACACATATCTTCACCTAAAGAAACAAATAACATAATAACCAAAGTTTTG
The DNA here is from genome assembly GCA_018340775.1 of Taxus wallichiana var. yunnanensis. Lineage (NCBI taxonomy): Eukaryota > Viridiplantae > Streptophyta > Pinopsida > Cupressales > Taxaceae > Taxus > Taxus wallichiana. Next base: position 190,216,483 of record CM031240.1, on the reverse strand, counting down.
ACCTTACACCTTATACCATCCCCCTTTTAATTAAAATAATCATATAAATAAACAACACACCTATATAACCTAATAATAAATGTCCTTTCACATGTTAATAAACAAATATTTTTCCATCTTTATCCACGCAAGTTGTTCCATACCACTTTTAATCACCCATCCCTTATCACCACATGATTATTTTCCTAATCATTTATTGTTTCCATTGGTATCTCAACACTAACATAGGCCCATAAGACTCTATAATTACTCCTTTCATCCACATCTATACACAAAATCCATTCACTCTCTACCTATGATTTATTATAGGTAAGACCATATAATATTGATAATCAACATCTTGCGAATATATATGATACATACTTATCATTTATCCTCTTCTTCTAAGCCCATACAATAAACATAACCTAAGCCCTCTACTATTGAGGAAAATTCTTCTTCTATCTCCCCCTTCCAAATTTCTTCCATCTTAGCAAGGTCTGATTACTAAGATTAATACATTAAGTGAACTAAGAAATCAAAAATTATTTCATCCACACATCCTTTATCAAGTAACTAAACTCTTATTTTAATCGGTACATCTTAAAATCATAAGATTCAAATGACACCTAGGAGAATGAATACTTGATCCCACTTAGGAAATGAAGATGAAAATGATCACCAAAACATAGGAAATGATTTATTTAACCACAATTACTATGATGCCAATGATGAAGAAAACCATACTCATGGAGAATACAAGGATACAATGGTCAATACTAGTAGTGATGATGACTCAAGCACATAATTCATAAGAGGAAGAAGATGTGAAATGCTTAAGCGCTTCATCGAAAAAAAAAGACGAAATTCTACTCCAATTATATCATATGGGAGAAAATCTTCCTTTTGATTACATCCATGACCAACTCCAAAGTATCCTCTAATATGAAAATTATTAAATTGTCTAACAACCACCATCCACACACCACCATAATCCAAACAACCTTCGCGTCATATACGGATGGGATAACGAGAAAACAACCCAAATATATCCAAATAAGTCGTGTTGTCCCAACTACATGTGAATGAGTAACCAAATTGCTAAGTTAGCCTCTCAACTCAGCCCACAACCATCTAATAATCATGGATCCCAACATTCTTAGCCAAATTTCAGTCCACCACCCATCGGTCCCCAAGAACCCACATTGGAGCAAGAAGTTAAATATATGAAGGAAACGCTTCAAGGGTTGTAACTTGGCACACATGGATGATGATATAAATTTGAAGAACTTTATCCCTACCTCTTTGATCATGATATTCTACGAAGTCCATTTCCTACCATCTTTCGAGCCACCCAAATTTGGAAACTATAAGGGTAAAGTACACCTATTATCATGTTAAGGATTTTTATATGCTTTTCCAAGAAGTTACTTATGATGACTCCTACTTATTAAGACTATTTTCATGAAGCCTAGGTGGTCTAGCCCTAGAATGGTTCCTTCGTCTACCCAAAGGTTATGTTACAACATTCGTGAACCTATTTGAAAATTTCATAAAGCACTTATCGTATAACGTGGAACATGATGTCACAATGATTGACTTGTGTAATATAAAATGACACTACAGATAAATATTTTCATCCTTATTACATTTTTGGCGAGCCTTTCTAGTCAAATCCTATGGCCCATTCCAAAAATTCATCTAGTCACTATTTTTGTCTCCAATCTCCACCAAGAACTAGCCTTCCATCTCTAAGTCCATTGCACCAACACTTTTGATGACATCATTGAGAAATGTATGTAAATTGAAAAAACCATTTTGTAAAATGCCTTATTAAGTTATATTTCCATGATAATGATAATCAATCCAACCAACCTTCCACATATGAGAAACCTAAGTACTTTAACAAATATAAAAATGTTGTCAACGATGAGAGTAACAAAAACCAAACATATTCATCATGTCCACACAACATCTATCTCCGTCCCTAAGGGTCCACCTCAAGACTCTAAACAAATAACATACACCACCCTCTGCAAGTCTCGACCTAAAACCTCGTGCTTTAAGGAGAATGAGCATTGTAAGTTCCATAAGATCAAGGGTCATACCACCAATAGGTGTATGAAACTAAAAAATTATATCAAAGACCTAATTTACCTAGGAAAAATTTAAATTAAGGATAATGCATCCACTTCCTCTCAAAATCAAAAGCTTGGGATCTATCAAAATCCCCTTCCTAATCATGGTCAAACTCATGCTTCTAATCAAAGTCAGGTAGAAGTCTAGAAAAAAACTAATCATCAAGTCATCATTCTAATCAAATTAATTATCATCATGTTCCATTTTAATATGAGTCACTCATTGGCCACACATGCCATTACCCACACCAAGTAGCTACTATTAAAGTCAAACCTCCCTCATAAAACCCTAAGTGTGTTGTAACTACTTGAAGGAGCTATGTGGTGGTCCAAGGAGTTGCTCCATCTTCTTCTAATTCCACACTATAATCCCAATATAATATCATTTAACAACTCGAAAAGACCCCTACAAAATATCTATTATGTACCTTCTCAAAACATCCTTCATTCACAAATATATCTTTAACCGTGCCCTCCAAGAAACGTAAGTCCCAAATGATATTGATCCCACACAATTCCAAGCCCTCGTCGCCCATCTCTAACCATATCCAGCACTTCCACTCAAATTCACTTAGCAGGAACTGAAACCACACAGTCCCTCACATAATCTTCCTCTCTATATTTAAGTACATATTGAATATACTCGTGTTAAATGCATGCTAGTAGAAAATGGGTCCGCTCTTAATCTTTTTGCTTTATCTCTTATCCAATAGTTAGGGTAAAACAAATAAGATATCAAACAAGATATCATTACCATAAAAGCTTATGATAATACTGAGTGTAAATAAATTGGCACTCTATATTTACCTATCAATGTTGGGCTTTTCGTGTTCCCACCCTCTTCCATGTTATAGTCATCCAGTTCCCACATAATCTATTACTTGGCCAACCATGGATTCATGAAATGCATGATATACCATCTACACTACATCAATATATAAAATTCAAGCATGATGATAAATAAATTACCATCCATGAGGACCCTCATCCTCTCTAATATTGCCAAGCACTTGAATAAAGTTATCAAGAACCATTATGTTCAATAACCGAACTTGTACCATCATTGACACCATCATCATCTTCCACTCCATATGTCTCACCGGACATCCTTCCATTCACATCACATAATGCCTCTCCATCATCCACCCCTCTCTTACCCACTTCATTTATATCCTCTCCCCTCTTATCCACTCCACCACTTAAATTGAAATCAATAGGGTGTGGAGAATATCAAACTTTCAACATCGATCAACTACCATTATCACCCAAGTAGCATGAGATGCCCAATGTATGTCAAAATAAAAGGCAAACATATTTATTAGGCTCGTCCACTTTTATTCATTTTGGATACCTTGTTGATGAGTACCTTGAGCCTTCTAATGACACATGGCTCATTGATGATTTTATACCATCTTGTTGTTCTAATAACAAATATTTGATTCCCAAAAGGATGATGGCCCACATGGGTTATTCTAGATGAGGACTAGGCCACAATGAACAAGGTATCCTCGAACCTTCATTTATTATCCCCAATCTTGATGATTGCTAACTTGGGTACCAACCACCTCATCAAATATCCATGATAACTTTAGTAATACCTCGACCACAATTGAGGAGGCCATCAACAATGTTGACATGAGTTCCATCCGTACTAGATACGAGAACCTTGTCGCCATTAACCTTCTCCACGACACCACTATTTTCACCATCGATCTCACTCTCACCTATCCATAACTCATTCAAAGTGAGACCTAAAATCATAGCATGGCCCTCTTGACTCATTTCAGGACGATAAGGAAATTCTTGAGTTCATGGGAAGTCGCAAATATACCTACTGGAGATCATAAAAACATTTTTCCAAATATGTTTAAACGTTAATGCCTATTTTGGAAAATAGGAGCCTCCCCTTTCCCTTCAATCCCAATCTAATATCCCTCATCCCAACTTCTCTTATCACCTTGATGAGGAAGATCCTCTCACTAAATTCTTCTTAGAATCCTGAAATCATGAACATGATCCGTTATCGATCAACTTCTTCCATCTCTTGAAATGCTTCAAGATGGTTCAACATCACTAATTGAGGAAACTATTGACATCAACATCGGCACGTTGGAAGAATCCAAGATCCTCAAATTGGGGGCATTCTTGTCTATAAATGAACAAGCCACCTTTACAACACTTCTAAAATAATTTTTAGATGTATTCACATGGTCTTATGTGGATATGTTTGGTTTGGGTCCTTCCATCATAGTCCACAATATTGTAGTGCATAAAGATGCAAAACCCATCAAACAAAAGATTTGAAATATTCATCAAAAGTTACATTGCTTGTCAAAGAGGAATTACATAAGTTTCTTGAAGTTGTCTTCATCCAACCTATTGATTATTCTAATTGGATCTCTAATAACGTACAATTAGGAAAAAAGACTAGGGGCATTCACATTTGTAATGACTTCCATGATATCAATAAATCATTCCCTAAAGATGATTTAGCACTACCAAACATTGATATGATCGTCATCTCTACAAAGGACATGAGATGTTGTCTTTCGTGGACGGATTCGCTGGCTATAATCAAATTAAAATTGTAAAAGAAAATCAACATAAAACAACTTTCACTCCACCTTTTGGCACGTTTTGTTATCAATTCATGCCCTTTGGAGTCAAAAACATTGGATCCACCTACCAACATGCCATGATTGTTACTTTCATCATATGATGCATGAAATTGTTGAAGAATACGTCGACGACATCTTAGGGAAATATAAAACTTGTGAGGAACTTCTTATAGTCCTTTTCCACATCTTCAAAAGAATTTGGGAATATAAGGTTTGCCTCAATCTCAAGAATGCCTCCCTACTCCGTGAATGCCCACAAAAATAAAAACCATTTCTTATTTAAGCTTAACAATTTCTTATGATCTCAATTACACTCCTATAGAAAATGTGTGTCTTGCCATAGTCTTTGCCTCTCAAAATTTGTGTCATTATATGCTCAATTATATCATCAAGCTCATAGCCAAATTAGATCTACTAAAATATCTACTCTCTAAATCGGATTTAACAGGACAAATGGTTAAGTAGATTATGCTCTTGAGTGAATTCGACATCAAATATGTTAACCATAAATCTATCAAAGGATAATTTCTAGCTAAATAGTTAATAGAAGCTCCAGCACTTGTTGTAAACCACTCACCACTTGGTTCCTAGATGAATCCATATGTACTATTGTAGAGTCATATACATGAACATTATACTTTGATGGATCTTTCACACATCATGGCTCAAGAGTAGGCATTTTATTTATCACTCCTCAAGGTGACCTAATTCCTAAAGATTTTTCGGCTTTCCTTCCTTGTACTAACAACATAGCTGAATATGAAGCACTCATTTCTAGTTTAAAAATGGCCATTCAATGGAATATCAAGCATATAAATATCTTTGGTGATTCACAGTTAATCATTAAACAAGTTAATGATGAATATGCCACCAAGGACGAAATATTAGTTCACTAAAAATGAGTGGTTGAAAGATTCAAATCTTATTGTTCAACATGGTTAGTAAGAGTAGGTCCTTCGTCTAAGAAAAAACAGCAAATGTGATGGTTATTATCGCCTCCCTTCTAGATATGCCCTCAGTTGCATCTAATTCACAATTTTTGGTTGAGAAACTAATAGTCCCACCTATAACATTCTTGATCTAATATGGTATGTGAGATTGTTGGTTCCAATTCCCCCTGGTACCATGATATTTATACTTACCTCCATGATCACACTCTTCCACCCAACCTTCCTTGTAGCCATCCTAAATCCTTCATCCAATGTGCCTCTTGTTTCACTATCCTTGGTGATACCTTATATCACAAAATCTTTGATATAAATCTATTACAATTTCTAAATTCCTAAGAATCCGAATCAGCACTTTTGGAAGTTCATGCTTTGGAATTTACAAAGTGCTCACGCTAGTGGTATGCTCTAGCCAAAAACTCATGTGAACCAGCTTATTATTGGCCCAACATGGAAAAATATGCATGTTCATATGTGTGTAAATGTGTCCCATGCCAAAACATGTCGAACTCATCCACGTGTCATCTCATGCCTTGGAACCCATGACTACCCCATGGCCCTTTTCTACTTAGGGTCTCAATCTCATGGGAAAATTTAATCCCATTTCCTCTAATGGTCATAAGTTCATTATTACTATAACATAATACTTCACTAAATGGGTCGAAGACATGTGCTTATCTATGTCACCGGCCAAAAAATATCCAAATTTATCCTTAACCACATCATCTTCCGTCAAGGTATTCCATCCGCTCTCACCATAGACAATGGAAAATCTTTCAAAATCAATAATTTCAGTAAACTTTGTGATCAATTCCACATTAAACTCGAATTTTCCAACCCCCATTAACCATAAGGCAATGGCTAATCGGAAGTATCTAACAAAAATCTAAAGCGCATTCTTGGAAAAAATGTGAATCAAGCAAGATGAGATTGACACAGGAAAATATATCCCACCTTGTGGGTCTATCAGCACTTCCATCTACACTCCCATCGGCACCACTCCATACTCCCTTGTTTTTGGTACTGAAGCAATTTTTCCCATTGAGATCGAACTCCCATCCTTACGCATTTCCCTCTAACACCTCATCGATGACAAATACTATCGTGTCCATCACCTTCAAGAACTCAAACTTCTTGACGAGAAAATTCCTTCAAGCCCAGGACCATCTAAAAGCCTACCAAAACCACCTTTGTATACATTATAACAAGCACATAAAAGATAACAAGTTCAAATTCGGTGACCTAGTCCTCAAGGAAAACCAATGCAATACTAATATGGATTGCGAAAAGAAGGGAAAGTTCTAACCTAACTCGATAGGACCATATTTTTCATCACCAAATTCAGCTCGGGTGTTTATAAACTTGCTACTTTTGATGGGTATGAACTGGATGAGCCAATGAATATCTTGCATCTCTCTCGATGCTTCTTTGCCTAGCTATCTATTACTTTAAAAAATCATGAAAAGCTAAAAATAATATGTCCAATGGTGACAACCACTTTGATGATGCCTTGACAAGTACCATGGTGAAAAATGGTTTCCAGTCTATGCTAAATTAGGTTGTGATGCGGGAGCATCACTCCACTTGTAAATTTTGTTTTTAGAGCTTTTGGAATAAGTACTCGGGATATTGGTAAATAATACCTCATATTATCAAGCATGTTTTACGAACTCTATAAAGTAGAAAAAGAAATATATTTGTAATAAATTAAATAAAAGAAAAGTGAGAATCATATAGAATAATGGATAAGAGTTTGGATAAGTCTGAAGAAGACAATATTGTTGAGAAAATTAAGGACCACTTCATCTCCAAACATGGAGAGTTGTTGAAACTAATTTCTATTCTAGAAATTATATATGTAGACTTAATAGCATGGTCCCATGCTAGGGGCTACTGCTCCTATTTATTTGGGAAATATGGTCCCATGCAAAAAAATATTGCTGCTGCTAAAACCCAACAAAGTTCCTGAAATTTCTTAGCAGCTATACTTTAGGGAGAGGATTTTCAGCCCCATAAAGCAGTTGGGGGCACAAAAATAAATCAGCTGCTTAAAAATTTTAGGGAGCTTTTTTGACACTTGGCATTTAGTTTAAGCTTCCCTCTCAAATTTCCATCCAAAAATTTATTTTGGATTCATGGGACCCTACTTTTGCTAGTGCTAAAGCTTCCTATTTTATCTCTGCACAGAAAAATAAAAAATCATGGGACCCTATTAATGCTAAAATATCCTATTTTTTCTCTCCCACATCTGCTCAAATGCTTTCCCATTGCATGGGACCATGCTTAAGCCATGTAAATGAAAAGTTGAAGAGTAAGTTCAATTCAATATAAAGTAGTAGTTTTAATAATCTACGTGTAGTTAGCTATGTAAATAGTTTCAATGTTCTCGAAGGATAATTTGAGTATAAATAGTTTTCAAAACAATCGATTCTCATTTGGAAGAGAGAATTCAAATGAATGCATGCAATCCAAAGAAGTGAAGATGTTAGTGAATGTGAACGAGACAACATGGTAATGTGTTTCTTGTCAAAACAAGTTCATAATTATTAAATTTTTCCTCACTTACTTAGTTAGAGCAATAAGCAATTTAAAAACAAAAATCTATTCTGTCTGCCTAAATTTGGGCATGCAAGTGGAGAAATTTGGTTAACTATTTTTCTTGAGAATTTAAAGGTACCTTTGTCTAGCATTTTCACCTCTACCCACAAATTTGCTATGCTTTGGGATCATGTATGAGACAATTTTCTCTCGCACGAAAAATTGCAAAACCAAGCTACATAAAGATGAACTTGTGATTTTGGAGTCAAATTAAATTGATTGGTATTGTCTGTTGCACAAAGATGATTTTGGAGGTCAAGAAAAATTGAGATCAATTTTAAATTGATTGGTGTAGTTTTTGGGGAAGATTTTCACATTTTTGTTTTTAAGAGAAGTGGTTAAGAGGATTTATGCTCATTGTTTGACAAAATGAATAATGTCGATTTAAGAGTTTCCTTGCCTATTGGAGTCTATGACTAGAAGTAGATTGAGAGAATTCACCTTATCAAAGAAAGGAATGATTTATGAGAAATTTTAAAGCTCACTAAAGATATTGTTGGTATTGAAAAATCTAGCTAAAATGATCGAAGATTAGGTCATATACTCCATATCTACGATTTGGGTTTCCCTAAGATTTAATGGGTTTTAAGCTTTATATTTTATAAGCAATTTGTTTAAATTTCGTGAAAACCCGAGAAGATATATTAAGAGAAATAAATTTTTAAAAATCACCAAAATTTGAGTGTTAGTGGGATGGTCACTACACCATTTGTGGTATCGAGCATACCACTTGTGCACAAGTTAAGAACCTAATTGCAGATGTAATTTGATGACACAAAAGAAAAATGTTAGTTTGTGCATGCAGTAGTAGCAAAGAGGAGTGATCTTAGAAGATAGCAGGAACTCTTAGAGAGTTTGAAAGAAAACAAGCAAGAGAAAATAAGATAAGGTGAAGAGAAGCAATCTCAAGAATAAGAGGAAGATAAAGAGTAAGTGAGAAATGGCTATTGGTATGAAACGTGACCAATTGGAGGAGATGATGAAGATGTTAAGGGAAATAGATGAGAGGATAAGGAATGAGGAGAAGAAAGTAAAGAAGGGTCAAGAAGTGATCCCTAGAAATGAGCTTGCTAAAATGAATAAAGAATTTGTGAGGATGATTAGCCTTGTTGAAAGAGACATAGCGGCGAGTTATGGAAGGAACACTTACAGATGTAGAGAACATCCTAGAAGCGAGAGGATGAGTGGAAAGAGAAGAAGTGAAGAAGAGTTTACTAGTGAAGAGGAAGAATATTGCTACCCGAGGAAGGTGAGTTCTTTGATGAGATAGATGAAGTCCATGAAGGAAATAGGTATAACAAAAGAGTACTTTGATGATGCGAGAGATGGAACATGGTCACATGTAAAAGGAGGTCTACCTCGGTTGAAGAAACACAAATTGAAAGAGAGGACTGAGTTGCAGTTCCAAATTTGATGAAGATAAAGGAGATTCAGGTGAATGCATGCTAGAGGAAGAATTCAAGATGACTGAGGAAATGTTCAATCCTCATGATGAAGTGAGAGAAAAAGGGTGTAAAGGAGGAATATCTATTCTAAAGGCACTAAATGGAGCTAATGAAGCTCAAGTTTTTCAATCTAACTATGCATATGAGTATGTTATTGTAGGTATTAAAGGTGAACATGTACAAGAAGATGATACACAAGAAGAGAAGGCATATTTGTCTCCACGAAGATACATGCAAGGAAAGTGAAGAACATGAATCTCATATGGATAATGAAGATCAACATGAGGAAGGTTTAAAAATCATTCAAACCAGAGATAAAGGACAAAATGAGGATGATGGTTTCTCAAGACCAATGGTGGCAAAACCCAGTCCACAAGGTGGAGAAATGAAGAATGCAAGTTCAATGTACATGGCTACATTCCAAGAAGGTGAAAGTCTTTATGATCTTCCAGAGACAATCAGACATTCCAAGGAAAGGTATGATCTTTATGATGATACTAGCAAAGAGAGCTCACGAATTCAGCTTTTGACACTTATAAAGAAGCAAATTTGTACATACATGATAGAAGACCAGCATGGAACACTGATTAAGATGATGAAGAATCTATTAAAGTACAAGATAGGTAAGGAGGTTAAAGATAGCACGAGAAAGCTACCAAGGTTACAAGACATACCAAGAAGAAAGGTGAGGAAGAAAGACAAAGACAAGGAAAAGTTTTGAATTAGGACAACGTACTACAATTTTGAGAAAAACATACCAAGGAAAAGTTTTCAGAATTAGGACAACGTACTACAATTTTGAGAAAATTAAAAGTATAATAGTCTTTCTTAAGGTTATATATCAGATTGGAGCAGGTTTGAAGATCTAGTAGAGAGAAGAAAATCAGTTTAATAATGAAGAGAAGGATGGAAGAAACATGAAACAAGAATTTAATGTTCTAATAAGGGATATATTATTTCAATTTTTAACTTTAACATGCTCTCTTGATGATGGATTTATAGGTATAGAGGTTGAAAAGTAAGAAGAATGGGAGGAAGAGATACAAAAAAAGTTTCTTGTTATGAGAAGTTCAAGCGGAATGAAGAAGAATTGATAGATGCATTTTTAGCATCTATTAAAGAAGAAATATGTGAAGAATGGTTGAAAGAAAGCAGCCTTGAAGATGAAAAAGAAACAAACGTTATGGATGAAAGACTCGGTCCAAAAACAAGTGAAGACAACAACTTGAAGTTACGAGAGAAAGAAATGCAAAATAAGGAGTTGCGAAAGAGACAATTCCAAAGGGGGATAAAACAAGGTATTTTTCTTCGTCATTTGGTAAATTCGTTATGTGTTTTGACATGGTATTTTGGTCATCACAAATGTATAGCAAATGTGTGGACAATTCCATTTATGGACTCAGTATGAATATGAACAAGTCTTTTTAAGACAAAAGAAATAGTTATGATCTTGCGGCAGGTGTAGTAATAAAAAGCGAGAGTACTTGTGATTTTGACAAAAGAGGGATAAATGCATCAATAGAAATGAAGGTGAAAAAAAGGGAAAAAACTAATGAGGTATATGTATGGAAGAGGTCAAAAAAATTGCAGATAAATACGTTTCATAAAATACTTGTGCAGTGGAAGCAGGTAAATAATGTTTACAAAAGGGTAAATTATCATTTAAAAATTCAGATTGAATATGTTGAATGTATATAGAATGAGTAGCATAAAGAAGTATATGAAAATGCAAACATGGAAATATTCGATTGGAATTATATGGATCATGAATTGTCCACATGATAGAGGAAATCATCGAATGTATCGAAGTTTTTTTAAATCATGGAAGTTAAAATGTATTTTCATTGTTTTTGATAAAGAAAAATACAAGGTATAATCATGAATAAAGAATTTGAAGAAAAGACAAAATGTGGCTCAAATATAAATGTATGCATGAATAATTTTATGGCATAGAGGACATTGCGAAAAATAATAAAAAAAGTTAATGAAGTAAACCACTTAATTGAAGTAGGTCTACATTAATGAAGTAAACCACTTAATTGAAGTAGGTCTACACCAAACAAGTAAGCCATGGGATCCAGGAGAAGATAGACCAAATCGAATAATGTTGAAAGAAGGAGAAGCCAACTATATAGTCATAAAAAAGGGTGAAAATTTTAGAATCAAACATGAGAAAAATTATGACAAAAGTGTTAAGGGTGAAGTTGTCGAAACCTATGGAAACAATGGAGGCAAGAAAAATTAGAGAATTCAAGTAGAGAGAGCAAAAGAAAAATTCCAAAGGAAGAAGAAAGAATGGCTTGAGAGAGCCAAAGTTTTTTCTAATGAGTTTGTGTCATGCGCAGGTATACTAATGAAGGAGATATCCAAGAAAAGAACAAAGTATGGTGCTATTGAGCATGTGCTCCCATATGAGGAGCTAGATAAAGAAATCCTCATTCAAGAAAATAAATCGAGTTGAAAAGAAGTGCAACAAAGTAAGATGGAGGAGCATTGGATTCCTTCTACGAAGAAAGAATACAACAAAAAGAGGAGAACTATATTCTGGTTCAAAAATTTGGAAAAACCTAAGGGTCTCAATTTGTTTGACTTTGTTGTCTCTAATAACCATGAATGTGTAGGAAAACAAAAGAATGGAAGCAAAAGAATACTTCAAGGACAAGAAACATATCACATGAGAAGTTGTTTCAAGATAAACAATGAAAAAGGAAGAAGAAAATAGTAACAAAACAATAAGTTGAAACATTTTATTAAGGATCAAATTTTTTTGTACATAGGGATTCTCGATGTAGGAGCATCACTCCACTTGTAAAAAAATTTATAGCTTTCGGAATAAGTACTCAGGGAAATGGGTAAATAATACCTCATATTATCAAACATGTTTTGCAGACTCTGTAAAGTTGAAAAAACATATGTTTGTAATAAATTAAATAAAAGAAAAGTGAGAATCATCCGTAATAATGGAGAAGAGTTTTAAATAAGTCCAGAGAAGATGATATTGTTGAGAAAAATAAGGATCACTTCATCTCCAAACATGGAGAGTTGTTGAACCTAATTTCTATTCTAGAAATTATATATGTAGACTTAAGCCATGTAAATGACAAGTTAAAGAGTAAGTTTAGTTCAATATAAAGTAGCAGTTTTAATAATATATGTGTAGTTAGCTATGTAAATAGTTTCAAAGTGTTATCGAAGGATAATTTGTATATAAATAGTTTTCAAAACAATCGATTCTCATTTGGAAGAGAGAATTCGAATGAATGCATGCAATCCAATGAAGTTTCAAGATGCTCGTGCATGTGAAGGAGAGAGAATGATAATGTGTTTCTTGTCAAAACAAGTTCATAATTATTAAATTTTTCCTCGCTTAGTTATCTAGAGAAGCTAGAAATACGTGTCATATGTCTTTCATATGATTTGATTGCATAATCAGCAATTTATAAACAAAAATCTATTCTCGCTGGCCTAAATTTTGGCATGCGAGTGCATAAATTCAGTTAACTATTTTGCCTGAGAATTTAAAGGTACCTCTGTCTAGCATTTTTACCTCCTCCCATAAATTCACTATGCTTTGGAATCATGTGTAGACAATGTTCTCTCTGAAAGAAAATTGCCAGGCTATATAAACTATGTAAAGACTCGTGTTGTGATTTTGGAGTCAAATTAAACTACTCACAAATAAAACATGGTATTGCTTGTAAATGCATGGAGATGGATGTTTTCGAGGTAGGAAACAATTGCGATCAATTTAAATTTGGCTTGTGTAGTATTTGGGAATATTTTCACATTTTTTTTTTAATAGAAGTGATTAAGAAGATGTATGCTAATTGTTTGACAAAATGAACAATGCCGATTTAAGAATTTCCTTGCCTATTGGAGTCTTACATTTGAAGTAGATTAAGAGAATTCACCTTATCAAAGAAATGGAATGGTTTATGGGAAACATTGAAGCTCATTTGAAGATATTGTTGGTATTGAAAAATCTAGCTAAAATGATCTCAAGATCAAGTCATATCTCCATATCTATGATTTAGGTTTCCCTAAGAGTTAATGGGTTATAATCATTATATTTCATATGCAAGCTGTCCAAATTTCGTGAAAACCTAGAAGATATGTTAAGAGAAATATATTTTTAAAAATCACCGAAATTTGAGTGTTAGCGGGATGGTCACCGCACTAGGTCCTCCGTCTACTATCAATCTACAACACATAGTTAAGAACACCGGGGCAAGCACTCCTTCATCACTACAATGCAAAGGATCTTTCATGGTTAGGAATATATATCTTGATCCCAGCCACTATCTCATTGTCCATGGTCATATCTTGGGAAACATATTTTAAGGGAATCTAAGTTTAATGCCGATAAATGCTACCCTTAAGATCCGGAGGCCTTCATTTCTCTTCATCCCCCCATTTACATCTTATTGTTACTTGTTCCCTGCCACTCTCCTTTCTCTCTACTATCCTGTCACATTTAATGCCATGGTTATATTGTAAATATTTGTACAAATTTGCAAACATTTAACATCCATCCCATTTGTAAATACCAATATTACATCAATAACATAAACAAATACACTACCATCCAAACTATCATTATACATCCATTTATTCATACATCAAAATCCATGACCTAAATCATAACCTACATCTAACAAATAATCATCATCTCATCCATAATCCATAATCAATACTAAAACCATCTAACAATATCAACTCATCAATAACAAGTACTACCCATCACAACCATACTTGACTCACTACATCATCATATCCATCACTAACAAGATCAAACATCCAACACATCACATCATAAATAAACCATCATGATAAATCACGTCCTACACATCATATGCCATCCTAATCACAACAATAATATACAATAATCATGATACCATCCATATTTCATCATCATCAAGACAATCATCTAATAATATTCATTACAAATAAATACCACCGTCATTAAAAACTACATCACCATCACTATAATTAACCATAATAAAATAATCTGCATCCCAAATCTCATCACATCATCCACACACAAATACATATCCAAGTCATCATCAAATCATATAAGTAACATCAATAAACATCACGTTCATACACCATTCACGATAACATAATGTTATTATCACCACATCGTCAATCAAATCATCTAAATACTATCATCACATCACCTTTTCCAAGACCATCATGATAATTATTAAATCATTACACATCATCGGTAGTGACACAAAATAAGATACTAAATCATCATTGCATCCATCACATCATATCAACAACATAAAGTTACATTACATCACCTAATCAATAAATATCATCTTATCAACATCATCTAAACAACAAACATTGCACAAAATATAAAATACATCATCATGAAATACATCCCACATCATCAAAATACATCAAACATATAAGAATCATAATCAATACACAATGTCCCATAATGTGTACTTCATACAAAAATGATAATCAACCATATAGATATCATCAAAAAAATATATGACCATGTTGGTCATCACGAAATATCCCATAACATATACATGAAATCATACATCAACCAAATAATAATAATGATACATCCCGAATCATAAAAAATGTGACCATGATGGTGTTCATCACCGTGTAGAGCTCTCAAGTATCCTCCTCTGTCTTGATCTCGACTAGATCACCTGTCTCAATCCCTCTCCTTCTCTCTCCGAGCTACATGGTCTCGCATAACGTACAACATCTTACCACTCATGTACCACAATATCCTCATAATAATGCATCTTTTCCATCAAGGCTTGTAATGGTGCAATGATACTGTAGTCGGGGGACCCATATATCTTGATCTCTGTGAGGCACTAAGGGCTGCTACTCTCCTACTACCTATGAGATACCTTGTGTCTCACTATCCTCCACCATTATATCTAATGGGCCATATCTCTCTATAAGTATCCCTCTGCATATGATATTTGTCCTTGTTACATATAGCTCGATCCTGTTCCTACTCTATCGAGATAACTCCCCCTCCCAGGTTGTGCAATCTCTGCCTCCCTCTGTCTCACCACCACTATCAACACACTCACTACTCGTCTCAAACCATGTACATATCTCACACATGCTACACCTATATTATGCAACCATGTTATCTATGCAGCTCAAACACATGTCTATCTGTGCCTATAGATCGGCACCCCCATCCCCTTATCCCCCAACACCTTCATCCACTGACCCATCAGCTACTCCCAATCCTAATCCTATTGCACTATAAGGCCCTGTTATATTTTTTTTTGTTATGGAAAACCACATACAATGGCCCTATAGCATCATCTACCCCCATCACATCTATCTCCCTGCCTATTTGGAATCTATAAAGGTGACTACAAAAATGGATATTGCAGCTTTGGACCACCCAAAATAATCACTAGAGGTGCCTACTTGTAACTCCTCCTCAACCTATCCTTGGGAGTGGTGTGGCACAATAATACCTATCCCTTTGGCATACCCACATGCTCCTTTGGTTGACCATGCATAAACCTCATCCTACCATTAACCTCATCCTACAAGTGGACATGTTAGCCTCGTTGGTCTAATACCTGCCCACCACTCCTCATAACCATGTATGGTCCTTGGATATGTCATTATTACTAATGGAACCCATGGAATAACCTACACATCATTCAAAATTTCTCTTGATACCACCACAAGAATCACGACACCCCACTCCCTCACCTCCCGTGAAGTCCGTTTGAATAAATGACGACCTATCGAATACTTGCACTACAACAAACTACCATGTAGTACACGATCCAACCGATATCACCCCACTTTGTATAGGGATAGCCCCCAACCAAGTAATAAGGAGTCTAGAACCTACCCAAATGCCTCGATCATCCTCCCATACCTCATTCTTTTGATACGAGATGCTTTAGGTGATATCTCCCGCCTCAAGATCATTAATTTGTTTCTGTGCCAATCCACCTCACCCAAGTGTTTCGCCTACCTCTAATCAAAAGACAACCATACACTTAAGGTTCTCGACTTGACGTTGCTTGCTCTTGGATACCAATAGGTCTCCACACGATAATATGATCATAACTCCATACACCATAGCTGTAATAAAACCCCGCTCCAAAGTACTCCCATCCCCTCGGTAGGCCACTGCTGTGTAGTTCTCGATATAACCATACTAGTACCTTCGTTGACCATGCAAACATTGTCTCATTCAGCCACATCAAATATACCACATCCACAAACCCGATATTGAACCCTTGTCCACCATATGGGAATAAAATACAACAAATAAAAAAAGATAGTAGCAGCAACACATGCTCTATCTATCCCTCTTTGAAATACAAACTTAATTCTATCCACATCCTTTGATGGGATGTATCCTCCACATCCGCCACCAACCACAATTTATGTCCAAGCCTACACCTATGCCATACCACAAGCTCCCCCTCCACCAAAGTTAGTAAATCTAGTATAGACATCCTCTAATCTCACCTGTCATCTCCCCATTCGAAAACAAATAGGTACTCGTCTCTCGAGTTCATTACTCTACCAATGCCATTAGCAAACCTTAATCGTCCCACATATAAAACATCCTCACCACATGAAGGATACCTAATACATGCATCAATGATTCCTCATCCTCTTCTTCCTCTAACTCTACACCTCTTAATAAATTATCGAAACCAATCATCATGACTCACCCGCACATGACCTCCAACTCAACCTACACACATCACACAATCTATAGTAGCCCTTACATCTCACTATTCCACCTATCCACCTCATTTCTACTTATTTCCCTCCTGCACTAACCTTACCCAATCCACCATTATCACTTGGGCCCCTTACCTTAACATAAACCATGTTCTATGCAAATGCACTATTTTCTTAGTATACACATCAATACAAAACACATGCGCCAATATACATCCCATTTTGTGAATATGCACTAATGCATAACCTTCCCATGAGAGAAAATGCATTAATCCATAACCCTACCCCGCTCAAATGGACTAAAACATAAGCCATCCCTCGCGCAAATGCGCTAATCCATAACCCTCCCTTGTGCACATACACTAATCCATAACTCACCCCTGTGCAAATGCACTAACACATAAACCATACCCTACGCAAATGTGCTAATCCATAACCCTCTCTTGCATAAATGTGCTAAAACATACACCATCCCCTATGCAAATGTGATAATCCATAACCCTCCCTTGCGCAAATGTGCTAAAACATAATGCCCATGTGCAAATGTGTTGAACTAGAAAACACATAGTCGCAAATGTGCTACACTTAATCCTAACACCACATATGTGCCACACTTTATCGATATGTGCCATTTCTGGTGTATATGTGCTAAAACTTTCACATATGCGTCGATTCAAACCCTAGCTACCTAAAAACCCTAAAAACAAAAAAATTACAAAATTAATGACAAGGTACTCACTTTGGTGCCTCGGCATCCCCTCACTAATGCTTCACCCTCACTACATCCACCCGGTGGTCCGCAATCCTATCATAAGCCATCATGTTCTCTCTAGAGCTCTCGTTTTCAAACTATGCGTAGTGACAATGACTTCTCGCGTGGACCCCAAACCCATTTTATACCCACCGCGATGCCCTCTAAACTTCCTGGGAGCCCGTTCTCTCACCCTATATATCCGTTTCTCCCCGTTTCTTCCTACATTCATAAAATTTCTTCCTCTATCATTTAAAAAATCATAAAATTATAAAAAAAAAAAAAATTATAAAAATATATCAAAAATCATTAAAAAACTAAAAATCACAAAAATCATCATAAAAAAACTAAAAATCATAATAAAAGCTTAAAAATCATGATAAAATTCAAAAAATAGTAAAACATTCAAACATCGTAACAAATTTAAAAAATCACAAAATTTACAAAATTGCAATGTGTGTGTTTTTGTGTTGTGTGTGTGTGTGTGTGTGTGTGTGTTTTGCTTGTTTTTCTGCATTTACATTTTGGCTAATGATATGAGGCCCCTTTTGTTTCTTTTTTTTGCATGATCCAATGATATGAGGACCATATTTTTGTATTAATCGGTCCAATGATATGAGGACCATATTTTTTATTAATTTGTCTAATGATATGAGGACAAGGGCATTTGGAAATTTAATCATCATGGTCTTTATACCTTGATGCATCTTTCTTTATGCCACAACTACTAATGATGATAACAAGTGGGTACTTTATGGTAGCACATCCCCTTCTATCATCATCTTTTAGCCTTATCATCATCACACCTAATCATCATAATCATTTAACCAACTATCTAACCTTATCATCCCCATATCTAGTCAATCATTTATCAATCATCCCGAAATCCAACATCTTCAACTCCAAAATATTCAAAATCCAAATCCCAAATCTTCAATCCTAACCCCTCAACTAGGGCATCCTATAAGAAAAATCCAAAAATCTTCACCCTTGTCGTACACCTCATTGGCTAGGGAATCCCAAAGCATCTCAAACTCCAACATCTCCAAATCTAGTATTTTCAAATATAAATAAAAAGTCATAAATCTTCCCCCTGGTCATACATCATTGACCAGGGCATCCAATATCTCCAAACTCCAATATCTCCCATTCCTCTAATTCTCTATTTTATCATCTCTCATATTCTTCTAATCTCCTATTCCTCTAATCCTCCTATCTTCTAATCCTCTAATCCTAATCCTCTACATCCTCAAATCTTCTCATCCTCTCATCCGCTCTCATCAACTAACATGGGCCTCTCCACTTTTTGAGTAGTTACCCGCCTCATTCCTCCTCACCTAACATCTTGAAGGGGCATTATATCACCATCCCATCATCTTTTTTTTTTTTTGAATTGCTCCAAAATAACACTTTAAAGAGCGGAAAAATGTAGACATGTAAAATGTGGGCATAATCATTTAGCAAATAATACATTCATTTTACATTATTAATCCTATCACTAACCATATAATAATTAATTATTATATTAAAACTATTTCTATTATTCATTTAAAAATCCCATTTTACCCTTAGTAATATTAATACATTATTAATATTTTTATTATTCTATTAACTAACCCCCATTAACTATTTTCTAAGAAATAAAATTATCTCCCACCTACCACCTACTCTATGCCTATTCTACACCTAGCCTTTCCATCTAATCACCTTACTAACCACAATTAATCTCACGTAACTACAAGCTAAATGAACCTCTAAATCTAGAGGCTTCTATTTCTAAAAACCTCTCCATTTTCCCTCTTTTAATTCAAAAATTCAAATATTTTCCTCCTCTTCTATTGAATTTTTAATTCAATGGAGGATTATTTCAATCTCTAGAATTTTCTAATTCTAGATTCTTCCTCATTCTTATGCATTTTCAACCATCGATTTATATCCCGCATGGATCAATACCAACCCTTGATTTTTCCATCCCCATCTATAAATAGTGAAACCATCCTCCATTTCCACCACCTTAGAACACTTGCAAGTGCATGTTTCAAAACTATCCAAGAAAACTATCAATATCCATAGCACTAACTAAGAAAAGCTCATCATTTTATCAAGGGGAAGTGTTGCCAAAATCAGTCCACAAATCTGAAGTATCTTGACTTCCATCCAAGAGAAAATACAAGCTATTAAAGATGATGATTTCAACATGTAGTTAAGTATAGGTATATGATCTTCTCCCTCTTTCTGTAATTTCTCAATCGTAGGTAAGTAGATAGTTGTGTTAGCATAGGATTAAAATCAATTTATTTCCTAATTTATAAGTTACATACTAAAACCACTTTTTGCTTACATGTGGGATTAAGACAAAGAAAGAAATGGATAAGATGTGTGAAGAGGATTTCAAGGAATGAAATATGGTCATGTTAATGTTTGGATTTACCCAAGAGGCCATCGACATAATCATTGACAGCTTTAGGGATAAGATCATGGAAGATATAGATCATGGCACATTGGCGGTGGACCCTACATTTTTCAAACCAAATGGCATGACACGATAGCAAAAGCTTCCCCAAGGGGTAATGAAAGATGTTTTGTGTTGGTCTTATGGTGCAATAAGGATATTATTGTAACAAAAACCATCCATAAGAAAAATCATGTTGTGGCCAGCGTGAGGTTGACAAGCTGATCGATGTTAGGAAGAGAAAATTCATCCTTAGGGAAAAGAGATTTAGGTCTCAAAAATCAGTATAGGTATAGAGATTTTGAGAGGCTTTATCAATGGGGATGATCTTAGAAATCTATTTCATATAATCGATGGGTTGGATGAAGTTGGTGGAAAGAAGATACTGCATTTCCTCTTTAACAAAAAGGGCAACACAAGGATTCATGCGGCGTGAGATTCTCGCTTAACTAGATTTCCATTGGGGATGGTGATGATGTTATGGAGGATGATCTTAGGATCGATTTGTTACATGTAAGGATACGACCATGAAAAGGAATAAATGCATTTAGAGAGGAAAGAGTTAAAGGATTCTAAATATTGTGGGTCAAGAGATTGATCGACTTTGAGGATGTGGGTATCTTGTGAAGTCCCTATATTGATGTCGATGGTGTATTATTTGAGAAGTGTGGATGTATTAGTAGTTAAGGCCTTATGAATATGATATTATTCTTACCCCATATAGCAAATAATTGAGTCATCATTGTTGTGTTGAAGGGTGTCAATGGTAGGAGAATCATCTTCTACCATATTGAGAAATTTGATAAGAAGGGACCAAGTTTCACCCTCGACCTGATAGGTGACCGATCCTAAAGTGATTGTGGATATTTTAAAGAATTTAGAATAAAGGGACACAGTTTTATCCATGTCCATGTGGTTGTTAGATGGAGAAGGTTTGGATTATTGATCAATGTGCATGGGGATATAGAGGAAGTAGGTGCGTAAGAGAGTCGATTAGATGTTCTTTGAAACCCAATTTGAAGTTCTCGTGAGGTTTGAGGATTGGTTAAGGGTAATATCATGTATGCCTTGTTTGTAACTCCTAAGAGAAGATCCCTTCAAAATACAATGATGGAGGTAGGTGTAGGTGAAGGATTTTTTTAGAGGAATTTGAAGCCATTGGTGTATGACTTAGTGTGGGAATAATTGTCAATGTAGGAAGAGGGATGATCAATGCCACCATAGATGAGATTGGTTTCTAGATGAGATGGAATGAAATAAATGATATCCCTGATGTTAGGTTGATACATAGGAGCATTGTTAGGCCTATCGAGTTTATTGGGTGATAGAAGATAATTAAGGGAAAGGATTTGATAATCCCGTAGTGAAAGGCACTACATCATGGTTTTGAGAGATTAGTTTTAGGAAACATGAATACAGTACGATGAACTAGTAGATGCTTCGGAAGATGAAAATTATTTAGGAATGATCATGTCATTTGGCCGATATGTCACATGGTATGTTTTGAATTGAGGGATATCCATGGGAATTGTATGGATTTTCCCTTCATGTTCATATTTAAGGTAGTGATTAATAGTGAATGGGATGTAGTGCATGGCATTGATCCATGGATGTCCAAGAAAGATGTTATATTGGAACTCCCCCTCAACAATGTAAAAGAGTTCATGGAGGATATTTTCACCAATGCATATGGGGAGGATAAGTATTCCCAAAGTAGGGGCAACAATGTCGTTGAAGGCTCAAAGAACCGCATGTGATTGAGTGATAATGGTATTGGGAATTTTAAGTTGGTTGAAGGTATGAGATGAGATAATGTTGATATTAGCACCATTTTTAGTTGTAGATCATCGATATATGTGTTAGTGATGCAAATGGTGATGAAAAGGGAAGATAATGGCCTTTAGGTAAAATATCGGGAATTTATAATCATCGAAAGAAATGGTAGCAGAGGATATAAGAGCTCGGATAGGGGGACACAAAATGACGAGGATCATTAGTGGTGACTGGGATACACTACACTACTTCGATGAGGGCTTGTCGATGGTTAGGAATATTTGAATGAGTTCATTGAGAGATATCTTGACTAGAGCTTGATGTAATTGCTTTTACAATGCTTTTCTCTATAACAATAGTTTTTGGGTTTATAGGGTGGCTAGGATGGATATCTTAACCTTGGATGACGAGGGAGATGAAGTGGGATCGTTAGAGGGAGCATCAATGAAAATTTTTCTTTTGGTTGGGTCAATTGTTGAGGATCATGAGGTCATGACTGAGTGGTGATGTGAATGGAATTTATGAAATAGGGGGTGTTCATTACAAAAGGTAGAGCTTGGTGAAGGGATGAAGATTTGGTTGTAGTTGGGTGACCAGGTTTAGATGCTTTGGAAGTGGTATATTTTATTAGAGGGTCATGTTTGGGTGTAGATGAGATGGTAAATGGAAGAGGATTTTATGAGAAGGTAATCCTCTTCTGTGAGGTTGTTGACGAGGGTTTGGAGATCATTATAGTTTTATGTGTCACGTCCATGGGTACGATGATAAGCACAAATGATGTTATAATCAAACCACGTGGATTTCTACCCATGTGAATCAAAGGATTTAATAAGGGGAAGGGTGATTGCATATTCTTGTATGAGAACATGAAGGATTTAAGTGTATGACCAGATGGGGGTTTTTGAAGAGGGGGTTTTATAGATTCTGGATTGATTAGATTTGGGGGGAGGATGAAGGAAAAAGAGTTGATTTAATATTATGGGGTTTGATAGGGGTCTCGGATTTGGATTCATGCTTGGAATGAGAATTAGATGGTTTTGATTCAGATTTGTAGGTGATGGGAGATTTGGTTGAAGGGCATAGTCCCAAAATAGAGGGTAGAGGCCCTAAGATAGAAGATTGGATGTTAGTTTTCTTAGATTAATGGGTATTCAAAGAGGAAGCTCCAACTTCTTGTATATATGAGTAAGATACTTTTGGGTAGGGTGCGAGGTTTTTATAGTTTTTTGTGAATGTTTACCCTTTGTGGGGTTGACAAAGATTTCAACTATGGGATTAGGATTAGATGATTTGGATATATATTTTGTTAGAGTTGTAAGGATTGAGGATGAAGATAGTTTTTGATAGCACGATTGGTAAGATGAGAAGAGGTTATAGATTGTGTGGATTTTAGAGGTGTCTGATATAGGAGTAGTTTTACTTTTGAAGATAACGATGAGATTAGGACTTCATTTGTGATTGAATCAAGTGGGAAATTTGTTTAGTAGAGGATTTAATGGATGATGTGGATGTGGGAATGGATTTAGATGTTGATGTGGGTATGGATACAATTATAGATGTGGGTGTGAAAGTAGGTGTAGATGTATGGATGGATGTAGTGGTAGATGTTAAGACAGATGTGGGGATGGATATGGGTAGAGTGGATATGGGTGTAGTAGGTGTAGATGTAGTAGATGTGGATGTAGTAGATGTAGATATGGTTATTGATGAAAATAATATTATAGACATAGATTTATATGTGGAGATAGTTATGGATATGATAGATATGGATATAATGGATGTGGATGTATTAGGCTTAGATGTAGTAGAAGTGAGTATAATAGAGGTAGATATAGTAGATGGGGATATGGTATATGTGGCTGTAGTAGATATGTGGTACCATAGATGTAGATACATTAGTAAATGTTGAAGTATACATGGGTGTAATAGATGTGGATACAATATATGAGGGTAGAAGCATAAAATCCTTAATTAAAGTAGTGATGGTATGGGCATCGGGTTTCGAGATGTGGCATGATTATCTTCATTATTTGGTGGATAATTAGGTAGGGGTTTCTTGAATACATGTAATGGTTGGTTAGGAGGAGCATTAGGATTGTCCAATTGAATATGCCCATGATCGATAAGTCGTTGTACTAAGTATTTTAAGGTATGAAACTTTTCGATATCATGACCATGGACTTGATGATGTTTAAAATAATGGTCTTTATAGTACCATGTGGGTTTGGGACATGAATCATCAAGGAGGTAGATAAGAGGAAGTTGGATATAACGCACAACCATGAGTTTCTCGAACATGGACCTATAAGATTTTCTGAGGGGAGCAAGTTATGGGTTGCTTGAGGAGCCCTTTTGGAGGCTTAACATGAGATGTAGATACAAAATAAGCTTTTTGACATCAATGAAATAGGTTGTATTTTTGGATTTGTTGTTATGGGTGGAGGCTTTGGAAAATTCAGTTTTGGGCTTGTTGGAGTGAAGCTTGACGTGGCCTTTCTCAAGAGCACATAGTTCTAATTTGTGATCCATGGTGAATTATTCTTCAAATATCTTGAAAGATTTGATTTGAAGAGTGGATGAGATATGTTTTGCACATGATCTAGAGAATATTTCAATTAATTCAGTTCGGGAAAGAACAAAGGATAGTTGATTAATGACGCCAAGCCTCCTAGTGATCAAATTAGTGATTGATTCATCATCACATATTTTGATGGCATATAGATCATTGATGGTGAATTTTCATGTGATATTTATGGATAATTTCTTTAAGAACAGATTGCACAAGTTGAGTGAATGAGAAGAGGGAATTTTGAGGAATGTCATTGTACCATTCCAAAATGGGTTTGGCCAATGACATGGGGAAAGTGCAAAACATGAGGTCCTGATCATGGGAAAGATATAACATGAGTGCCTAAAGGCACGAAGGTGATTTTTTCCTCCTTACTTTTGAGCATAGGAAACTTACGGATCTCCCAAAGTGTGGAGGATAAGGTTTGACAGGTATGGATGGGTTGATAGATTCATTACAAATTTTTTTATAGATGAATGTGATTTTAGGACCTAAAGTAGTGAATTCTAAGTTGTACATTCCACTTACCAAAGATTTCATGGGGTCATTGAATGTGTGACGATTAGGGATTGATTGATGTGGTTGTGGATTGTAAAATTTGTATGGATTGGGTTGTGGGTAGGATTGATGTTGTTAAGGATAAGTAGGATTTTTTGGAGGTGGTTGATAATGAGGAAGATAGTTGAATGTTTGTGATGGGGAGATATGATGTTGTGGGGTATGCAATTCAATGGATAGGATTACAAAGTTTGGTGTTTAGAGATGGGAGGTTACATTAGATTGTGTCTTGGGTGATTTGGGATGTGTACATGAGGTGGTTGAGATGTTTGAGTGGGTTAATTGGGAAACATGTGTCAAAGACGCTCTAGAGTGGTGGTTGATGAGATTGAGTTGAATTCGAAGGATGGGGTTGTGGTAATGAACAATGTTTGTACATGGAATTTATATGTGAAGAGAGGAACCAAGTTTTGAACATGTTTCTCGAGTGGTCGAGGAAGTAATTTAGATTCTAGGAGAGTTTGGGTAGGGGAGTTAATAACAAAAATAGATGAAGAAGTAATGGGGATAGAAGATGTGGGAATTGTATTGATGTGTGGAAAATTGGGTGGAATGAGGACCACCAATTGAGTGTACTGATGTGATTGAGGGATAATAGTTGAAGAATCATGAGGGATATGTTCATTTTGGGCCAACGACAAGTTATTCATGGCCCTAGGAAAGAAAATGGAAAGTTGTGAAGTAAAACCTCGGTGGATTCAGAATATGGGGAATAATCATAAATTTGTTGAAGGGGAGATCCTAAAATGGGGATATGTGTGGATTTATGAGCAAGGTAATCATGGAGAGAAACATAGTTGGCATCAAGATGTTCCTAAAACTCTACGCATCCAAAAGGGATAGTGGGAGGTTTAACGAATCCTAAAGAAGTGTCGAAGTAGGTGTAGCTGGTCTAGAAGGAATAGAATGATGATAGACAAAAGGGTTAGTTTTGACATGGGGATTGGTTTGGATTGTATGAGACTCATGAAGAGGAACCATAGAAACAATGGGTTGGGAGACCAAAGGTGTGGTGATCATAGGTGTAGAGGAAACAATGGCAAGTGCATAATTTTGTTGAGAAATATTGTTTGAGGTGGGAATGTTGTTAGAGGAGGTTAAATGTTCCATTTTTT
Source organism: Taxus wallichiana var. yunnanensis (assembly GCA_018340775.1). Classification (NCBI taxonomy): domain Eukaryota; kingdom Viridiplantae; phylum Streptophyta; class Pinopsida; order Cupressales; family Taxaceae; genus Taxus; species Taxus wallichiana. The sequence goes on along the minus strand of CM031240.1, from coordinate 190,189,827 downwards.
GGTTTAGGAGAATGATTGATAACATGAATACAACATTCAAACAAAAAAATTATGAAATTATTATTATGACAAGAAAATTAGGAAAGAAAAGTTTTGATTATCTTGTTTATTTAGAGAAGTGTGAAAAAGAAAATAAAAGAGGCTCAAAGGGAACCTAAAGAAGTGGTTGATCTAAGGATAGTTTTAGATTTTTTTAATGTTGGATACCTCAATATACCCGAAGGTATGTGAGGAAAAAGTAGTGATGACTACTTAAGGTACACATGGCTTGGTATTGGGTTACCCGCTCACTTCACACCGTAATGATAAGGGTGTCGGTGCTTAGCCTTTATACCGATAGTCAAAAAAATTGTTACATGACCAAAACACCATGGTGGATTCCTTATTGGGTGATGAAATCCCATAGATCCACCTAGTAGGAGATGTTTAGATGTGTTTTTTTTTTTGTGGTTTGGTTGTGTTTGAAAGAGATGTGGATGCAAAATATTACCACCTACTTAAACTATGTGAGCAAGAAAGCATGAAGAGGTGTTCTTTTTAGATCCCAAAACAAAATGTGATATTTGATGAGAACACATAAAAAAGGAGGGAGAAATGATGAAAAAAGGATAAAATGGAGACAAAAAAGAATACTTGGATAAATTATTTTCTTTCCTTTTTCCAAATTAAGCACACACATTTTGAGGAAAGAAAGAAAACCCATAAAACACGCAAGAAAAGAAGCTTTACCTACGAATTAGCAAAAAGAGAGAAATAAAATAGGAAATGAAATAATGAAAATAAAGAAAGAAATCATCGAAGAAGATAGGTGGGTCCCACTGGGAATTCTATAATTTTAAACAAATATTTCCACTCCTAGTTCAAGATATTAGAATGGTGTACAAGAAAATAAGAAACTCAAAAATATGAGAGGGTTTAAGGATACCTCATGATGTGTGATGATGATGAAGGTACGGGCCCAAATATCCTCTCCATGACGAGATTGATAACCCACATAATAAGGAGAAAATTAGATAATAAAAATATTAATAGATTAATTGGTGGGTTTCCTTACAAAGTCAGTCCTGAGAAGTGATACAATTCCTAGGAGGATGTCAAACCACGTTGATTAAAAGATTGATAAAAGATAAAAGATGGATAACATGCAAAATATAGTAGAATAAGGACCAGAGATATATTAGTAACATATCAAATAATGTAGATGATGATAAAATTAGGATAAGTAAATTAAAACATGATCGGGTTGATGGAGACACAAGACTAATAGAGGTAGTCAATGGTGAATGTGTAGAAAACTAATATGGGACTGATGCTAAGATGTCGAGTTGTTTTGAAGCTGATGTAGAGGTGTAGGAAGCAGAAAGGATGCAAGAAGGATACAAATATGATGAAAATGTAGATTGGGTCAACGATGACTAGGAGTAGATCTGGGATATTTGATGGCGATTGGGGATTAAAAACCGAGATCTAGGATGTCAAACAGATGGACTATAGAGACAAAAGGATTTGAATTATGAAGAAGGATGGAAAATATATGAAAAGTGAGGTGGAAGGAAGAAAACAAAAATGATACAGATCGTTCGATGGAAAATGGGTTGGATCATCGGTGATTGTGGTAGGATTAGGGTTTGATGGGACTAAATATATGGCAAAATTTTTGTGAAGAATAATAAATGATGGGAGATAAGATGGTGGATCTCCAAGGAAACAAATAGACCTGTAAAATTGATGGAAAGAAATGATGAAACAATGGTAGGGTTCCAAGAAACTCTATACTTTAGATCTCCAAAGATGGCATACAAGGGCTCCAAGATGACTCCAAGTTAATGATTGCAACTCACAAGAAGAGGAGGAAACAAGAAAAACTCACAGAAGGCTGAAAATACAAAATTTAATCCTCTTGATGGGTGATAGTATTTTACTTATAGGGTCGATAATGACCTTCTTGGATCATCGTCGAATTTGGCTTACCATCGATTTGGGCAAGTGGAGATGATGCCTAATTCAAGACAATGAGCTATAATGAGGGTGGATTAGGGTTTCAAGTTCTTTAGGTGGGTTAGGGTTGCATAGGGATGATAAAATGTAGTTGGAGGGTGGGAAGTCATTGAATGAGGGTAGGTGAATGGGGTGTAAATGATAGTATTAAGATAGGAAAGTTGGAAATTAGAAGAAATAAATGGATTTATGAGGGAAATAGGAATAGGTGTGTGAATGTATAAGATGACGATGAAGGGGAGTGAATGCGAGATGAGGGAAATCATACCAAAATTTGGTGTCTACATCCATCTCAAGTAGAAAACCCAATTTGAGGTCGAAATAATCAAGCTACTATCAAATAGATGCATTTAATTGGATCAATATAAGAACTTAAATAAGGGTCAAGATAGACTTGTCATTAAGCATTAAATCTCATATATGATGGAATTCATGCATTTAGTCAAGATTTTCACAACCTAACTTCTATCTCATCAAGACACTTGTTTGAATCCAACTTATTGTTTAATCATTTAGAATTGAATAAGAGGAATTACATATTCATTAAGGTAGATGTTTGGGAGTGTGTAATTGAGTAAAATATCTTGAATCCCTATTTCTCAAATAGTAACTATCTTATATTGATTGTAAATATCAAGAACCTTGTTTGAAAACCATTCTTCACTACCTTGTGTATGAGATAACACCTCCATATTTAGAGTTAAAAGAATGAAATGAATACAAGTATGATGGTATAATAGTAGTGATAAATTATCTAGAATAAATTTTTTCTTGTCTCAGACATAATAAATATATTAGAAGGAATTATGAATTATGTTTGGTAATCATGTTAAATCAAGGAATTTTGTAAGTTAGTTTTTCTCACATGAGACTCCCACTTGAACTTTTGAGAAAGAACATAGAAAAAATGCCTACATATTTATTTGATAGGAAAACCACATTATTAAGTTATTGACAATAATTACAGTCTCATTTTGACCATTAATCCTTGTTTAGAATTTAACCCTTGTTCAAGTACAAAAAGGTGAGATCCACAACCACTGAGACTCCATCACAGAACAATATAGGAGAATTAGAGATATTACACAATTGTTTATATTTTATCTTAGTAGGGCACACAAAATAATGATAAGTAATAAAATGGAGTAAGGAAATTACAATGTGTTTAATTTGGGTGATGGCCACGAAGGCATATAGTTTGCAAATGAATTTTATAATTGTTTGATTACATAATGCACGTTGGTTGATAAGGTAAAAGACACCTATGTTTCTATGTTATGAGAAAAAGGAAGATTGTTTTTCATTGTGGTGTTTTCTCAATGTTTGCACAATGTCATGATATAGTCATGTGGGTTGAGCACAAATCCTTAGGTTAATGGCTAACTGAAACATAATAATAGTACACAAATGACATGACTTGCTGAAAAAAATGTAGAGGAGTGAAAAAGAGTCATGAAGAGAATCTATCTATGGACATGCATCACCAAAAGAAACAAGGTCAACATATAGGCATGTCTCACAAATTATCTTATAGATATGTAGAAAGATCTCAAGGATTGATTATCCTCAACCACCGATCCTAAAATGTAAGAGGTCATGTAGAAAGACAATGTGGTGTTTTAGAGGAGTTATTGAACTCACTTCTAATGCAAAAAGATCTAGAATCTAATAAAATATAAAGGGAGTTATGTTCAACATTTAAGGGGTTATATTGGTGAATATCACATCCCAAAAATTCCGTCATGATTACAAAAATGGTGTAAGCTACTAACTAGTTTTTTCCATGTCCAAGGTTCATTGAGATTCCCTTTAGCTTGTGTAAAATGGTTACATTAGATATTGATATACACCTTACTATAATACGACACTCACATTGTTGAAAATTATCGATTCAATTATATGTTTGTATGATATGGTACATGTCATTGATGTGTATATAACATCGTGTTTGTCACTATTCATGTTGTATGAACTTGTTTCTTAGATCATACCTCTAACCTATCGAAATACCTTTGAAATGGGATAATATTTACGATTGAATTAAATGTTTACAATCCCAATAATGGGTTGGGGTGATAAATGGTTTAGCCTTGAGTTGGCATGTTAGTTCTTAAGCCTCTTCATATTAGTTAGACATTTAAATAACTAATAAGTGTTTCTTGGTTATTAACCAATGCAGGGTATAAGTATACTTCCTTACAAAGTGGCATAGGACCATGGATTATTGGCATTTGATCATTTATTAATAAGGTCATAATGTTATTTAACAAAGGGAACACTAGAAAATGTTTTAAGTTGCATGTGATATTCTAAAATCCTCTTGGTACATGTTAAAAATATTTTTATCTATACCAATGTTTGCTAAGTATTCGACCACTTACATGGTGCATGAGTTAATTAACAATTGTGTGGATTGATGTAACCAATCGACATGGAAAATAGAAGGATGAGAGTTAAGTTTTAAACTTAACCTTTGGCTGAACCAAAAACTCCATGGAAAGATAAAGATGGATAATTATGAATAGAATAGGACCTTGGTTATGTCATTTAGATGCCTATTTTTGTAAGACCTTATTGATTGACACTCTAATTGCTAAGGGTATTTAACCCTAATGTTGGTCTAAGAAATGATGAGAATAATATAATTTCCTTGCCATATTATAATGGTTAAAGTCAGTTGATAGTTCTAATTATAAACATGCGGGTGAGAAAAATATTAAATTTATGGATTTCTTGAGTTATGTGCATATCATGTAAATGGATGGGGAGATCTAGATGTGATTTTCATTGTATAATTTTAATTATAAAGGGTTAGTTAATGAACCATACAAGCATGATCATCTACTTTGATTATTATATTTGACCTTTTAAAACATGCAAAGGAAGGTGAGTTTAAGGTTTAGAAAAGATTTAAATTGTTTATTAAAATGGTCATTTTGACCCCATGCATGCCTTTCAAAGTTAGTTGTTTTAATTTGGAAATATGGGACAACATATTGAGATTTCTCCACCGCCATATATGGAGAAAAGGAGGGAAAATAAATATATTATCATCAAAAAATTAATGGCATTAAATGCACTGACAAACTTTGAAGAATGAGATACTTCACAAAGTGAACCTAAAACATTTTGGGATTTCTTATTGTTTGATCTTTTTGCGAAGTGGCTAGCTCTAAACCAGGAAGTGGGAATTTCTCGTGATGACTGGAAGAACTTTCCTTGTCTCATAAAAATATCTACAAAAACTCTATAGGCATGATACACACTCTATTCCTCATAATTAGAAGGGGATTAAGCCTTAGGCAAACTAGGCAGTTGCCTAGGTGCCAACAATCAAGGGGTGCCTGAATCTAAAAATTTATTTTTTGTCGGTTAATTTTAGAACTTAACTTTAAAATAATTTATCTAAAGATTTAATATTAATCAACCCATTTATAGATATTATTGTATAGTAACATAAATTTCATGCATACACATAAAAACGTTTTGTAATATTTTTGCAAGTAAAAGAAAATATCACATATTTATAAGCACATATTATTTTGTTGGTATTGTTACCCATTATCTAATGTAGCTCTAGATTATGTAGGTGTGTAGTTTGTTCTAGAAAAAGGTTAATGTATTTTTTATAATGTCATTGGTGTATCTAGTAGAGGTGAGTATAATTGAAGGAAAAAAGTATTTTATTTTCTATTCTTAATTTTTTGGGAAAAATTCTATTATTTTGTTATGGAGGAATTTGTAGGCCTGGTCCAAATACGAATCTTCACAAAACCATGAGAGCTACATAAACGTTTTTGTTTCTTTGCAAATAAATGGTGCTTTATTTCAAGATAGAGTTCATGTCACCTACTTGATATGGCTAAATCAGACTTGTAAGAAGCCTTGTATAAAATATTGATTTTTTTGCATTTTGAGCATCTGCTACGATTAATGTTTTCCATCCACAAAATATTTTCATCCTTATTTGATAATTTATTAATATATTTTTATTATGACCATGATGTAAATTTTAAAAAATAAGAATATAGACATATTTTATTTATTTACTTTATGGAAAAAAATATTAACTAAATTTGTGAGGAGGGCATCCACTCAAACTATTGCCTAGGGCGCTCCCAACCTTTAATTCGGCCCTGATTATAATAACTTATAACATTTAATATTTTCATAAATGTTTTATGAATATGTGTTTTTAGATGTGTTATGCATGTGGGTATGTCTGTATAGCATATGGATGACTCGATGTTATAACGATGTAACTGTGCAAACGAGGGTTTTTTGAATTGGTGGGAAAATTGTGCTCTGCTATTTAATGAATAAATAAAATGATCCCTTCTTATGGCATCTACGGATACTATTATTCCATTTAGTATTCTATAGTTAGATTTTTGTGTGTGCTTATAAAAGGAATTTCTCGTTCAAAAAACAAGTTATTTGTTTGAAGGAAGAATGATGATTCGTCAAACCATTAAAGGGGTATGTGATTAATCTAGTTTAATGTAAATGGGCATTGTCTCATCTCCATTATTTTTCCATAGTTGTTCAAGAATTCTCGGTATCTAATGAATTTAATACCCATTATTTACTTATGAGTAATTGTTATTAATAGTAGGTTTTCTATGTTCTCTTAAAGTGGGTACTTATTTGTGAAAATTCTATCATGAATTGATTATTAATCTCCTATCTTAAAAGATTATTTAACTACCAAAAACTAATTCATAGCTAATATCAAAAAATAACACAACTGCAACTTCACTAATAAGAATACGGAAAGAAATGCATAACACAATGAACACAATATTTTCAGATAAATTGTCCTCGAAAAACCCTAAAGGAAAACCAATTCTATGGATGAGAAATTATATTAACTTCAGAAATTATGAGATACAAATATTCCTTGCCTCTTACTAGCAGAACTTCGACAATCTCCCAACTTCTCCTGTTGATATTCCCCCACTGCTATCCCCAACGCTATCACTGCGCCCTTGCTAACACTACAAGATTGTTTGCTATCACTGCAAACTTACAAACACATTTGCTAGCACTGCAAATGCTTCTCCAAACTTATACTCTCCAAATTCCCAATGACCTCCTTTTATACTACTCTCATTGGAACACCAACGGCCAAGATCGATTCTTAATCAATGGCTGAGATACATAACAACTTAACAACCATAACAAATTTGGTTGCAAGGTGTCACTAAAGGAAATCAATAATTAGAAAATAATTAATACATTCTCAACAATAAGATAACTATTATCTAATCTTAGAAAATGGACAAACAACTATCCAAGCTAACAAACTAACACTCCCTCTTAGCGAGGAAGTTGTTCTGCATGACACCCATCTTATCTCTGAAGAAGATAAATTTTTCCTTCCCCAATGCCTTAGTCAGAATGTCTACTACCTACTCCTCTGTAGGTATGTATTGTAGCTGAACAATACCTCATCGCTGATGAAGTGATACATGATATCTATATGTTTAGACCTATCATGAAACATTGGATTCTCAAACAACTTGATGTAACTCTGATTGTCGCAGTGTATCACAGTAGTCTCAACCTTCTGACCAAACAAGGCCACTAGTAACTTCCAAAGCCATATAGCTTCACATGTCACCATGCTAGCTGCAATGTATTCTACTTCTGATGAACTCAAAGCCACATACTTCTACTTCCTACTGAACCAAGAAACAACTCCTGATCCTAAACTGAAACAACACCCTGAAGTGCTCCTTTTGTCTGTTGTATTGCCTACCCAATATGTGTCAATATAGCCTATCAACTTGATTCCTTCACCTCAAACATATTTGATCCCATACTCAACTGAACCATGCAAATAACACAACACATGCTTAGCCATTGTCCAATGCACTCTCTTTGGCTCAACCATGAACTGACTAAGAGAGTTTACTGCAAATGCTATATCTAGCCTGGTGTTGACCAAATACATGAGTGAACCAATTAACTACCTATATAAGGTGGGATCTACATCTTTGTCCTTAGATGTATCTACCTTCCTCCAATTAGTGATCATAGGTGTAGACATGGCTTTGCAATCCTCCATCTCGAATCTCTTCAAGATTTCAATGCAATATTTCCCTTGACCAAGGAAAATCTCTCCATCTTTCTGCCACACCTCCATGCCTAGAAAATAGTGCATGAGTCCCAAGTCCTTCATCTCAAACTCTTCTACAAGGTCCCTCTTGTAATCCTCTATGAGCCCTAGTGCACCTGTAAGAAACAAGTCATCTACATATAGAACAAGAATGAGAGCCTCACCCCCAACCACCAAGTAGTAGAGGTTAGCATCTACCTCACTCTTCACAAAGCCCATTTCTTGCAAGTATGTATCAATGCACTCATACCATGCTCTAGGATCCTACTTGAGTTGGAAAAGTCTTTCTTCAATCTGCACACGTGGTCTCTTTGTTGTGTGATACAATGCCTTCTGGTTGTTCTATGTATACCTCCTCCTTCAATTCACCATTAGGGAATGTTGTCTTGACATCCATTTGATGGATCTGCCATCTCATCTGCATTGCAAATGAGATTACAACTCATATAGAAGTATACCTAGCCACTGGAGCAAATGTCTCCTCATAGTATATTCCCTCCTTCTGAGAGAACCCCTTTGCCACAAACCTTTCCTTGTATTTCTCGATGCTACCATCTACACCATGCTTTATCTTGAAGATCTAGTGTGATCCAACTACTGCCCTATTTGTTGGTCTAGGCACTACCTCCCACACATCATTCTGCATTATTGAAGTATATTCCTCAACCATAGCATCTCGCCATACCTGATGTTGTGCAGCCTCTTGATAGCTAGAAGGTTCACTATCTACCAACTGGCTGACTAATGCCACATAGTCATTGAACTTGGTTGGTTCTCTCCTCTATCTCGTACTCTTCCTAGGAGCTCCCACAAACTCCTGAGTATCCCTTTGTGTGTCTTGAACCTCACGGTTCCTACTGCCAACTGTAGAGGATGAAATATCAACCTCTATATCTTCTAGATGCATATCCTGCTGCACCAGTTGCTCCATACTTTGTGAATCTTCACTACTTGAGTCTATGCTTGTACTAGTAATTGTACTTGAGCTTTTACTTCTACCCTTGACTTGGACTTGGAGCTTTTGTTGGCTGCTCACTTTGATCATCTGCTGGAAAATCTCTGGACCTTCTAAATGCTTTGTCCTCCATGAACTTGACATCACATCTGACAATAATTCTTCTGGTCCCTAGAATAAAAATCCTATATGCCTTTGAAGTTTCACTGTACCCAACAAGGTACCCCTTCTTCTGCAGTCTGATCTAACTTGGTACGTGTATCTTCTAGAATATGACAATATGCCAAACTCCCAAATATCCTGAAGTGACCCACATCTGGATTCTTCCTCGTGAAAGCTTCCTCTTATGTCATCTTCCCTAGTACCTTGTGTGGAACCCTGTTCTGAATGTAAACTGTTGTACTACACACCTCTTGCCCATAGGTAGCGGGGCATGTCCTAGTCATGTAGCATAGCCCTTGCTGCCTCCGATATAGAATGGTTCTTCCTCTCAACAACTCCATTCTGCTTTGTGGATTGTAAGGAACCATCCACTCTCTCTTGATTCCTTCTCTGGTACACAAATCATGGAAGTCATTTCCTTTGTACTCACCTCCATTATCTGACTAAAGAACCTTTATCTTCCTTCTTGTTGAGTTCTCCACAAGATCCTTGAACTCTTGGAAGCAATGAAAACCTCATCCTTGGTCTTCAATAAGTATATCCAGGTCTTTTGGAGAAATCATCAATAAAGGTAACATAGTACACATATCCTCTAAGAGACTTTTTCGACATTGGTCCACATACATTTGAATGTACTAGATCAAGAACACCCTTAGATCTATTATCACTCCTTGGAAAAGATGCTTTCACAAACTTCCCCAACACACATCCCTTATATACATCATCATGCTCTATGCTCACCTCTAGAACACCTGTCACTATCTCATGAAGTAATTTAAGTGCTCCATGATGAATATGGCCCATCCTCCTATGCCATAGCTCTCCAAGATCTCTAGGATTACTGCTGCTCATAAGTTCCTTAGGAGTATCAAACTGTAACCTATAAAGGCGACCACTCCTAACTCCAATAGTTATGGGTGATTTCTAATCCTTGTGCTTAATCAACACATGTGTCCCTCTAAAAAGTACATTATACCCTTTATCCTGAAGAATAGATACAAAAATCAGATTCATACCTAAGCCTGACACATGCAAGACATCATGAAGTGGAACTATCTTTCCATTCTCCCTCTGAAACTGAACAATCCCTTTCCCAACTGGGTTGAGCTTGGACAAGTTCCCCATAGAAATTTGGATATTGGTGTCCTCCTCCTTATAATTGGAGAAATACTCTCTAACTCCTGTCATATGAAATGACACCCCACTATCTATATACCAAACACACTATGAGGTTGAGCTGACCATACAAGCTATGAGTGCAAACTCATCTTCCATTCTACTGGAGAGTTCTTCTGCACTTGCTGAAGCTGCCACCTACTTCTTACCCTTCTTCCTATCTAGGAAATCACTGACATAGTGGCCAAACTCGTGACAACCAAAGCACTTGACCTTAGACAAGTCCTTCTTCTTCTTCTCACTTTGATAATTTGATCCTTTGCTAAATCCCTTCTTTGCTTTCCCTTTTCCTACTAGGGCAACGTTTTCTTGTTCTCCCTCACTTTTCTGACTCTTGTTGGCCCCATTGACAAGACTTAGTCTAAACTCCTCCTGAGTGAAATCAGTCCATAGTCGATCCCATCTCGGTAAGGTGTCTCATCCACTAACAACTTGAACAAAAACATCCCACTATTTAGTAAACCCATTTAGGGCTATCCGTACTAGCTCATCATCGCTAGGGCTATCTCCAACAGCTGCTAACTCATCCTTGACAAGTCTAAGTTTGGTGAGGTAACTTGTAACATCTTCTCCCTTGTTCATCCGGGTATTCTTCAACTTTTCTCTGAGAATCATCTTCCTATTGGTGGTAGTGTTCTGGTACAGATTCAGAATGGCATCCCACATCTTATTCACCATATCTAACTCAGAGATGTGTGGAACAATATGATCCTTGACACCATCAAGGAAAATCCTCCTCGCCTTGGCATCCTCTTTCTTGTATGCTTGCAAGTTGTGTTGCGTCTATAGGTACAACTACAACAGTGGTAACATAATCCTTTATACCATTCTCTTCCAACAATAAAGAAATTTTGGCCTTCCAGACACCAAAATTTGAGGCACCATCTAATCTGTCTTGATCTCTCAAACCAGCTGAAGCCATCTCGAAGGATAAAAGTAATAAAAATTAAAGAGATCAAACTAGATTATAGAAACCCTCATTTTCTTTCCTAGGGATTTTTCTACCCTTTACACTGCTCTAATACCATGTGAAAATTCTATTGCAGTCACTGATTATTAATCTCCTATCTTAAAAGATTATTTAACTGCCAAAAACTAATTCACAGCTAATATCGAAAAATAACACAACTGCAACTTCACTAATAAGAATACGGAAAGAAATGCATAACACAATGAACACAATATTTTTGGACAAATTGTCCCTGGAAAAAACCCCTAAGGGAAAACCAGTTCTATAGATGAGAAATTATATTAACTTCAGCAAATTAAGAGATACAAAGATTCCTTGCCTCTTACTAGTAGAACTTTGACAATCTCCCAACTTCTCCCGCTGATATTCCCCCACTACTATCCCCAACGCTATCACTGCGCCCTTGCTAACACTGCAAGATTGTTTGCTATCACTACAAACTTACAAACACATTTTCTAGCACTAAAAATGCTTCTCCAAACTTGTACTCTCCAAATGCCCAATGACCTCCTTTTATACTACTCTCATTGGAACACCAATGGCCGAGATCGATTCTCAATCAACGACTGAGATACATAACAACTTAACAACCATAACAAATTTGGTTGCAAGGTGTCACTAAAGGAAATAAATAATTAGAAAATAATTAATACATTCTCAACAATAAGATAACTATTATCTAATCTTAGCAAATGGACGAACAACTGTCCAAGCTAACAAACTAACACTATTATATATGCGAGTACTATGAAAACCCTTTTATAAATTCCCTGTTTGGATACGGGTATTAATTGACTTTATAGTATATATAATGATTCAATTAAACCATATAATGGTACAAATCTCTGCTTCCGAATGGTTTGTTCAGAATTTTATGTTTTGTTAAAATTATATCTATTTGGGTATCGTTCGGTAGTTATGGAGGACCGCATGAAGTCTATTTTGGCAAAGTGTCTCTCGTAGCTTAATCACTGTGAAGCTTTATCACAAATAGTGTATTGATTCCTATGATTTTAAAAAAGAGAGAAAGTTCTGAGGAATCGTGTAGACTCGTGATATGGGTACTCCTTTATCATGGTCTAAGAAAGTCTATGAAAAAGTTACACTTGTTGAGGATATCATATTTTATTACTTTTGTTTAGTGTGGAGTGTATAGTCCAATGTCCTAGGGGATGATGATGGATTGTGGCCTTTAATAGGGAAAATGAAACCTATAATAATCTTAACATTGGTATTCAATCACTATACTCATTGATTACTATTTTGGGTCTAATGTCATAGACCATGTAGATTGAATTAGGAAATTCTAAGGCTTAAGTTAATCAAGTACTTATTACTTATAAATTATGTGATCTAGTCAATGGGCTATGTAATATTCTAAGTTTAGATAAGAAATTGCAGGATAATAAGGCATTTGAATATATTACATATAACCTCTAACTACCTTGACCACATCATGAGGATGATTTGGCAGGAAAATTGAATTTCCCTTTCTGGACTTTAATGAATAAGCTTTGGAAAAATAATGATTTCCTAAACTAAGATAACAACCTCCCCATATTACATATTTATGTGTATAAGATAAGTATTGAAAAAGACTTATACTCAATATTTATATGGTGGTATACTATGTGTTATGAATGTTGTTAATATATATGGCTATGTTATAGTTCAACCAATTATGTCAAATTGACAAATAGACATTTAAGATGGTGAGCGATTCTAATGTGAAAATTGGTAAATCATGTACTAAATCGTGAATAGATTTCCCGTATTGTTATGTTGATTATTAGAATATTATTGCAGAATTTGATTTATTCTAATATTAAATGGCATAATATATGATGTGGAACAGAGGACTTATCCTGTCATTCATGTTGGAATGACCTCGTGTAATTTTGTACTTATACAATTTTAGTGCAGTTGAAATGGAATACAAATAAGGATATTAAAGAATTGGATATGGCTGTCTTGTGATTGTTTATGCACTATGTCATTTGTTTGTGGAAATGAAATATACATTAAAGGATTAAAAGAAAGAAATTCCTTTGTAGCTTCTCAAGGCCATGTGCCTATTATGTTATATAAATTGATTGTAGTTGAAATAAAATCTATCTCAAAGTCTATTAGTATATGATCCAATTTTGGGTGAGTATTAACTTGTTCTAATTTGACTATAAAGGCTATTTAGCCATCAATTTATAGATCTAGAAAGGAGGTTATTTCATTGATAAATATTTAAGGTTCATATAATTTAAGATTGAACCACTTATGATTATTATTATTATTATTATGGTTTAAATAACAACTATCACTGGGTTAGAATATGTTTCATTGTTAAATTAAGGTATTATTATGTGACTCATATTGAGATTATGCTTTTAAAATAAACAATGGATTAACCAATCTTAAATTGAAGATTGATAAAATGGCATAAATCTATATAATGACTAATGTATCAAGGTATTGAATTACTTATACATGAGATAAGCACCATTGTGATTTTTGTCATTCACTTTGTTAATTAGTCAACCAAGTGAACATTCAGGGAGTGAAACTTCACCTAGGTAATTAGCAAAGCAATGGGACTGCAGATATGTGGTAAGTAACCTAAATTAAACCATCAAGTAAGAGATTAAAAAATGAATATAAAGTACAAGAAGTATTGCATTTGAAATATTGAGCTATATTGAGATTAGACCTTAGGTATGATTCATTTGTGGTGAAATTATCATGAGATCTAGGGTAAATTTTCATCATTTAAATAATTACTTGAAACAACTAAGTTACGTTGTTCCAATTTAATACACTTGGCGGGACAACTCACTATGGCCACTATGTAATTGTATCTATTTAGTGATGGTGATCGTTAATTGGATACTTCTTCTTAGCAAGCCATACAAAGTTGTCTTGTCAAGACCCTCAAATTATGACATTCATAATGCATTTAACAATAAGTTTCATTAGAGTTACGTAGGTGGGTTGTACCACATGGATATGTACACCGATGCCACCTTAGGATGGATACGGGAAGAGAATTGGTCCCGTAATGATGCAAATCATTATCGGGACACATAATTTCCTATAGGTATTCTAAGTTGTCATAGTGGTGCATCTTCTTGTAGGTTAATCTAGATCTCTAACTTGAACAAGACTTATAACTGTTTATAACACCACTATCTGATCCTAATCTAAATAAAATTAATTAAGTGATTGATGAAAGGAAAATTCCACTTGGAGAATATTTTTCATGGGACTGAGCATGGCGACATGTCTCTAAAACTTTGATCAAAGTAGTGCAAAGATGTTGGTTGACTGTCACGATTTCACCTAGATCTAAGCTATAAGATTCTAGGATGGGATTCCGTGGTGGACACCTAGGTAGACACTTAGAATAAGACACATGATTATCTTTGATTGAAAAAATAAAACCATTGGTATCTTTGGGTATACTGGCTTGTAAGGAGTGATATATGAGGGATCAAAGTAAAACCGACTCACACAAGTGTATATTGCTAACTTCTATAGGATGGGTTGATCTAGATGATGTTAGTTCTAAGTTATGAGAATTTAGAACAAGGAAACATGAGATATGAAATTAAGATTATGATGGATTTAAATATATGGGTATTTAAATCAATTAAGCATAAAGTAAAAAAAAAAATCCCTAAAATTGAAGTGACAAATCGGTTGTTACATTTTAGTATCAAAGGTGAAGGTTGCATCTCTTGGACTTATTGAGTCCTTACGCTTATTGAATTCTGATTTTTATTAACAAAATAAAATGAATGTGAGAAGGATGTACCATGGAGAATAAACTAGACCAAAACTATGCTTCAGGTTTGGTGGTAAGTAAGTTAGATAATACTCTAACATTCCTTCGTGACACATGAAACCAAAAGGATGCTTGGAGCAACTGGTAAGTGTGAACATGATCAACCAAGGCAAACAACTTGAGCTAATGATCACAATCAATAAAGGGTTGCTCAATTGATTGAATTGTCTTAATGACAAATTTGGAACTTAAATCCAATAAGAAATAAAAACCCGCATAGGGCAGATGAAGTGGATAGAAGATGACTATGTGTTGTAGTAGCAATAATATTAAAGGCAAATTAGGCTAGAATGAAATTTGTAGTAACCGTTGAATCAAAAAGAGTAAAAGTAAAAAAGATCATTGGCTCATCTTTTCCATTGAATTTAGGAAGAAATTTACATGGGAGAGAGAGAGACAAATATGCTTAAAAGGTCTCTAAATCTTGATTGATGAGCAATATGTCAAACTATTTGTTTTGAATACTTCTTTAAAATGTAGATTTTTTTATCATTGTGACCTACGAATCTTGTAATTTACATTATATTCTCACTGTATTGTATGAATTTAATGGTGATTTAGGCATGAGAAAGGTTTTAGAGTCATGAATGTGTTTTATAGAAGAAATATTCAATGTGTCTTACTTGCACAATGAACATTGAATGTTACGAGTAGTTTATAGGATTCAAGTCATAATCACCGACTCATGGATTTTTTATGGTTTGAAGAAGACTACCGAGTTTGTTATAGTCCTTTCAAGTAATTTGTGTGCCTTGAAAAGATAAGGAAAGAATAAATGAATAATGAAGGTGAAATTTGTATTCATAGGCCTAAGGCAAAGTTGAGATCATTTCAAGTGATTATTTAACATATTTATAGTATTATTTTCCACTCCTTAATGATCCTAAGTATACAGGTTGAAAATCATATATTATAAGTTGTGTACTGGTGCTAAGACCTATGATCAAGTAATGATGGATCAAAATGAATATCATACCTAAATCAGGTTTGTAACTTTATGAAGGAGTGGGTTGCTAAGTTTTAAAGCCTTGAAAATATATAAGTTGAATTATGAGGATACCATAATCAAGGGAGGAACCTAGAGAATAATTTAACACACCAAGTGTTTTGGAATGTGAATACCACTCACCGTGTACAAAATAATTAAGTCATGCATGGTTAATGAAAGTAGGAAAACTTGCATTAAATTTGAGAATGTATACCTTTAAATGAAGTTCCCGATTCCTTAGTTCAAGAACATAAGCTCTTACCGAGACAAAATTCTATTCGACTAAGATGACCAAGCAAGGCACATAGGTAAAGAATGAAACTAAGAATATGAGTTTGGGATTCTTTTGTGATTAGAATATATTAGTATGACCCTAAAATAAAAACTCCTCATGACAAGCCTTGCATATTGGAATACCTTGATTGAAGAAAACCGTGACTATATTTGTCGATTCAAAATAGTGGTACCTTGTTGTTTCTACTTTATAAAACTTTTTTTGACCAATTATTTTGTTTATGTTACATAACATTAGGTGATATGACTGGCTATAATGATAAAATTGATGTCATATAACTAATTACATGACAACTTTTTCTCCTTGAAAGGCTATTATAATCTGCTAAATTGGAGTTTCGATATGAAAACTTCTAATTTTTATGGAAGATAATGACTGCTTTTCAAATATTATTGGGTTTAATCCGTGTTTAATTTTCCTATTTTTGATTAACGATAAAAAACATCGGGACGATGATTCATTAAGAGGTAAAAGTATGTAGAATCTTGCAAATTCAGTCATGATTACAAAAATGGGGTAAGTCACTAATCGGTGTTTTCTATGTATGAGGTTCAGTGAGATTCCCTTTAGCTCATGTAAACTGACTTGCATTAGATATCAATATATACCTTACTATAATGTGACACTCACCTTTTTGAAAATGATCGAGTCAATTACATGCTTTCATGATATGGTACCTGGCTCATTGATGTGTATATAACATCGTGTTTGTCACTGTTTAGGCTATATGAACTTGTTTGTTAGATCATACCTCTGGCTAATCAAAACACCTTTGAAACGAGATAATGTCGAAGATCCAATTAAATGTTTAGAATTCCTCTAATTGGTAGGGGCGATAAATGGTTTATCCTTGAGTTGGCATGTTATTTCTTAAGCCTCTCCAAATTATTTGGACATTGAAATAACTAACAAGTGTTTCTTGGTTATTAACCAACGCAAGGCATAAGTATACTACTATACAAAATGGTATAGGACCATGGCTTATTGGCATTTGATCATTTATTAATAAGGTCATAATATTATTTAACAAAGGGAGCACCGATTAAATTTTTTAACTTGAATGTGATATTCTAAACTCCTCATGGTACATATTAACAATAATTTTATCTATACCAATGTTTTCTAAGTATTCGACCAATTGCGTGCGCATGAGTTAATTAATGATTGTGTGGATAAATGTAACCGATTGACATGTAAAATATAAGGTTGAACATTAAGTTTTAAACTTAACCTTTAACTGAATGAAAAAATCCATGCAAAGGTAAACGAGGATAATTATAAATAGACTAGGACCTTGGTTATGTCATTCAGATGCCTATTTTTATAAGACCTTATTGATCGAAACTCTAATTGCTAAGGGTATTTAACCCTAACCTTAGTCTAAATAAATGGTGAGAATAATATAATTTCCTTGCCATATTGTAATGGTTAAAGTCATTTGATAATTCTAATTATCAAGTATGCAAGTGAGAAAAATATTAAAAGTATGGATTTCTTGAGTTATGTGTATATCATGCAAATGGAGGGGGCATCTAGATGTGATTTTCATTGGTGTAATTTTTTTATTAATTAATAAGGGTAGATACTTTAACAAACTTAAAGAACTGAATCAAAATAGAAAGGAAAATGCATAGGGATTCATATTCATCTTATAAACATACATGAAAAAGAACTATGAAGAATCATGTATGAATCCAAACCAAGAAGGATCATATTCAAATAACTTGGTAACCTCATTACATTCATTAGACTCACTACAAAACACCACATTATGGCAGACCAAAGTCATGCATCATAACTAGATCCATATCCTTTAGCTCTCAAAAAGAAATTTTATAACCCCAAGCCCTTGATACATCCATCTCCTATAGTTTATCTACCCAACCCAATAGAATCCTTGTAGCCATTTCTATAGAGCTCCACTCTCTTTTAATCTATATTCTTAACCAACTCTATCAACACCCACACACACACACTTTTCCTTTTTCTATGGGTGCTTGTATTTATAGGCACCCCAAAGTGCCAACTCATCCTTCTATGGCCTCAGATCCGGCACCAAGTGTCTGAATGTGGTCCTCCATGGGCACATGCTCCTCCAGGCCTGAGCTCTCCACTCTTTTCCATGATGGCCTTCTAGAAGCCTCCATCATAGGGCATATTCCTTCCTAGGCCAACTATCACCAGGCTGGCACCTTATCCACTCCACATGCATAGTCGGGTCACACTTTTCTCATGTTCTTCCCAAAATGCCAAATACGGCTAAGTCCCGAGACCTTGTTCTGTCGGCGCGTAACACGGTCCTTCTAAAACCCTCCTAGAACCCTTGCCTTGCACTTCTTCTTGCTGCACCCACCCTTCAACTTAGGCCTTGCGTGCCCATGCACCTTTTGTACTTAGTCAATATTTTAGGGGCCCAACATCACCCCACACTTTACCTATTCTCTGCCCACCCATGGAACACTTCTTTAAAGAAAGAATTACAATAGGCTTAACATCTTGGAAAAAGAATAAGGGAATGAAGAATTGGGAAAAAAATGAAAGAATGGGGAAGTGTTGTCATTATTGCAACAAGATAGGAAAATCTCTTTGTAAGTCGGCCTCCAACTTGTTCCAGGCATCGACTTCATTTTGCACTCTCTGGCAGAGGTCACCGACTAGGGTGCTTACCTCCTCAAAACCCAGTCCATTTCCTCGAGTGTTCAATGTTTCAACCATTCCTTCCAATTCCTTGCCCACATCCTCAAGCGCATCCATCCTTCTTGTAATCTATGGGTATAACTCCTTCAGTTAGTTTTTAATTGAACCTCGTAAGGTTTCAATAGCTTCTGAATTTTCTCGACCTCGGCCAGATCCTTTCCCACTCTTCTATTTCCCTTTGTTCTTCTCTTGGAATTCCTTGAGCTCTACCTCATGAGTGGTGACCAGAATACTTGCCACTTTATCTCTATCTGTGTAATTTCATATATGCGGCCTCAATAATATGGGTAGAAATTTTCACATCAGCAAGAACCTTGTTGTACTCGGAAATGATTGCTACAACCTTTAATTTTCCTCCTTCTCTCGCAGCATGTTTATTTCTTCCATGATTCTAAGGCCAGAGGTTTCCTTTCCATGGTGAGGATGCATGTTAAGTCTTCAAGGCACTCAAGGGAAGATCCATACTTTTTGCGGGGTGGTGCTAGGTCCGGATGCTTCAAAATAATGGCATCTGTGATGGATTCTACCTTCTTATATACCTCACACACCCTTGCCTTTTCTTCCCTAAGTTCACGCTTTAGCTACACTAATTAGTTCCTCCTGCTTCAAGTTCTTGGTGCTCTCTTCTAGCTCTTCTTCCCTCTTTTCTAGCTCTACCTCTAGAAATTTTACCCTATCATTCCTTCCAAATAACCTGGCTTCCAGCTCAACCGAGACCTTATTTAAAGCATTGCAGACTTGTTCATCCAAAGCTGTTGAGCGCTCACCAAGGGGTTATCTCCTTTTGACTCAGCATCTTCATTAGTGCTCCTTGGCTTACCTCAAACTCTAGGCTCATCGATGTGGGACTCAATTTCCCATGAAATCATTTTCCTCATCCGAGGGTATGCACCTTCTTCATCAAATGACTTCATTTCCAAGAGTTGATCTGTTGGGACTGTGCTTTGGAAGCACACACACAACACCTTGTTTGATCATCAATGTAGCTCATTCTTGGTCTTTTGATCTCCATGTGCTTTCCTCCTATGTGTGCCCCCTTAGGAATAGTTACCGATAGATTGGGGCCTCCCATGCTGCCCATGATCTTTCCTACACTTTCTTTCCTTATCTTCATTCATCACTATATCAGTGTTGTGCTCCAATTCTTGTTCTACCAAGGCTTCAATGATTTTCATTGCTTCTCTTTCTGCCACCTCTTTTTACTTCATCCTTAGTGAGGCTTGGAGTCCTCTGACCCTTCGTGCTAACCTCTTCACCTTTTCCCATGTCTTGGGCGCCCTCCTCCTCCTAGGCTTCCCTTCCTTCACACAAAGCGATAGTCATTCTTCTCCTCTTTGCCTTCTTCTTCCAATCATGCACACTGAAAAAAAAGTGGTTCTTGGTCCCCTTCAGGATCATCTTCTTCATCATCATCCCTCTCACCCCTGTATTTCTCCAAGCTCTCTTGTTTCCTCTGAGTCAGCTTCCTCCATCACCTTTTGTTTCTTCCTAACTAGGGGATTCTAGTATAGGAGACTCTGCTTTCTCTTCCTCCTCCTGGTGATTTCTCCTCTGCGATAAGCTTTCCTTGCTCTGCACCTCCTCTCTAACTGGTGACCTCTTCCTGCACGTGTAAGTACTTGTTCTAGCACTTGTTCTGGGGCACCCACCACTTGAGTATCTTGGACACTTGGTGCCTTCTTCCTTATCTCTTCCATCTCTCCTTTTTCTTGGGCATGGTCTTCTTCCTACCTGTTAGGTCCTCAGGTATAGCTATCTCATTCTCAAGATAAGCACCCTTCTCAAACTTGGGCCTTATGCGAAGGTATACACACACCTGTGGACCTCCTGCAATAGGTAGAGTCATGGGTTTCATCATCTAAACTTCATGTGACACATACTTTTCCACGTACACACTTTGTTGGGGTAGACCAACATCCTGCACATCTCCTGTGGTCCCGATCCATACTTCCAAGGTCAAACTTCAGCTTCTTGGATTCCTTGAATCTGTTTACCCCCACCTGAAGTACTGAGTGGTGAAAGAAAATGGAAGTTTACACCATGGGCTCATGCTTTCATCAACCAACCTAAATCTGCCAATGCAAAAGTGTTGGTATACTATGAAATTCAGCTTCTCCTTCTGTGAGCTTTGGCAGTTGTTCTAGGATCCTCCACTCTACCCCGAATGCATTCCTCAAGTGTGTATACCATTTCTCAAGATGCACCTTATGAATGGCCATCATGCTATCATGCAAGTATATTTTTTGAATCTCTTTGCGGGTGAGGGGTCTTCCTCTGGGTACTCCCACATGAACTTATCTGCCACATCTAGCACTCCGATCTCTAAAAATACAATAGTTAAGAGGACATTGCCAAAAAGTATCTTGTCACCCTCCTGCGCATGCTGCTGATGATCTCATCCATGATGTACATGAACAAGTTGTAGATGGTGCCCTCGATATTCTTCTACAAAACATTGAGCCATGATTTGTTCACTTGCATCCATCTCTCTTGGTCATTAAGTTTGGTTACTAGGTGCACGTGGCCATTCTCATCACCGGGTCTTGGATATCCATAATATCAAAGTACCTTGACCCCTTCTTGTATGCATATGTGGTGATGGTTTCTTTGATGGCTTCTTTGTCACATAGGTCATCCTCTATATCTTCTCCTTCACATATGAGACCTGTGAATTTTGAAATCAGCTGAGGAGTTATGCACATCTTGCACCCCGTGAAGTGAAAGTGATCTTCATGTACGCATGACATCAGCCACTGATAGAGGCACTCAGGCTTCCCAAAGTAGGGAAACTCATAGAGTTGCAATAATCCCACCTTCTCCAACTTCACTTTTACTTTGTCACTATAAATGGGTAACCCTTATGGTGTCCTCTTGTTTTTTGGGCACACTAACTCCAGCACCATTTCTTTTTCAGTCATCATTTTGTGTGATGGTTATAATCACTTACTTGTCATGTTTCTTAAATGGGACTCCCACTCCTTTCCAAAAAAACCCCATCTGGGTACTACATTTCTGCATACCATTCTTCATTGGTACTTGTGGTGGTTTCTTGTAGTTTTCCCTTGCCCTTTCCCTTTTTAGGTGTTACAACTGGTTTCTTGGGTGCCATTGTGTAGGTTATCTTTGCACTTCAACTTCTCTTGCTCTGCTTCTCTACCCTTTCCAAGTTTAGATCTCAAACTTGTGAAGAAACTCCTTTCCAACCCATGCCCTAGCTGCCAAACCCTCATTGGAATATCCCCTTCACAAGATGACACTTCTCCACAACTCTCTCCATGCCCGTGAACTATTCCCCCTGGTTTGCAGATCCAAACTAGTCACTCACAATTAAATTTCTCCAATTTTTCTTCACATGGATCAACTCTGGAAACCCTAGTTCACAAAAGCTCTTCCTTCTTCATATTCACAAAGTAAAAATGAAGTGTCCAACCTTCTATTTATAGTTTTTCCCACTTTTTAACATTAAATGCTACCTTACCTACCACCATACTTCAACACTTAATGTGGATTTTTCAACAAAACCCAACTTTAGCACTTTAACTCACGCACCCAATCCTATGCATGGACAATCCCCCAACCTTCTAGGCACAACCAATCCATCTTGATAGGAGACTCTTGCGTGTGTGTCACCATGCACTTGAAAGGTACTTCCATCATGATTTTTTTCTCTCTCCTACCTCATGTTTTTTGCACTTCTTCCTCTCTTTGTACGTGGATCCACAATGTAGCCTTACCCTAACACCAACCATCCTTTTTCACCTTTCCTCTCATGCACTTCCTTTCCCAGGCCATCAACCAGGATTTTCAATGCAATCCTTCCTGGTTCTTCACACTTTGCAATTTCTTCCACCTTACTCCACCCCACACTAAAATGATGTGGTCCTCTACGTATTTACAACCTTCAAAAATTAATGAGATTACCGCCCCAAGGCAACACAAAAAAACAACAAGAAAGGGAAACACAAGAAAAAAAAAAAATGCATTAAAGGAAATCCTAAACTAACTGGCAATACTACCTTATTTACAAACACCAAGAAGACTTATTTATAGTAGGGCTTCAGCCTACTCCCATTGAAGTGTCTGGCAATCTCATCCCATCCAGTAACTTAAATCGGCAGCATGCACTAAATCAAGGATGTACGAGATGATGTAGGGGCCCAACCAATGGACTTTTAACTTCCCAGGATGGCACAAAAACTTTGAATCATATAGTAAGACCATCTTCCCAACCTCAAACTTCTTGTTCTTAATGTGACGATCATGCCATGCCTTTTGTTTTGCTTTTTCCATTGTTTGGCTCCACTGTGAGTGATCATCTTTCATCCAATTGCATTAACTTGTCAATTCTTTCTTCCAATGCTTGTTCATCATCTAATCCTCTTCTGCGCACTATATACGCATAGAGAAGGTAACATGAATTCAACTGTAGGATAGCCTCCATGCCAAACACCAATTGAAATGGTGTGGCCTTATTCAACCTCTTGTAGGTTTTCCTATATGCCCAAAGAATGGATGATACTTTTCATCCCAATCTTGTCTACCAACATCACAGATCTTAGTCAATGTGTGACTAAGTATTTTGTTAAATGCCTCAGTAGTTCCATTTTCTTGAGGGTGATAGGGAGTAGTTTTGTGATGGGCCACCATGAATTCTGATAATAGAATCCTACCATTTCATTGAGGAAGTGCGTACCTCTATCACTTGTTAAACTCAATGGGCATCCATACCTGTTGATTATGTTTTCCCATAAAAATCTAGCAGTGTAGCCATTGTACAATCCTTTGTAGGTGTTGCCTCTGTCCCACCTTGTCAAATAATCAGTGCAAGTGAGGATATACCATGAACCAGTCCTTCACACCACTGGTGAGATTGGTCTAAAAAAGTTGATAGCCCACTTCTCAAATGGTTCCATGCTGGCTATTGGTCACAAGGGCATTTCATCCCTTTTTCCAGGTTTTCCAAGGCACTGGCAATGGTCACAAGCCTTGCAAAACTCAATGCAATCTTGATAAATGGTCTCCCACCAGAGCCCTATGAGTAGAATCTTCCATGTGGTTGCATTTCCCACATAGTGTCCTCCTGCAATCCCACCATGCACCTCTTCCATAATTGTAATGCACTCATGTTCTAGCACACATCGGTGCACAAAACCTCATCATGACCCATTTTGTACAGATCTCCACTAATTAGCATGTAGGGCGTGACATGTATGGCCAACTTCTTCTTCTCTAAGGCCTTCATTCCATTGGCACCACACCCATTTTTTGAGAAATACTACAATATCTTCTAAGTTTGAGGGTGCACATGCACCACAACCTAAATAGTTGTGCATCTGGCATGGTATCCTCAATGCTTTGCATGTCCTCCCCTGAATCGATTCTAGACAAATGATCAGTCTGAATTACTTTTTCCTAGTTTGACAACCACCATGAACTCAAATTCTTGGAACAATAGTACCCACCGACATATGCGCCCTTGTAGAATGGGCTTGTTCACCAAGTATTTCAATGCCATATGGTCAGTGTAAAATATAAATGGAGTTGCTAGAAAAATATTTTATCTAAACTTGTGAAGCACGTAGATCATTGATAATGCCTCACACTCAGTTGTAGTATAATTCTACTCTGTTGGTGTCAACTTCCTACTTGCAAAGCACAAAGGATGATCAACAATCCCTTCACCAGGTTGTGTAAGTACTACTCCAATGGTGGTTCTTGAGGCATCCACATGAACATGGAAAGGCTTATCCCAAGAAGGGAAATGTAGGATGGGCGCGGTGATAAGCCTATCCTTTAAAGTGTCAAATGCCTTCTGTGCACCTCTCCCCAATGAAAGGCAATTTTATGTCTAAGAAAATCTTCTAAAGGCATGGTGATCTTGGCATATCCCTTGATGAACTTCTGTAGTACCCCATATGCCCAAGAAATCCATGCACTATGCTTTGACTAGTAGGCTCCCTCAATCCCACAATTACTTGCAAACTTTAGCGGGATCTACTAGTAGGCCTTCCTTACATATGATGTGTCCCAATAATGTTCCAAATGGGGTAGCAAAGACACATTTCCTAATATTGAGGGATATCCTCAACTACCGACACCTTTCAAACATTAACCTTAAGTTGTCACAATGGTCCTTCACTAACCCATATATTGTCCAATCATCTAGGTAGACTTGAAGAAATTTATGGATGAAGTCCTGGAAAGCTTGTACCACAATGCATGAGAACACAACAGGCACATTCTTCAACCCAAATGAGCATGACTGTATAGGAAAAACTTCCCCACTTAGTGGTGAAATTCATCTTCCTCTGGTCCTCCTTCACGATCCTTACCTGGTGATAGCCCAAAAATCCATCTGTGAAAGAGTAGACCTCGCGTCCTGCCACTCCCTCTAAAATTTCTTCAATAAATGGGGTTGGGAAAGGATCAATGATACACACATTCAGTCCTGTAATCAACACAGATCCTTATCCTTCCATCCTTTTTGATGCTAATTACCATTGGACTTATCCATTCTACTCTTCAACAACTTCAATGATACCTGATGCTATCATTTTATCTATTTCTTCCTTGACCTTCACGCACAGGTTAGGATTCATTCGGTATGGTCTCTTCCAGATGGGTGCACACCCTCCTTTAACTTAATTCTCATTTCCCCCAAGGAATGGTGAACACCTTTTAGTTCATGATACCCACGTGGGAATAAATCCTCAAACTCTCATAAAAGATCAATGATTTTAGAGACTTCTTTCTCTGACCAATAGTCTCCAATGATAGCCTCTTTAGGCTCCTCTCTGAGCCGATGTTAACCTTCTTTGTCCTTAAAGGTTCATGATAGGTGCATGCCCATTCATCAAAACTTATCTAACACCTCACGTCCCCACAAAATGGTCAACATCTAAGTTTTTCCACTTCTTCTCCATCAATAACATACACCATCTTTCCTTTTTCTTTTTCCAAACATGCATGCTCAAGTTGTATCTCTTATGTTTCTTCTTCCTCAAAGTGCCTCCAGCCAGGTTCACCTAGCAAACTCTAGTAGCCTATCTTCTACCATGGCACTATCCCCAATGGTAAGGCACTTGACAACCTACAATGCCTTATCCACCAAGGGTTTTGTACTCCGATACTCGAATGCTTGAATGAGATCAGCCACTAACTCTTGCCAATTCCTATCTGGCGGGTGTCTCTCATGAATGTACCATGCATGTACACAACCTTGTAGGGTGGAATACAACTTGTGAACCCATAATGAAGGTGGAAATGCTTTTGCTTCCCATCCAGGCTGTCTCACATGCTTGGATATGGAAGGAAGTGGTCTCTTTACCATGGTAGTATTTTATAGCCATGGGCATGTTGCTCTCTAAAAACCTTATAGAGAGGGAAATTCTCACCTCGCCATTCCAAGAGGTTATCTGATGTGTCACCCACCAACATGCATAGTTCCAGTAGGACATAACTTAACATCCCTCTTCATTCATTCTCCTTCTTCCACTTGAGCTTCCATCTCCTACAAAAAGACCTCAGGGAAGGCTCCTCCTGAGTACTTAGGTAGCTCCTTTCCCCTAGGCACCGGACTATATGCACCTTTGTCACCTTTGTCACTGATCCTCTCAAATGTCATCCGATTAACTCATAGGTCCCATGCACCCAATTATCACATGCTTATATTGGTGGTGTCACTTAAGGACTGAGCATCCTCAAACTGGATAACTCCTTCTGTGGGATGGATTACCTCTGATCCTGATTGAGCACACATATATTCTATCCAAGACCTCTTCTCCCAAAGGTTCAGTATAGGGTGTTGATTTTCCATCAGCCAGGGGTATGATGACCCATTCCTCCTCATTTTCAAAGCTTATGTATCCCTTGTTGAACCAAAGATCCACATTGTTCTTATAGCACCATGGGCACCCAAGTAATGTTGGGAAATTGTCTGCCTCGGTGAGTGCCAAGACTTCAAGTCCCCAAGTAAACTTAGCCCCTTGAATGGTGATAGTTGCATCCTTTAAGACACCGATGGGCATTGCCTTCATTTTTTTTTCATATACAACACATTCAAAGATGGTTGTAATGCAGGTCTTCCCATCTGATGCCATGCATCCAAGGTGAGAACATTGACCTCCACACTTGTGTCAATGAGGATATTACTAAGGAGCCATCCATCCATGACCACATTTAACGTGATCTCCCTATCATAGTCAAGGCTTGTGAGGGGGAAGGTTTGCATGCAAGACCTACCTCTCATGCACTCTTCTCTCGGCATGTGGTACCTTCTCTCTCAACCATGCCCCTAGCAAGGGAATAATATTCTCTTGCCTTAGTATTTTACATACTTCCTTGACCTCATCCAGGTCATCCTTTGGCACCTCGACCTTCCTTCTTTTTCCTCCCTCCCTCCTGAGATTGCTCCTTTAGACACTAGATTTCTCCTTGTAAACTCTGAATGATGTCCATGGTTTCTTGATATACCTCCTTTTGATGTGCGCAGGGTCTAGGTACTTCCCATGTACCACTTCTTCCCTTGAAACTAGGTTCTTCTGCCTTGGCATTTCCTTTGCATGTGCCTCTGCTCTTTTTGTTACCATAATAGGTTCCAAGCCTACATCACGGTCACCCATGGCATCCATTATGTGTCATCCTTCTTAATGCTTACCATTGCATTACACCCTTTCTTTTTCCGTGTTTGTTGATTCATATGCTCAAACAACTCAGGGAACTCCTCATACTTGTGCTTCTTCCCGCACCATGAGCACTACAAAAATCTGGCACTCACACTTGTAGTGGTCTGTAGACCCACAATTAAAATAGGTTCCACATGGGAACTCACTTCTTCCTCCTCCATGGTTACCATGACCATGGAAATCCTCCATGAAATCCCCTTCCACGCGCACTCCATCTATGCGCTCCTCATAATGGTGGTCATCATTCTTAGAACTACTGAAAATGCTGGTTTGGTGCACACCATGATCAATGGCCTCATGGATCTAGTCAATAAGCCAAAATCCTTGTATCATGGGTCATAGAGGTGTAGATCTTATAGTAGCAAGATACATTCTTCCAAATTACGTGTTGTAACAAGGGACATCTACTCGCATCATGGTCCCCATGAAAAATCTCACATCTACTACTACTGGCGCGCGTACTTGTCTTCTTCCGGGGAAACTATCCTTGGCATGCCCCTCTACCTCACAATCTATACACCACATTCCACTGTGAGTCTCATGAGCTGAGTTCAGATAAATTTTCTAGCTGCTTAGCCATAGCAAGTGATTTGAGCTTCCAAAATGGGCTAACACCAGTGTCAATGCTCCCAACAGCTTCAACGTGCAGGTAGCTTCCAACACCTCGCGTGGGTCTATGTGAAAGTCTTATGAGATAAATCTCTTCTAAATGGGGTTATCAACCCTCCAAAAAACCATTGAGCATGTTGTGAAGGGTGAATGTCATATGAAAACTTTGACAGGAGAGTCTTAAACCATGTGTCATACTCCCACACACTCTCTGCCATTCCTGCTAAATTTCCTTAAGGGCATTGATGCTCTTCTGTTCAAACTCAGGGATGTGGAATTCTACTAGGAAAGCATTTTTCAATGCGGTGTAATCTACCACCATCTGATGGGGGTCATACTTCCTATACCAGCTATGTGCGCACCCTTACAATGTCATTGCAAATTGAATTGGCCTTCCATTCTGGGGTTGTGATCCCCTTTGTGTGCCATAGCAACTCACACTTGTGAACATGCTCTGCAACATCTTCAATACCCTCTGTAATCTAGAAAATGTAAAGACATCTCAAAGAAGACTTGAGGAGGTGGTTGGGGCCCTTGTCCTCTGATCCAGTTCCTTGACTTCCTCCGGTGTTTCCTCCTCCACCGGATCCACTAGATCCACCAGGTCCTGTGCCTCCAGATCCACCAGTTCCACCTCCACCACCCAGATCCACCAAGAGCTAATGGGGCCTAAAGTGGCTCAGTGGTCACCTAGGGTCCCCAACATCCCACTAAATTACATGCCAACCATCTGTGAGATTGTGCCATTGCTAGATGTGTGTCCCGCGCCACTCCCCGACACATTACCCAAGCCTTGTATATTTTCTCCTTGTCCAAAAATTCCTCCAAATACTAGGAATAGTATGCGTAGCCATAGAAGTGGGAAATGAAAAATTATATCTCCTGGGCATAGATCTATCACTTCCACTGATACCAACTGGTCAACGATACTCCTTCCTTGATCTGGAAAACCAAGCACCAGGGTTTGGTCACTAGGTGGGTTCAGATGCATGCCAATGACTCTTCTCTCTCTCATGTGATGAAATCTCATCAAAAGCTAAAGGGGTCTCTCTTACGCACTTTCCAAGATGGGGTAGCATAGACTACTCAGGTTCCACATCCTCTGCATGAACCTCAAATCCTTCCCAACATCTTGCCTCCATATATATCCATCACACTTGTAACCTCACATTGTCTAGCAATCTCCCTTTCACACACTTCACTATACTTGAGTCATCTCTCCTCCCTTTCTTTCTCCATCATAATGTCTGCATCTTCCTCCACCTTAGCTTCCTCACCTAACACTCAAGAAGGTTTTAGCCGGCCATCGAAATGCCTCTAAACCCATGGTCATGATCAAGATCTTCATTTCCAAAGGGATAACACATAGAAATGATCCTCTGGGCTCCCACAAAAACTCAAACTCAACAACCTCCAGACAAGAATACATGGAAATAGCACTCTAGAGTGTAGCTAGCTAGTACTCCTTTCCACCAATGATCCACAACATGAGTCCACATCAGATCTACATCTTGTAACCTCTAGAATTCATCTTGGGTCCACACGCATGATCTATAATACCAGCTTGATCTAGATGCATATGCCGAGAGCCATTCATACAACTCTACTGGAAGCAATAAAAAAAAAATTCATCATACAAATCATGGTAGAGGTTCTCTTCTACCCATCTACGTGCATCAAACTCAGGTCCAGTGTTGAATCTCTGAGAAAATTCATCCTCCGTGCTCTTAAACCATGATTCAACACTTTCCAAGGTTAAACATTCTATCATCACTCATTGCACAGATCATGATGTATGTCATTTCCCACTACAACTTTGAAAAGAGGTCCCAAAAATGGAACCAAGATGTAGTCATTTTTACACCCACCAAAGAATAAGGGAATCCCATGCACATCGGCCTATCACCCAACGGGTGCTTGGGTGCTCACCCGAGGCACGCGTGGGCACCGAGTCTCTCTTTTATGTGAGTTGAGTGGGAAAACATCATCTATGATCCAAAATTTAAAGAAAGTGAGTGGGAATGAGACATGCAAACATCATAGAGCTCAGAATGGCTCTAGACCATTGCAGTCATTATAGATAGAGATACTTTAATAGACTTAAAGAACTGAATCAAAACAGAAAGGAAAATGCATAGGGATTCATATTCATCTTATAAACATACATGAAAAAGAACTATGAAGAATCATGTATGAATCCAAACCAAGAAGGATCATATTCAAATAACTTGGTAACCTCATTACATTCATTAGACTCACTACAAAACACCACATTATGGCAGACCAAAGTCATGCATCATAACTGGATCCATATCCTTTAGCTCTCAAAAAGAAATTTTATAACCCCAAGCCCTTGATACATCCATCTCCTATAGTTTATCTACCCAACCCAATAGAATCCTTGCAGCCATTTCTACGTAGAGCTCCACTCTCTTTTAATCTATATTCTTAACCAACTCTATCAACACCCACACACACCTTTTCCTTCTGGGTGCTTGTATTTATAGGCACCCCAAAGTGCCAACTCATTGATGGGAAAATCATTCTCTCTGCTATTTAATGAATAAATAAAATGAACCCTTCTTATGGAATCTATAGATACTATTATTTTGATTACCATTCTATAGTTGGGATTTCTACGTGTGGTTATAAAAGGAATGTCTGGTTTGAAAATGAGTTATTTTTTGAAGGAAGAATGATGATTCGTTAAACCATTAAAGGGGTATGTGATTAATGCGGTTTAATGTAAATGGGTATTGTCCCATCTCCATTATTTTTCCATAGCTTTTCTAGGCTTCTCTAGTATCTAATGAATTGAATACTCATTATTTATTTATGAGTAACTGTTTTAATTGAAGGCTTTTATAATCTCTTAAAGTGGGAACCTATTATATATGTGTAAATATGAAAACCATTCTACAAATCCCTAGTTGAGTTACGCGTATTAATTGACTGTATAGTATATATAACAACTCAATTAAACCATATAATGGTACAGATCTTTGTTAATGAATGGTTTGTTTAGAATTTTATGTTTTTTAAAATTGTATCCATTTGGGTATCATTTAGTAGTTGGGAGGACTACATGAAGTCCAGTTTGATAGTGTCACTCGTATCTTAATCACTGTGAAGCCTTGTCGTAAATAGTGTGTTGATTCCTATGCTTTAAACATAAAGATAAATCTCTGAGGAATCATGCAAGATTGTGATATGGGTACCCCTTAATGGGTCTAAGATGGTCTGTGAAAAGGTTGCACTTGTTGAGGATATCATATTATATTACTGTTTAATGTGGAGTCTATAGTCTAATGTCGTGGGCGATGATGATGGATTGTGGCCGTTGATCAGGAAAAGGAAACCTATAATAACCGAAAATACTGGTATTTAATCACTGTACTCATTGATTACTATTTTTGAATAATGTTAGAGACCACGTCGATTAAATAAAGGAATTATAAGGCTTAAGTTAATCCAATACTTATTACTTATAAATTATGTCATCTAGTCAATGGGCTATCTAATATTATAAGTTTAGATAAGAAATTACGAGGCTAATAAGGCATTTGAATATATTACATATAAGCTCTGACTGGATTGAAAACATCATGATGATGATTTGGAGGTAAAAAATAATTTCCATTTGTGAACTTTATTGAATAAGCTTTGAAAAAATAATGATTTCCTAAACTAAGATAACAACATCCCCATATGTGTGTGTGTGTGTGTGTGTGTGTGTGTGTGTGTGTGTGTGTGTGTGTGTATTGAAAATAAGTATTGAAAACTTATACTCATTATTTATATGGTGGTCTACTATGTGCTATGAATGTTGTTAATATATATATATGGCTATGTTCTTGTTCAACCAATTATGTCAAATGGACAATTAGACATTTAAGATAGTGAAAATTCTTATGTGAAAATTGGTACATCATGTACTAAATAAGTGAATAGATTTCCCATACATTTATGTTGATTATTAGAATATTATTGCAGAATTTCCTTTATTCTAATATTAAATGACATAAGATATAATGTGGAATAAAGGACTTATCATGCCATTCATGTTGGACTGACCTCGTGCAATTTTGTACTTTAACAATTTCAGTGGTGCAGGTTGTAATGGAATACAAAAAGGGATAAAGCATTGGATATGGCTTGTTGTGATTGTTTATGTACTATGTCATTTGTTTGTGGAAATGAAATATACATGAAAGGATTGAAACAAAGAAACTGCTTGTAGATGCTCAAGGCCATGTGCCTATTATGTTATATAAATTGATTGTAGTTGAAAATAAAATTTGTCTCAAAGTGTATTAGTATATGATCCAATTTTGGGTGAGTATTAACTTGTTGTTCTGATTTGACTGTAAAGGCTATTTAGCCATCGATTGATAGATCTATATAGGAGGTTATTTCATTGATAAATATTTAAGGATCATATGATTTAAGTCTAAACCACTTGTGATTATTATTATGGTTTAAATAACAACAATCAGTTAAGGTTAGAATATGTTGCATTATTTAATTAAGGTATTATTATGTGACTCATATTGAGATCATGCTTTTAAAATAAATAATGGATTAACCAATATTAAATTGAAGATTGATAAAATGGAATTGATCTATATAATGATTAATGTATCAAGGTATTGAATTATTTATACGTGAGATAAGAACCATCATGATTATTGTCATTCACTTTCTTAATTAGTAAACCAAGTGAACATTTACGGAGTGGAACTTCACCTAGGTAATTAGCAAAGAAATGGGACTACGAATATGTGGCAGCAAGCTAAATTAAACCCTCAAGTAAGAGGTTAAAAAATAATGTAAAGTACAACAAGTACACATTCTAAATATTGAGTTATATTGAGATATGACCTTAGCTACGTTTCATTTGTGGTGAAAGTATCGTGAGATCTAGGGTAACTTGTCATGATTTAATTAATTACTTAAAACAATTAAGTTACGATGTTCCAATTTAAGACACTTGGTGGGCCAACTCACTATGGCCGCTATGTAGTCATATCCATTTAATGATGGTGGTTGTTAATTGGATATTGCTGCTTAGCAGCTATACTGATTTTCCTCATCAAGACCCTCAAATTGTGACAATCGTAATGCATTTAAGAACAAGCTTTGTTAGAGTTACAAAGGTGGATTGTACCACATGGATACGTACCCTCGATGCCAACTTAGGATGGCTATGGGAAGGGAAGTGGTCTAGTAATGATGCAAATCATTACGGGGACACTTACTTTCCCATAGGCATTCTAAGTTGTCATAGTGGCACGTCTTCTTGTAGGTTAATCTAGATTTGTACCTTGTATGAGACTTGTAACTGTTTATAACACCACTATCTGATCCTAATCTAGATAACAATAATTAAGTGATTGGTGAAAGGAAATTTCCACTTGGAGAATGTGCCATCATGGGACTGAGCATGGAAGACATGTCTCTGAAACTTTGATCAAAGTAGTGAAAGGATGTTGGTTGCACTGTCATGATTTCACCTAGATCTAAGTTGTAGGATGTTGGATGGGATTCTCTGGCAGACACCTAGGTAGAAATTTAGAATAAGACACTTGATTATCTTTGACTGGAAAAGAAAACCATTGGTATAATGGGTATATGGCTCATAAAGAGTGATATATGAGGGATCGGAGTTAAACTGTCTCATACATCTGCACA
Organism: Taxus wallichiana var. yunnanensis; assembly: GCA_018340775.1. Classification (NCBI taxonomy): domain Eukaryota; kingdom Viridiplantae; phylum Streptophyta; class Pinopsida; order Cupressales; family Taxaceae; genus Taxus; species Taxus wallichiana. The sequence continues at coordinate 190,155,646 of CM031240.1, read as the reverse complement.
TGGTTAATTGTTATAGGATGGATTAATCTAGATGATGTTAGTTCTAAGTTATGATAATTTAGAACAAGGAAACATAAGATATGGAATTAGGATTATGTTGGATTTAAATATATGGGTATTTAAATCAATGAAGCATAAATTAAAAAATATATAAATAAATAAATTTCCCTAGAATTGAAGTGACAAAGTGGTTGTTAGAGTGAAAACAAGAGAAGAGAGCTAAGCCGAAATGAACAAGTGAATATTGTGAAGGGTCATGGAGAAACACCATTGTAATAGGTCAAGGATATTAGCCCATTTTATTCGTAAGATTCCTAATAATGGGAGTATTATTTATAGTTTCCATTAAGGATTTTGAAATTGAGATAAACCTCACTATGTGTGTGTGGATCCAATATGTATTCTAAGGTAATTCACCAGTCTATATATTCAGCTAAATGTCAATATATTGGGAGTTGTGAGATTTGTAAAATTTGATTTCGACACATCCAAAACACTGTAAATTCTAGCAAAAATTCAAGAGGCAAAAACATAAAAAATGATTATATGTTTTCCCAAAAGAAACATTAAATACAATGTTTATGCCATTAAATCTTTAGGTCTTTACTAAAATCCTAAAAATGAATAAGTAATGACAAAATTATATTTGGAAAAATATGTTTAGTTTATAAATGTTGGAGCAACGAGACTAGTTACTCACAGTGCGAGTGACCCTAATTTCTTATATATTTCTTGTACTTAACATTTATTTTAGTAAATATGCCCCCTTCCCTCAACTACAACATTAATAATATTTTCAAAAGTCAGAATACTAAGAACACGTATGTGTTCCTAAACCATAGGAACATGTATGCGCTATAAGGAATACATGATATAGCTTGTACGCATTCCGTTTTTTCTTCACACAAACCAAGACCTCATAACCTTTGAAAATTCTTTGTTTTTCTAGGCCTAAGGATTAGAACATTTCAAACATAGCACCCTATGTGTTTTGGAATGAAACTTGTATAAATTCATCTTTTGTGATGATAAATTGTACAAAAACTATGCCAACGATGTCAAACAAACTATTCTCTTTCTAAATATATATATTACTATTGTAAGGTTTCCATCCACATTTATTTCAAACTGTGTATTTTATACCTCTATTTTTAAGTGATTATATAGTCTACATTCCATCATGTATGTTTTATTTTACTCATCCAAATTGAATAAAAATTATTCAAATCCCAAAGTATGACTAATTGTATACATATTAAAAAAATATAAATTTTGGTATTTTTGAGGTAGTTAGGTGGGAATGGTCGATATCCCTTATTTTTTAAATTTCAAAATCCTTAAGCTTGGAAAATCATAAGAAAAAATTAATATTTAAAAAAAAAAAATCTATCCCAAACTAGGTGGTCGTATCCATCTTTCCACAAAAGGGTTTTAAAAATATTAAATAGTGCTTAGAAATAGGGGACACATTAGACTCTTTACTTTTTTTTTTCAAAAATAGGAGCACCTCATAGAATTTTAACTCTTTTACCCACTTACAAGTAACTATTTTCAAATAAAAATGTTTAGAAAGTAGACTCAAATTCTACAATTCATGCTCTTATAACATCTTCAAATTTTGAGTGTACTTATATAAAATAATTCGTATAATTTAAGGCATCTTGTTTTTCATTAAAAATGTTGACTTAAGACCCCCTTTTGGCCCGCATTTCCATGCACTTACCCATATATAAGAATTTTATTTATCTCCCATCAAAGGGGGCATTCATTCTACTTGGTCCATGGCATTATAGTGAGAAAACACTAAGAAAAATCATAAGGAAAGCTACTCCAAGACTCCCTTAAGGTTTATAAACTCTACATACTCATTCTAGGGAAGTCATCGACTTAGGTATGCAAGTAGAAAATGCACATTTCCAAATTCAAGTCAAGATAAGGAAAGTATAAAATACAATTCCATTGTTATAAGATCATGGTTATTAATTTGGTTGTGTATATTCTAGATATCACATGTTATGTGAGAGTGACGTGTGGTTTGAGCCCTCTTTAGAGTACTAACCATGTAGGCGTTGCATAAGGGTGCCCACAACCCACATACTATTTGTTTTATACCACTCTCTCACCATCTAGGGATTTGAATATTGGATTAGTTACACAATGATAATCACACAATATCAAAGGCCCAAATTCCATATAGGAGTATAACAAGAAGCATTGAATAGGAACATAAATTTGTAGGAGCTAAAAACAAATAGGGTCATTACTTGTATGGAAAGGTCCATAATGGGGGTACACTTTATTATAAGTAGTTCATGACACAATCTTAGTGGTAAATATATATAAGATATTTTCTATCCATTTCTAATCATCAAACTAGCCCAAATCAACACAAAGTCTAGGATATCGGTTAAGTCTTCTTCTCCTCCTCATTGCTAGTGCTTCATTTCATTTATTTATTTTATCTATCTCTTTTCATGTATTATCATAATAGTGTTTTAATTAGTTTTGGAAATAAACTTGTTCGAGATAATATCCAATAAGTTATTAGCTCGTAAATATATTAACCAATTTAGGTTAAATTAGAAACATCTCTTAAGATCCATGAAACCCAAAATTGTTAAACTTTGGTGGACATGCTCTTGAAAACCGTGGTACCTTGGAAAATCCCATATGATCCTAAATTTTCGTGTTGGGACCTTATATAAAATTTTGTCTCTATTTGTCTCATATCTACTCAATTTTTTTGGGGTAGTAGCGAATGCAACATGCTTTAATAAGTGATAGTTTGAGTTAGTGTTAGGGTGTTCGAGGTGATTTTTACAATAAAAACATTATGGCACAAAAATGACAATGCATACACATCTAGGTGGGTTGGTAGATGTTATTGTAAGTGTCATTTTTATTTCCAAAGTTTCCAGCTACATCGGTAGGTGACATCTCTTAAGATCCCTAAGACCAAAACACATCACAAACTTTGGTGGGAAAGTTCTTACAAATCGTGGAACCTATGAAATTTGTGTATGATCCTATGGATTGAAATTCAGCACATCTATAAATGACTATTAGTTTCTCTTGTCTCTTCTAGTTTTCTTAGGGTCGAAACGAATATAACTTGCAAAAATGTTAGTTCGAGTTAGTGTTAGGGTTTCTAGGGTAAAATGTTCCAAAAACCTCGTGACACTAAAATAATAGTACCCAAATGTTTAGGAAGGTTGGTAGGCGCTATCAAAAGTATCATTTTTCTTGTTGAGCCATCTTGAACCTTCCTGGATACATTGGTCGTGCAACATTTCTTAAGAGTTTGTGAGACCATAAAGCTGTTAAACTTTGGTAGAGAATTTCTTGCAAATCATGACACTTATGAACCTCCTTTACGAGCCTACAACTTGATGTCAAGCCCATGTTAAAAATATTATCTTGATTTCTCTCTTCCCTTCCTAGTTTTCTCAAGGTGGAAGTGAATGCAATGATTCAAAAAGTGTTAGTTTGGAGTCACTCATTATGGTCTTAGGGGTGATATTTTGTGAACAAAACCTCAAGGTATTAAATTAACACTACCCACATAATTGTGAATGTTTTTAGATGTTATTAGAAGCATCATTTTCCAACCATTCTAGACCTTTGTGGCTATATCGATTAGGCAATGTCTCTTAAGAGCCCCGAGACTAAAAATGTCAAAATCTAGTGGGAAAGTTCTCATAAACCATGGCATTTATAAACCTCCCATATAATCCTACAACTCAATATTAGGATGTTGGAAAGAAGATTTGTAGGGTGGAAAAATCAATGGACTTATTTCCAATACTGTGGGAATATAATTCCCTCTACTTGAACGGTGTAAATATGTGTTTACATGCACATAAAAAGTGATTTCTGTGGTGGCATGTCAGTTAGGCATCCAACAGGGGCACTCCACTAACCTTGTGGAAAATGCTAGTAATTTTTTCTAGGGAGGACTTTACTTAAGAGAGTGGGAAAGGGAGTGATAAAAAGGGAGAGGGATTAATGCCACATGTAGAAAATAAGAGTCTTGCACCCATTAATTAGAACGTTCCACCACACATAAAATTAGAAGAAAACAACCCTACAAATGGCAACAAGACCAGTTAGGATTTATGAGCGCAAAGTATCAGTAGATCCTCCAATCAAAAAATCCTAAAAAACCTTATTCTTGTATTGATGCTTGAGCAGAAATTGTACATAGAAAGAATGGAAGAATGCAAAAGTGGGAAGTAGAAGAATTTGCTATCTCTTTGTTTCTTCACAAGGATCACTCTCTCATGAACTCACAAAAATGACCAGCCCTTTGAAAAGAGAAGGCCTTTACAATTTATAGAAAGAGAGGTGACTCTTTGCTTACCCCCAATGACTTTTTATATGCCTCACACAACTTAAAACTTTTCATATTCCTATAAAACAAAGGTGACTTATTACATTACAAATCTAAAGTTACTTTTTAATTAAAAAATTAGGCATTATGAAAAAGTGCAACCCCAACGAAGAATTAGAACATGAAGAGAGATAAATTTGGGGGAAGAAGAGGAAAGGAAGAAAGAAGAGAGAGAAGACTATGAAGATGAAGAAGCTAATCCTTCCGATCTCGCCCAATTCCTGACTATTCTCTGATCAGCTCCAGTTGGGAAATATCAACTCTTTTGAACTCTTTTCTGAATTGTGTCACTACAGCTTCTACCTTTTCCACATGAGGAATGTGCATACAACTCAAATATTCTATCCAACCATTAGTAGCATCATTGATATATTTGCATTTCTCAAACCATGACTGATGTTTCTTCACGATAAATACAATGGTGGCTTGAATGTTGGACAATGATTCCAAGGTGTCTTCATTAAAAGATAGTGGATCTCTAGCTACCTTCTTGAATTGTTCTATAATGGAATTAACAGTTCATTTGCAATGGTATGTTCCTCCATCATGGGCACTCCAAGTTTCTAAATTCTTTGGTTGATGCAATCTTGTAACTTGTAGGCCCACTCTTCATTTGAGTCCAACTCGTTGATGGCCCAATTGATCATTTCATATTTGGTGATGAGAGTCCTTTCCCACACACATGACAATTCCTATGATGGGGCATTAAAGATATTCTTGATTATCAATTCTCTGGGATGAGTGTCTCCTATCTCAACCACCAATGGGTAAATCGGGCCCAATGCACCTTTTTTATTTAAATTTCCTCTCTGAAAAATTGAGTTTTTTCTGCAGTTGTACACATGTATTTGAAAAGTGAGATTACCTATGGGATAAAATTTTTATTTTTCTCCAAGATTGTACCTATCCACTTATTGTTTACTCTTCCCTTCATGGTAAAATATTGAGTCTTCTTGATGGATTTGGGATCAATATGACTTATTGGAGCTACTTCCTCAATTGGAATTGATGAAGTATTCAGATCCATAAGATGCTACATGTAAGAGGAGCATGTTTGCACTTGTTCTTCCAATGTTTTAATACTTTTCATATATTATCAATTTCTCCCCATGAGGTGAGTGGAAGATTGTTAAAACATATGCTCATCTCCTTCATGGGTGGCTGGGCCCAATGGAATGGTACTCATCTTGTAATTATCTAGTGTAATTTATTCCACCGACTTGATTACCTTGTGTCGGGCCACTTCATGAATTGTTCACCTGTCTTACCACTAAAGAAAGGTGAGGATGTATGAGAAAATTTCATTTTCTTTCCTTCACCAATGATGTTATTGTTGATAAACCAAGGATTGTGACCTTTTTGATGGTGTGTGTCTCCTTTGAATTCATCTCTTTCATCCATGGGAACATATCACCTTCTTCTAGCTCTAAAAATCTCATACTTGTCATTTTTGGCTCAAGCTCGGGTGGAAGAATGTTTTTTTCATGATGAGGTGTAGGAGATGTAACAGGATAAAACCTCCTATGATTCCTCGTACTGAATCGAGACCGGTTTAGCAACTTCAACTTGTTCCTCTACTGCGGGTTCTTATGATACATGAATCTTCTTTTGTGGTCTCTCCCAATAGGGTATTTCCATCTCTGTGGTATTTATTTTTGAACTTTCCTCTCGAATAGATTGAACTGAAGTGACCTCCACAAATTTCTATAATGAATGATACGAATCCTGTCTCTAAGATATGGGGAAACTTCTTTCCATGATGGTGGTAACTTTATTCTTCTATAATGACTCCTTCATTCTCTTCATTTTTTTTTCAATCCATGATGTCACCATATTTGTGAACACTCTAATTGACTTGTGGAAAAGGGGAAGACTTTACCACCTTGCCATATACTCTAGATCATATAATTCAGTTCCATCATCTTGTACACCTTCTTCGAACCATGAGAACTTGTACTTCTTCATCTCGTCAATTATCATTCTCATATAATATATTTGTCACACATTAAATTCATCAAAACAATAGGCCCAATAGTCTCCTATCTATGGAACATGCTGCAAATTTGGGATATGGAATGTGTTTGGATCACACGAATGTCAAAGCTAGCCTCGGGAATGTGAGAATGTAAATTTAGGTGTGCGAAGGCCAACTCCTAATATGATGAGTCATTAAGTTTTTACATGTTAATACACCAAGTGAGATGGGGAAAGAAAGGCTTGTTCTTTCTATTCCCGAGTTTATTGTTCACATGTACTAGTTGTCTACGAGTTCAAATAGTACTTTCTGATTGCTAAGGTACTTGAGGTAACCTTAGTGGGCCTTGATCAAAGCTTTGAGAATATGATATATGAGAAGATGGGGAAATGTATGAAAAACAAACCATATCTTCTTATTAGGGTAACCACTTGAGATGACATCCTTGAATGTGGGTTACCATCCAGAGTTCTAATGACTATAATTGTGAAGACATAATTTACTCAAGAGATGTTATGATGAATTTATTTTAGTACCAATTGAGGGAAATTCTCAAAGGTAAGATCCTTTGAAGAGATGCTCTGAGTGAGGCCCAACCCCTTAAATGACCATGAATTGGTGAGGAGGTACACCAAGTAAGAAGTCATGGAGAAATTCTTCAACACAAGCACTTTGAGAAATTGACGCTATAAGTTGTCACTTATGATTTGGCCCCAGATATCTTTTTCTCTCCCTTGGTGATTATTAGAACGAAGAGTGTCATCCATTCTTGAAATCCTTGTGTTTGCTTGTCCCATACCCCGAATGAGAAGGGTGATGGCATCCGAGAAATCCTTCGTGAAACTCACTCTTTTAAAGAGTTTTGGACATTCTAGAGGGTTTTCTTCCTTCATCCATGCGCCCAATTCAATACCTTGTAGATATGCATCCATTTTTTCTACACGTTCATTTCCTTTTCTTTTGATATGGCCACCATGTTATTCATGGTGGTATTTTCATGAAAAGAGAGATAGTCCTTGAATAATCACTGCCACGGGTTCTACCATTGTTTTCTTAGATGGTTCTTCTCTCTAGTTCATAATGATGTGATCATGCCAATACCAACTCAAAACTTTGTGTAGAGACTAGGTGTCCACATGCTTTGTGAACAAACCACTTACAAACACCTTATCCTCAATTTTCCTTCTCGAGTCACCTAGCATGCATGACTTATGGTCCTTAAGATCCATGCATGCGACATCACTGTCACCCACTTCAACATATTCATATGAGAGTGATTGCATTTGTTTTACCCCGTGAGCTTGAACTTCATGTTTCTTAGAGTATTTTCTATATATGGAAAGAGGTGGTTACAATTTTTAGTAAATGAGAATTTATCCTCTTTCCAAATCCCACCAATGAGTTTAGCTTTCCAAGTTACATGTGTGTATACTACTCCCTGTGAAACCAATTTTTGAGATGACTTACTATTTATAGCTTGTGCTTGTATAGGGAACTTACTATTTTTAGTAAGTGGTCGTTTTCACCATTTTCGGCCTTTGTCAAGCATTTTGATCTTGTAATTATACTTGGTGCACACCTTCTTTGTAGTAATTACTTCTACAGATGGATTAACAAAAATAGTATGTACCCATGTTGAAGGGCTTACTATTTTTAGAAAGTGGGTTTCGGCCTTAGTTTATGATGAAATGAAATTTCCTTGATATGGGTTTTTGTTTTATAGTGCTCTCCCATATTTCAGCTTAACCAATGCCAAATCAAGAGATTTTACAATTATTATTTTTTCCTTCGGGAAACTTGGGGTTTCTTTGCTACAAAAAATCTAGCCCATGCATGCTAGAAATTCCTTTGATAGATTCAAGGCACCTAGGAAATTAAATGTTTGCAAAAAATGACATCTGGATCTGTTTAGTAGTTTGTGAGATATGATCGAATCACCTTCATGGACTTCCCTAGCGAGATTTCTTCATTTTTGCTCTTTGTGAATCCATTTGTTTTTTTAAATTTTATTTTCTCTTTCAGATGACAAATGCCTTCATGAGATAATTTTAAAAAAAAATTGAGAGAGCTCTAGAAAAAAATCTTGGAAGCATGTGGAGGATATGGGGGTGAGAATGAGAAAATGACTATCTCCTTCGGTATTTATAGCTTTGGAAATGGAAGGAGAGAGGTGGGGAAAATTTTTTAGCACCTCATATCCATTTTAAAATTTCAAATAGGGACACAAAATTTGCCTTTCCTCATGAGGATAAGTGGCGAATGATTTTTGTGTGGAGTGGAGGAGGGGGATAAACTAGACCACCTAGGGGACATGAGATGGTCACATGTGGGTCCAAGAAGAAAAATGAGGGTGGGTGAATTTTTATGTCCTCATGTCTATTTGAAAAGGGGAAAATAGGTGAAAGAAAATGTTCCTTTCCTTGGGAATGAAAAGTTTCGCACATGTAGGGGTAGGTAGGTGAGCAAGTCAAACTAGTCAACGGGGGCTAAAAGGTGAGCACTAGGTCATATGGGTGACTAGAAGGCTAAATGGGGAGGGTGTAATTTTATGAACCTCATGTCCATTTAGTAAGGTGTAATAGGGACATGAAATTATGCCTTAACCTCAGCTTGACATGTGTCTAGGTGTGAAAATGGTTAAGTATCAAGAGTGCACCTTGAGAGATGACTTGTGAAGGTCATAACTTGAGCTCCCGGATGAGTTTTATAGTGCTTCCTTATATGATTTTGCATGAAAATTAAATTTTTAGAAGAATGGTGAGGATCCCAAGACTTTATTCTAATTGAAAAACTCCAAAAATCTTATATTTTTGGGATCACTTGATGTGCATGAGGATAATGAGTTAGCCTTGACAAATGATGCTTGAAAATGATCTATTTTTTCCATCATGTGAGGAACCAAAAAAATTTCTAACGATATCTTGTTTGAACCATAACTCATTTCGAAGCTCTCATAATCCTTCCTTGAATATTAGGTTCTTGTTTGGTATAAGCTCCTTTAGGCTCAAAAACCTACTTTTGGTGTATGGGCTCCTAAACACATGAAACTTCCCATCTTTTTTCTAAATCAGTTCCTCGATGTTCGTGGATACTAGATACACCTCCATGATGAATATTTTTCTCATGTAAATCTTGATGATGTACACCTAACTTAGAAAGGCTGATGAAAGATGTTTATGATTAAGCATGTCAACTTACTTTGAAACCACTATTGCTCCAACATGCTTGAATGACCTTGTTTGTTTCTAAATCACATAGGGGAGGATTGATGACACCATGATATTTTAGGATAAGGATAGACTTGACACTAAGGGGTAGGTTGATCTGGGGTTCTGGAGAGATATGACATGATAATTTTGACACTAGGGTATAGTTGTCTTGTTTTTGAGTGAATTTTGCCCATGAAAAACACAGAAAACAACTGGATCTTACTTTGGGACACATTATGGATCGATCTTAGTGAGGATATGATGTGAGAATTCCAATAATCTTAATTTTATACTTGACCAGTTTCTTATCCATTGGGATACATAGAGTCACTCAAATAGATAGCAAGAAGGAGGACACACACACACAAAAAAAACACACGACACACGGGAAAGACACACAAAACACACCTAAAAATAACCTATGGTATAAATGTGGGGACAACCCACTTTCATTTCTTATATAATTTTAGATATTTCCCACTACATGGGGAAATTCCAATGGTTTTCCATCCAATATGATAAATAGAAAGAATTTCTCCACATGGTTCCCATATTTGGAATGGATTGAACCACAATGAGTCAAATTTCCATGGCTACCCTTCATCTTTCTTCACTTTTCCTAGAGTAGGAAAATATATCCAACTTTGAATTCATGAGCCTTCACCTTTTTATCAAACAATTTATTCACCTTCAGCTGGTGATCCTTGATTCTATCCACTACTTTGCATCTGTCTTCTTCAAGTTTCTCGAGGAATATAATCCTTTTATCAATGACATTAAGGTAATGTTCATCATCTACTACTTGAAGAAACTTCAATGTGAAGGCATCTCTATCATTATTAGAATCTCTACTTCTATTTCATACGAAATTGGAATGGAGACATGCCTATGGCCTTCTTTGGTGTTATCATGTCTACCCATAATGCATCATATAGCTTCTTGTGCTAGTCCCTTTGATTATCTTCTACCAACTTTTGAACAATGGTCACAATATTTTTGTTACTTGACTCTACTTGACCATTTCCTTGTGAGTAATAGTCGATACATGTGAAAATGATATTCCTTACCCATAGAAAAACTCAATTAAATCTTTTGAGAGAAGTATGTGGCATTGTCCACCATGATTTTTAGGTACACCAAAAATGAACAATGATATTCTCCTTGATGAACTTGCAAACTATTTTGGTGTTAGCTTGTTTTCTCAAGAATGGCCTCCACCCATTTCATGAAATATTCCATCACTGTTATGAACATGTAGAGTGAACCTGCACTTGAATGAGGATTCAAAACTCCAATGAAGTCGAGACCCCACTATTGAAATGGTTCTTCAATTATCACCCGCCTGAGAGGAAGTACAAAAAGCTTGCGTCTCCCAACAAACTGCTGACATGCTTCACATTTAGATACCCATTACTAAGCATCTGCAAAAACAGTTGGGCATTAATATCTACCATAGAGGATTTTATGGGTTGTCACCATTGTTGAAAAGTATCCTCATCAGACTTGATCATGGTATGCTTTCAAATTTTTCTATTGTTGTTCTTTTTCCACACACTTGATAAAAAAACCATCCAATCATCTCTTATAGAGAGTGTGATTCCAAATGATATACTTGGATGCCTTCAACTTGAGAGTCCTCCATTGCTTATAATCTAGGTGAGGAGGGAATTCACCATAGATCAATAAATAAGTGATGTTCACATACCATTCATCTATTGTGATTAAAACAAGAGGACTTGGGCAATTCTTTGAAGCATTTATAACAAGAGCATTTTTTTCACCATGATGAGCTTTAAGAGCCTCACCTTTAACCATCATCTGCATAAAACCATTTCCCCTTAGAATATTATAAAGCTTGATCTCTAAATCATAATCCTGAATTCTCTACCCAGTTCCCTCTCTTTGACCATGGATCTTGCTGAGTGAGAATATATTTAATGGAGATCCCGGTACCATGACTATGGTGTGAGAATTGAGGATATAAAATATCAAGTTATTTACTTTCTTAACCACTTTGCATAAACATGCTTCTCTAATTGATTATACTTTAGTTCATGATTTTTCAATGGCACACTCATGAAGGCTATGGGAGCTTCGATACCTTCCTCATTATTTTGCACTAAGATGGTTGATATGGTATGTTCTAAAGCATAATAGTATAGGATGAAGTCCTTGTCAAAATTGGGTCACACTAGAGTAGGTGCCTTTTTATTAATTTATTTTATCGCATCAACACCTCCTTCCTTCTTTGTTCCATTTGAAACTGGTCCTGAGGCTTCATCATCACTATTATGTGTTTGGTTAATTTTACAAATTTTGGGAAAAAATGTCATGATAAATTAACCTTACCAAAGAAGGAGTTTATCCCATTTTTTCTTATAGGAAACGATAGCTCCTGAATGAATTTTATCCTTTCTGGAACAATTTTGGCTCCATCCTTGTTTATTATGTGCCCAAGAAATTTACCTTTGGTGACTCTGAAGATGCACGTCTTTGGATTTAGGGATATACCATGATTTCTACATCTCATAAGTACCTACTCCAAATGTTGAATATGATCTCCTCTCTTCTTTGAGAAGACATTCGGGTCATCCAAGTATATTACAATGCAGTGCTTTAAATATTTGAACGCCAAATCCATTGCTCTTTGGAAAGTCACTTCTTGCATTGATTAGGACAAAAGGTATTCTTTGTCGGAAAAATGTGACAAGGTGTAGTGAAGGATGTTTTGGTTCTATCCTCCTCTGCAACTTCAATTTGATTATACCTAGAAAACCATCGAGAATAGCGAGAGAATCTCATATCTTGTGATATATTACAAGATGTGATCCATGACCGAGAAAGGATAGTTATCTTTCAGCGATTCTTAGTTTAGGTTATGAAAATCTACATATATCCTTATCTCCGCTTTCTTATTTCACACATTGAAAAATATTTTCTACCCATGTAAAATGGTGGATTGGGAAGATAATCCTTCCATTCAACATTTTCTACACTTCTTCCTTGATTGTATCAAGAATTTTTTGGATTGTAGGGCCTTTGATTTTCTACCTGAAAGGTTTTGATTCTAGCTTCAAAGGGATGGAGTGGTGCATTTATTTAGGTTGGAAATATTTGATCTCATCATACAAATAATCCAAGAGATCTGAATACTTCTTCAAGAGTGAGATGAATATCCTTTTCTCCTTGGTGAGTAACATTTCTGATGTTTACCATTATGGGATTTTCTAGAGTATCAATATTTTATTTCTCAAACTTTTGTGTTAACACCTTGAAGATTATTTTTCCTCTATATTTGATGAAACAATAATGCTTATCAAAGATATCTTCTAGTGACACCAAGCCTCTAGGAATTTTGTTTCCTTTAAGCTTGAGTACTCCCTTTTCATCAATCCCCTCAATTTCTTCTTTATCTTCTTCACCACCGAATCTCTATGTGGATTCTCACTCCCTTCAAAGAAGAGGTTATTGAAATTATCTTACTACTCTAAGAAGGCTAGGAGTTGATTATCCTCATTGAAAAATTTCCATTTATTTGCATTATCAGGCATGCTCGATCTGAAAACCATCTCCATGGTTACCTTATCTTTGCCAAAATATGGATGTGGTGTCACTAGGAAGATGACACTAAAGATAGTTGCATCATTTAATTTTTTTCTTGGGGAATGGATTGGATGGAGAAGCATAAAAATATTCGATACGATCCCACACTCTATTTCTATAATGTCGCAAGCCTTGGATTCTTTACTTGGTATTGATCTCGGACTTTCTTTACTATCACCTCTACATATCCAAGAAACTTGAGTTTCTTTACACCCATTGTTTTAGTGACATCCATCGCTAAGAGAAGAGATTTGTATTCTGTATTATTGTTAGTATTTTCAAATTGAATCTTATACAAAATGGGAAAGATTCACCTAAGGGTGAATTCAACACTACACCAGCTCCCGAACATGAGCTTGAGTGGCTTCCTTCAAAATCCATGGGCCAAATTTGATCTTCCTCCTCTTCAATAAATGAAAGTAATATTTTCATCCCTTTTCCAATGTGAGAAAATAATTTCCTAACCCGCTATCTTGGAAAAAAATATTCACCCTTAGATTATTTGATTTTTTTACACTGTGTATTTCATCTTGCACACCGGAAACAATATTTTCATTTCTCCTTTTACTCGTATGGTTGTGGAGGACCAATCCATTTTGATTTAACCACAAAAATCCCTATAGAATCTTCTACTTAGTAACATCCAAAATGATGCTTGAATGTCTACCACTAGGATAGTGAGCAACACTTTATTTTTTGAAAAATCACCCATAGAGATACTTGAGCATCCTTTATTCTACCCACCAATGGTACTTATTTGGATTCCATGGAATAAAAATATATATTTTCCCAAGTCAAAGTAAGTCCTAAGGAATTTTATACTTTGATGGGCATCATGTTGTCATAGGCTTTAGAATCTATGATATAGTTGTTGTGTTTTTAGCCTTTGACCAAAAGAGATAGGTAGAAAGGTTCTACCTTGTTAGTCTTGGATGCACTAAGTGCTAGCATTGCAAGGAAGGTGTGGATGGGGTACAGAGAAGGGATTTAGTACAAGTGCTCAAATATTTGTACTCTTTCAAATTGAAATAACTAAGAAAGAAAGTAGAAATATACTAACCTCAAAATACGTGGGGTATAGTGATACCCGTAGATGTTGATTGATGATGCTCAATGTTGTACTTCATGAAAGATGTGTGCAAGAACCTTTCCTTGTAAAAAATATGCAATCAAAGATACTACATAAGATATGATTAGAAATATAGATACGTAAGATTCTCGCAAAGGCCGATTCTAGGAATCAAAAGGGCTTCCTCGAAGGATGTCATCTCATTGTTTAAACAATTAAGTGAATTGAAATAAATAAACGATACATGATAAACTGATGTAAGATAGATATATGAAAAATGATAAGTTAATACAAAAGCTGATAAAAGATAGATAAGAAATAAATAGGAGATAGATCAGAAATAAACTATGGCTTAAACTCAAGCTCGAAAGGGATGTCTTGTTCAGCCTTGTATGTAGCCTAAGAAAGTTCATCTTTGATGAGTATGTAATCAAAATATGTGTGCCAATAGTCTTCTATTGCTTGACGGATTTCCTTAGTAAACTCGAAAATGTTCTCCAATTCATCTAAAGGAGCATGATGGATGGCACACAAAGTCAGATCATGTAAGATATCATATTGTTCCTAGTAAAAAGGGTGTCGAATTATCGACAAGGAATGAATGTTGGTAATTTCATGAGAAGGGCCACCAATTTCCATCTAACATTGATCCATGCTTAAAAATATGTCAAAGCAACCAGTTTGATATGATAGATAAAATATATTTGATGGAAAACTGATAAAGATTATTGAAAGGTAAAATTGACAGGAATCATTGGTGATTAGGCCAATCACTGGTGATTTTGGTAATTTTAAATAGTTTAATAAAATCAAATGTCTGATGATTTAAACTAATGTTGCAGAGTGATAAATATTTAGAGATGATGTAAAAGAGATGAATAAACAAATAAGAGGTACTGGAGATTGATGTGGAGCTAAAAGAAGCCTCAAACCTTGTTATAGAGTGATTTGTGATGGTTGATGAAGTCTTTAGACTGAATGGTGAAGAGTTGATTCATAAGAGGTAAAAATTTCTCCAAGAGGCTCAATGAATGTAAATATTAATGCTTGATGTTTATTCTGATATCCAAATGTTAAATGAGTATGTACATGAGGTAGTGAAACCAAATTGAAAATAAAAAATCATGAACTAAAGTTGAGGATCCTAGAGAGAGGCTGGAAAACTAGCTTAAATAATCGCTGGTGATTACTTGAATCATTGGTGATTTTGGGTTGTTTGATTTTACGAGGAAAAATGGTTGAAACAACTTCCAATTAAGGCTTTTGATTTGGATCTCAAGTGGCTAATTTGTTAGGTTCTTGGGGAGATTTTGTGTTTGTTTTGGAGGGTGAAAAAATAGGTTAGATTATACTTGATTTTTTTATGTTTAGATTTGTCTAATTTAGGTTTGTAGATGATTTTGATAGGTGTGTAGATGATTTTGATAAGTGGGTGAATGATAATGATTTGTTTGTCGAGATAAGGGAGTTAGAAATAGGTTAAAAGTGGTCTTAGATGGATTTTAGGAAATAAAAAATAGATTTTGGTTGATTTGGGTGGTTTAGAAAATGATTAAGTTAATCTAGGTGGTTACATAGGATTTTGTAAGATGGATTACACAAGATAAATGTGATAAAGATAATGAGACTTAGGATATGGGGTGGTGTTAATGTTTTTAATTAATTAATTGAATAAATATGGGAGGGATGTTTAATGTATTTAATTAATGGGTCAAAGGTGAGGGTGTAGTGTATGACTTAGGGTATGAAATATCGATTTATTTAATTAATTAATTGAATAAAGATGAGGCGTGTAGATTTTTGATGTCTACATTTTCCCCTTTTTGTCTAGCGGTTTAGTGGAAAAGTGTTAGACAAAAAATGATATGGGTGATCCCCTTAAAAATGGGGTGACTACAGCAGTAGTGTAGGGAACACCGCTTTTATAGTTGTGACAGATAAGTTTATTATGTGTTTCATAAAAGTTGCCCCAATCCAAGGGGTACCAAAATAGGATGTAATACCAATAAATCAAATGATAGGGGAACCAAAGGGGTCGATACATATAGACATATTATCCATGAAGGTAGAATAAATAGACAAGGAAGTCAAGTGATGGGGAAAAGGGCACATGTCCCATAGACATATGAAAAATCCCAATGTTGATTTTGTTTATCCGATATTTAATGTTTCAAGGACTAGGGTCCTTTGAAAGAGACATTGTTATGGAAAAATTTATGGTTTGATAAAATGGGCATAGATACAAAAATGGGATGAATCACTAGCAATTTGGCCAATCTCTAGTGATTCCGTAGAAATCTCCGATGATTAAGGAAATCGTCGGCTATTTATTCGAGGTGAATTTAGGGATATAAATAACCAATTTAAATGTAATGGGATCATTTTAACCAACGTGAAATACAAATTTATAGAACAAGATTTGGGTGTAAAAACATGATTTGAGGTGATTTGAATGCAATGGCTTTGTTGAGCAGGCATCACAAACCCATTATGGCAGAGGTAAGTTGTTTTAACCTGTTTTGATTTGTTTTGTGTGTATTTTTATTGATTTTTGGTAGTTTTTAGAATTATTTTGTCATTTTGGGGGTGTACGGATGCCCTAATTTGGAAACATAGGAATTGCTAGTGATTCATGCAATCACTAGTGATTGATGTGAATTACTAGTGATTCTATTTATGTGGTAGTTTGAATTTTGAGTGGAAATTTTTATATTTTTATGGAATGTTTTCAATGTTTTGTGGTGTTTTTATGCCAATTTGGTGATGATGTTGATGTTGATGTATTAATATTGATGCTAATGTTTTAGATATTTTGTGATAATGTTAATGTTGATATTAATGATATTTTTAATATTTTGTGATGATGTTAATGTGTTTTTGTGTGTTTGTGTTTGCAGGTGGATGCAAAACGACGATTCGAGATCGTATACCACTTATTTTAGATGAGGTGAGGGTAGATATGATATATGATGATTGGGAGCATATTGAGGTTGTGGGTTTCATTGGTATTAGGGATTACATATGGATTCATAAATGCAGGGGTTTGATACTAGCATTATTAGAGTAGTGGAATCCTTCCACATGAACTTTTTGTTGCCCACCGAAGAGACGACCCTTACTCTAGAGGGATGTTCATTTTATTATGATATTTCCTATCCATAGAGAGGGGATATACACCATCAATGAGGTAGAGAGGTTGGATGTGATGTAGAGGTTGTATGGTGATGAGGTAGGGCATATGAGATATGAGTCAGGGGCATTTGCATATCAGTCATTGTATGAGCCTAGGAGGCATGATTGTACTAGGATGACTGTGATGATGATGACCATCTCATGTTTTTATTTACTTGGATTGAGGGGGTTGTAGATTTCCTAGATGATGACCGTGGTAGTTGTTGAGATGATGGAGCATACGATAGGTTTTGAGTGGTGACACACTTTGTTTGCACATAAATTCGAGAGTTGTGGGCATGGAAGACCCATAAGCGGTATGGGATTGATGTTGGATTTTTATTATAGTGTTGGTCATATGAGCATATTGTTATTGCTTGTCTGTTGGGCCTACCATGGGGTATTGATGAGAGTCATGATGGTTTTATGAGACGGAAGTAGGATAAGAGATGGGGAAGAAGAAGAAGAAGAGGGCTAACTTTTACATAGATTTTTTATCATGACTACAGCAGGTGATGTTGTTTGGAGACCCTACTTAGAATTTAATGATTAGCCTAGCTACGAGCATGAGTTGATTGGTATGGAGAAGGATACTTGGATCCATGCATGTAAGAAATAGAGTATGAGTTATTTCATTTTGATCGGGTGAGGAGGCAGTTTGGAATTTTATAGGGTGTGCCCGAGGAGCCTATGTAATATATACGGGAGGATGGAGAAACAAATAATATGAGGGAAGTTATAGATAGGCCTATGATCATTTTTGAGGAGGGGGGTTATGGGACCTAATGATGATGGTGAAATTGTGCTGATTTATGATGCAGGAGTTACTCCTAAGTATAGAGCATGGTGGACCCATGCATTGAGATATTTTGTTAAGCCGAGTAGTATAACGGGTGAGACGGCTTCATACTAGAGTGGAGGGAGGATCACAAGCACAAGATGTGACTCGGTGTCTAACAATGATGATGATGATGATGAGGAAGAGGGGGATGAAGATATGGTAGTACTTATTGCAGAGGTGATGACTGAGAAGGTTGTGGTGGAGGGAGAGAGGGATATGGATCAGAGAGAGAGAGAGAGATGACCTCATGGGGATCATATATGATTTCATTACGAGAGAGAAATAATGTTGTGGCTGAGTGGGACGGTCTCGGGATTCAATTGAATAAATCCAGTGCAGACCGAGATCCATACCGCCAACAAAGAGATGTGCTTGAAGAAGGCCCTATATATTACACGGTCTTCTATTTTTGGTGTAGATTTAACAAAAATGGCACATGCTAGTGGGCAGAGGGCATAGGCTAATGGGAAAAGGGCACAAGCTAGCGGGCAAGGGGCATAGGCTAGTGGGAAGAGGGTGGTATCTATAGCTTTTGGGATGATTTCTATGGCCCATTATCAAACATTATGGGAAGAGTTGTAATACCATGTTGACATGGTGATCCATGATTATGTGGATACTATATTATATGTTGATCATTTTTCCGTGAATGTGGCATACCCTATACAAGTATAGGGAGCGTGGGTCACCCACCTCAAAGATCGAGAGAGGAGGAAACTGTGAGGGAGGAGCCGGTGGTGATGCTTGACGTTGTTGGTGGTACATGTGACCGGGGAGGAGAGGGCACCACTTTGCACCTACTAGTGAGTTTTGGGAGACTTCCAATTTACAAGATTATGATAGATTTGATGTACGGCTCTTGGAAGCCTTAGATGTATATGACATTGTTATTTTGATATATTTATGTTGTGATATGACATCAATGATGATGTATGAATTTGTTATATGTGTTGGATCATGATGTATTTTGGAATTTATATATATATATATATATATATATATATATGATGATGATGATGATGATGATGACGACGTGGTTTATGGTCTATATCTCTTTTAATTTTCATGTGTTTATGATGATGTTATGGTATATGTTTTAATTTAAATGAGTTAGAGTATGATGGATTTTGATATGTGTAAGTAGATAAATGTGATGATAGAAAATATGGTGTGTTTGTAGAATGTTGTTAAATTTCTAAATGATTATGTATGACATGACTTAAAATGTGATCTTGAAA
The DNA here is from genome assembly GCA_018340775.1 of Taxus wallichiana var. yunnanensis. Classification (NCBI taxonomy): domain Eukaryota; kingdom Viridiplantae; phylum Streptophyta; class Pinopsida; order Cupressales; family Taxaceae; genus Taxus; species Taxus wallichiana. The sequence continues at coordinate 190,136,150 of CM031240.1, read as the reverse complement.
TGGATTCTTTATCAAAATGTGATTAATAAGATAGGGTAAAAATGAAATGATTACCTCATTATGGATTTGAGACATACATGATGGGTTTTGAAAATTTGAAAGAACTTGCACTTGTAGCTTTAATAATGAAAGTTAAATGAGATTATCAATAGGTAGTTACACAAGATTTTAGTAAAAGTGGAATGAGATAAATGTACCTTCCTAGGACATGAAAGGGGTTTTGTATGTGTAGATCAATGTAGGAAAAAGGGTTCTCCTTTTCAACGGGTTCATAGAGAAATTCCCCAACTTTACATATTTGATTTTGAAGCAAACTGATCAATGTAGGAAGTTTTCTATAATGGGAAAGCTGATCGATGTAGGAAGCTTTCCTAGATGCTTTTGATATTGATATTTTTGAAGGCTTGATTAATATGGGAAGCCTTTTACATGGGTAGCCATCCTTTGAGGGTATGGTCTACATTTTTATTTTTGACTTTTACAAGATAGTCATCCTTTGAGGGATCGGTCTATGATTTTAACTGGTAGTTTTCCTTCAGGAGAAATCTAATTTTTACATTTTTATAATGATTTTATATTTTGAATAACTGTCCTTCGAGGGATTAGTATATTGAATTTTTTATTTTTGATAAAAACCATCCAATGAATTTTACATACATTCTTGAGATGAGGGGAAGAACCTAATACACCATTTCAAGGAGCGGAGAATATGTTAATGTGAGCTACACACACATGCCCCATGTCATTTTTTCAGTTGAGTACAGGGGTAGGTGGATGAAATGATTAAAGGGTTTCTACAAAGGAGGAAATTGTTCATAGTGAAAGATGTGATGGAAAAATCCATGGTGAATGTTATCCATAATAACTATCCTAGTTATTAGATAACTCATCTCCACATTCTAGATCTATGATTTCTGCATTGTAAGGTTACACACACTTCACTTGCTTTAGTTGACACATCACCATGATTGCGGTTTCTTGGCACGCCCTGCATGCTCCTCCCTTTTCATGCCTTCTTCCCTCTTTTCCTTTTCATTTTCCTCTTTGTTCCATATCCCCTTGCCCGTACCTTCGCACTTCCACTTTCTTCTCTCGCATTGCATCACCCCTTTTATGCACTTGGCCTTTTCTTCCCAAATTAGTTAAGTCCTTGGCATCCCCATGCCATTTTCTTGTGCCCTTGCAAACCATTTTGTAATGATTATGCCTCTTCTATATATTTCTCTCTCACTTTTGTCCCATTTCCTCCACATGCATTGCATCCACCCACACCTTCCCTATGTCTTTCTCCCATGCTTCATTATTCCACACTGAGATACCTTTGGGCATACCTTTGGACCCTCTTACGCACTAGTATGTGCCACATCATTCTATGACAAGCTTGAGTGTGTTACACGCAACCAATTAAAGTGCGCCAACATGGCGTTGAATACTTAACGAATCAATGAGTGTCACATGGCATAAACGACAAGAAAATATGCACAGCTTGGTTGTTCTTTCATCCAATCCATGCATGTCACATGTTTTGCGTGCCTAGGTGGCTCGACAAACTTCGGCAGTCATAAATTTTTTTGTTAGTGCTCGATCCTTGCGCACCTTGTCTTATTCAATAGTCATGTTGACGTAGGCTATAGTGCTAGACATTCAAATTCAAATTCTTGGTGAATTAGGTAGGTGAGAAATGGGAAAATGTCTTTCTAGGTATTGATGAGTAGATATAATTACTCTAACTACTCGATTTGATATGGATTTCACCTCCTTCCTTCTCCAACACGTCAAACAAGCATGTATACATGGGGACCACATTTGAAAGATCTCGGAGGTGGATTGATAGGCATTAAATGCCTCTTATTGGTGGTTATATTTCAAATTAGGTTTTTCCCTCCTCTTCTTCTTATTCCATCGAATCATCTATAAATGTAAGAGCTGGGCTCTTTGTTAATGTTGGACATTTTGGATCCTTACACATTTTTCTAAGGACTTCATATTTCTATATTCTAAGTCACAGACCTCTAGATCTAGCTTGTGCATGTGGATATCAACCTCTTTCACCATTGTAATAGTTATGTGAATTTTTGGAAGTAATGGAAGCATCGTTTTATGACTATTCTTTGTCCTAAGCATGTTGTATTCCTTCTTATTGCCTTTATTTTGCATTTCATGTTTGCTTTGTCACTTTACATCCCTTGCAGCTCCATTTTTAGTTGTGTTCCATGAAACTGATCTGGTAAATGTGTTTTAGTTTGTATTGTGTGCCTAGCCTTCTTTCACTCCTTTACCTTTCATTTTCGCTCAAAACGAATGGTGTTCATCTCTCTTTTTATGGTTCTATCACATTTCTTAGTGTAGTTTTCCTTTATGGTATCCTTCTATCCATGGTCCCTTGGCATTATTAGCTTAGTTTTCCCTTCCAACATTAGGATTAGTTGTGGTAGTAGAAATAGATAGAGGAACTGCCTTCTCAGAGATCCATCTCAAGTGCGCAAGGTTCCACAACTTGAGAGCGAATCCATTGTTGTCTCAAACAACTCGGTTCTTCCAGATATGAGACATGGGTGCACGATTGAAATACAAGTAGTTCCCATATTTAAGGTATATTTAGGATAATGATGGATAACCACAAGCTTTCAAATCATTATTGTGATAAGATGGATGGTTTGATGGAGTTATAATACCTTAGATGCAACTACTATCATTAAGATCAATCGTTTAATAGTAGAAATGCCACAAGTGCAAAGCATTTAGAGGTTCCTTTTTAGCTTCACCATCAAGGGAAGCAAGATGGTATATGCTCATGACCTATACTTGTGAGTGATGATGTACAAACCGATCCAATTAGGGGTAAACTTTCCATGTTTACTCTGTTATAGTGTAATGACATTTTGATTTTATTTAAGCACTAAATCACAAATTTTATAGCCACACTCTTTGATTTTGTTTTATAAGCTCCTTTGATGTGTTCTTGATAGACTTGATGATGTTTGAGGTCCATTAGATGTTTCTCATCTAATAATTCAAGTTGTGCTAAGTGGTCTTGGTGATATTCTTCATTTGGAATGAAGTCTTTAAGGGACACACAAAGTGATGGTATTTAAACTTTGATTGGTAGGACAACCTCATAACCATAGATGAGTGAATAGGGTGTAGCTCCTATAGGAGTACGAATGCTAGTTCGATAAGCCCAGAGAGAAAATGGGATTTGGAGATGCCAATTCCTACCTAGCATCATCTACTATTTTCATAAGGATTTTATTAAGCATTTTATTAGAATAATATGGTGATGAAAAGTTGATTTTAATATTGAAAGTGTCACGAGTTTATTTAGTTCTTTGTTAGATTGAAATATTTTCCATTTTCTGTGACAAGTTTATAGGGAACACTAAAATGGCATATGATGTATTGATATATGAAGTTAATGATAGGACCTGATTTAGTCGAGGTTATGAGGATATATTCTACCCATTTAGTGAAGTATTCAATGGTTGTGTTAATGGAGTGATGTTCTTGAGATGATTTAGGATTGATACTACCAATTAAGTCTAATCCCCATTGAGAGAAATGCCATAAGTCTTGAACATGTTGTAATGCTTGATTAGGGACATGGATAGGATCTCGAATGAAATTGAAATTTCTTGTATTTCTTACCATATGAAAAACAATGTTTAGTGATAGCAGGCCAAGAATAAACTAGACATATTACACGTTTAGTAATGGAATTTCCACTAAAGTGACCCCCATAAATACCATCATGGACTTCTTCAATTTCCTTGATTGATTGATGAGATTTAAGGCACCTTAACAAGATACCGTCAAAACTACATTTGTAGAGGATACCACATATGATGACAAAGTGGGTGACGCATTGAAGGAATGATCGTTTAGCGCTATGTGATAAGTTAGATGGGATTTTAGATTCGAAAGATAGTCATAGATTTGATTATACCATAAATCAATTGGATTATCATCAACAACATTGATAGGAGGGAGTTCATTTTGATGTGAGGGGTAATCTAATCATTGAACAACAACATATACTTTAGTGTTATCTTTTTATTATTTGGTTTCTAATGGAATGAGGGCTCCTAAAGAGGCCATTGTGTCTAAAAATTTTAGAGGATGGTGGAATGGTTTGGATGGTGTAATGATCAAAGGCACCAAGGAGAAAATCAACATTGGCTTTATATTTTTGCAATATTTCATTTTTACATTGATATTATCCTTTAATTTGATTGATGACAAGTTGTGAATATCCATAGATTTCTAAGATGTGAACACCTAGGAGAATAGTGGTCGTAAGGCCCATGATTAAAGCTTAATACTCTTCCATGTTATTAGTACATTCAAAGTTAATTTTGACAGATAACATAAGTGGAATTTCCCATGGAGGTATGAGAACAACATTGGCCCCTCCCCTTACTAGAACTTAGATCCATAAAAGAAGAGGGTCACTTTATGTAGACACCAAATTTGTGTCTTACGACACCACCATGCCCCGCATCTCATTTCGAACCTAACCTCATCACCTAAACCTTACACAATTATTTATTAATTATCTTATAATTAATAAATCCACATCGCCATACCTGCCACCTCATTTCACCACCTCATCATGACCTAGTCTTAACCCTAAACTAACCTAATTAAGACCTATAACTTGGTCCACATCCACACCCATGACTAATTACTCCTCACCCGCACCTAAAACCAACCTCATAATGACTTGACCAAGCCCGCAACTAATACCTCGGGAGAAAGGAGGAAAGGCTGGCTATTTTACAAAAAAATATCCCGCTTTGACACGACCAATACCGGTTCCTACTCGACCGCCATCGGTTCCCTGTAAATGACCACTTCCAACTAAAAACAAAGGATCGAGATGTTTCATTTGATCGGGAGGAGGAGAAATCATTGAAAGGATCCGGTTTTGCTTGGCCGAGCGAGACAAGTGAAGAAAAGAGAGAAGTTTTCACGAGAAGGACATCAAGCCCAAGGCTGCTAAATAACCAGAGCCCAGTGACACTCATCCGAGCACCAGAAGAGGAGATAGCTCATCTTGGATTGTCAGATCATCCTACTTGAGCCACCATGTCTTCGTCATCACAGTCCTGGAACCTACATCTTCATCAGGAACGAGTAAGTAGTGTCTTATATGTTTCTAAACACCATTTCTTGATCCTGTGGATTGATAGTAATTATAAGCTCATTCCTAGATCTACCACCTACCAGCACCCTGCACTTAACCTTCATCCATACATCCTTGTATTTCCCGAGAATACCATTTTATCACACTCACGGAGTCTTCCCCTCGTCCTCTCGGTATTCCCCTCGGCCATCCACCGGTCTTAATAACCCCACAATCACCCTGCAACCAACCTCTATCCAGAAGCACCTAGATTACTGACCCTACCGGTGTCGGTTATCCCCTACCGGCAGCGGTTCTCTAACCACGGTTGGTTATCCAGTGACCGGCATCGGTCACTGATGACTTATACCCCAAAACCTTCCTCTCACCTATTTTTCACCTAACAACCTTAGATCCAGTCTGGTTTATCCCTGTAACTCAACCTGAATGTATCAACGACCAGTAACCGAACAAACAACGTGACGCTTTATTATTGATAGTTTAGCCTCTATTGCTTTGTAACGAGGTACCTAAATCGTGATTTTGCAATAGCTTTCTTTGTTATCATTTGTGTTAATTCGTATTAAAAGGGGAACTGACCACCTTCGAAAGGAAGTTTTATATTTCCTGGGCCTAAGGCAGCTCCCTCATTTATTGTCTAATTAAAATCTGGTGGTCTTGTATTCTTACTTGCAGGTAGTCCTTCCAAGACAAAAAGGAGTTCTTCGCAGTCGATCTTGATCTTTCTCTACTGTGCGCGCACACCATCTCAACATTCAACAAAGTATTCCTCCTAGCCCTAACCCTTATCTCTGTTTCTCAAAGGAATGATAGGATAGAAGCAAGTCTATTCCACGTAGCTAAAACATTCCGTGCGAAACATTTTGGCATGCATCTTGGGACCCATTTCAGGTTTCATTTTCTCTTGCTTGCTTTCATATAGGGAGCATACTTGCTGTTTTCTTCTTCTAAAAATTTCACACGATATTTTGTTATATTTGGTAAAAGAATTTGTCTTGCTTTTCCCAGTTTTGCATTAGTAAAAGTCATCTTCCTTGCTTCATCGAATAAAATTTTCAATTTGGGTTTAAAACACGTGCATTACATTCTTGCTTGCTGTTTTCAATTCTAGTGAACATAGACTAAGTAACAGGTCATACACGTGGGGGTGATTTCCACGGTATTGACAGGAAATTAATCTTACTTTCACTGCACAACACATACCGAATCACTTCATAATTAACACAACAGCTCAAAACATCCCCCTTTTCGTGGTATTCCTCCTTGCCCGATTGAGGTAACCTTATAAGCCAAAAAAACTTGACATTTCTCCTAAGTCTTTTGTTGAGGATTGACATCATTCTGCGTCTTAAGGCATAAGCCCAAATTGATTAAAATTAACCCTAGGGTTAGTCATTAATTTGTTTGTGCATTCTTGCTTGTTTTCAATTGTGTTTCTCTGTACATACACTTTGTTTTTACGTAATCACTACAAACAGTTTGGTAGGCATACTAATCACTATTAACACCACATCAACAACTTCCTAATGCTTCTTACACCAGTTCTATTATACCGACATCGGTTATCTTACAATGTCGGCTCTGGCGGCTGACCGACATCGGTTATTGCGACCGATATCGGTTCTTTGTCTTTACAGATTCTGACAAACCAGCAACCTACCAATTTCAAACATCTTGTTGTCATTTAGCTTCTCGATAGATTGAAACCCTACTGTACTCCTGTCCATGGTTGTTATCACTCGAAAGCAAGCCGCTGCCATGGTTTCACATGCTTGCTCTATGCCTTTGCTTGAATCACCCCCTTCACATTCTGTGCAGCAGGAAATCCTACGGACACCAAATGAGGTTCCTAAAATTCTGTAGGAGATAAAGAATTCGCCAAATTTCTAGATGTTAATCCTAGCGCCTGTCAATACTATTTGTCTCATGCCCCGACCGTACACCCGACGGTCAACTCCTTGTTGGCATGCCTATCAGTATAGCTACTCATTTAGCTCCTTCTCCACCTGATAACTCTGCTTTTCCTTCTGCATCCTTAGTCCCGTCTCCTAACTCAGCAGTTTCAGGGGTTCATACGGCACAGATTGGCTTTCCTTTGGTTAATCTTGGGCCCAACATGTCATTACCACCGACTACTCCTACCTCATCTCTCTTGCAAACTGTTCCGTTCATGACTTTCTCTCTGCCACCTATCCACATGAGCTTTCCTTCTCAAGCTCCGCCCACCTTTTCATTTCCACACACATATCCGGTAACCTCAACGTCTTATATAGGACATCCCTATTCAGGTCACCTCAACACATTCGTCCTCCATACCTTATCAACATTTAACCCCACCATTTTCTAGTGGTGTCCCTTGGCCCAATTTGCCTCCATTTACCACAACCCCACCATCATCTCATCCAACTACTGATTTAATTAAACAAATGATGGACAAAATGCAAAATCTGGAGGCTTCTGTTTCAGGAAGTCGTAGCACCTTGACATACGAGAAAGTTTTTCGGGAGCCTATCCACCCTTCAGTCCCCCTTCATTCATATCCTCCTCAATGGGAATTACCAAAATTTACCCGTTTTAATAGTAAGGAGGACCCTCAACAACACTTGTGATCATTTAGACATGCCTGCTATCTGATTGCTCACGACGACGCTTTACTACTCCGCACCTTTCCCATGTCCTTATTAGGACCCGCCTTGGAGTGGTACAGTGCTTTAACCCAGCACTCAATCTTCTCTTTTAACCAGCTAGCCCAATCTTTCTTGGATCATTTCTCCATTAACATTGCCAAGAAAGTATCTATCACCGACCTCTATGCCATCCGACAATTTGAAGACGAATCTATCGTAGATTTCGTTGGACGATGGCAAGGCCTTATCAACCAACTTACGTATGCCTTGCCTCGGTGAACTTATTGAACTCTTTACGCGGGCCTGCGCTAAGCACATCTCTCCTACCCTCCAAATTCAAACTTTCCGTACATTTGATGAGGCCTTTACTATGGCTCAAAAACTAGAGATTCGAGCCTTAGAGGAAGAGAAATTGCGGTTGCGCAACAAAAACCCCAATTCCGAACCCAAGATTCCACCAACAAACCTAACACCACCAATCCTCACCCATCGACTACTTCGAAATCAAAAGGAGCCATGCACGCGGTGATGGTCAAATCCCAACCACCATCTAATACCCCGCCAAAAACCACCTATAAGTATAAAGCAGAGCCCATCAACTACACTCCCTTGGGAGAAACATATGGTGTGATATTGGAAAAATTGCTTAAAGCAAGAGCCATTACCTTACCTCCTGTTAAACCTCACTCCGGGTTTGATTCCACTCGCGCCATACCTTCTTGGTACAAAGAAAATGACTTCTGTAACTTCCACCGCATGAAGGGACACAGTCATGAAAATTGCAAGATGTTGAAAAACATAGTGCAGAAATGGTTGATGTGGGGGATATAGCCCTCGATAATCCTAACGCCCTGTAGCTAACCGAAATTTGAAAATATTCAACAAACCATTCCCAAATCATTCTTCTAACAAGAATATAAATCAAGATATCTTAGCCAAGGAGAGTGTTCATGAGATCTATGCGGTCTTCGACTCCCAGACCAAAACCTCTATCGAACAAATTTTGAATCAAGCCTCTTCACTAACGCAGAACCCGAACCCCCTTCCTCACCATCAAGACAAACTAAAATCCTTGCCGTTCCTTTACCCATCAAGGAATTAACCACCTGAGTTCCCTTCTCACAAATGAGCCTTCTTACACCACAACCTTAAGTAAGGCGTGAGCGATGTTATCTAATTTATCTATTTCCCAAACATCTCCTTCTACCATTCTTGCTATACAAGAGAGGAAGGCTCGTCACTTCTTTTGTCATCCTTAGACGAGAAACCTCTTGAACCGACATCACCACATTCTTTAAACATGACGGATCCTCTTAAACACGCCCTCCTACCTATTAGTTCTTCATCACCTAAATCTTTTCAGCGACCGGTTGACCTCTTAACGCCCATTGATACAGTGCCTCATCTACCCCTTGTATCACACCCACAGTGGACCGGAATCACAACCCACCTTTCTTCCATACGAAAGTTCCTATTCACACGTGAGGACTTTATTATTCCCAAAAGATAGACAGGTCCTATGGGAATGTTTGAGTACGCCATATTCTACTCAAATGCAGATGACCAATCCAGATGCCTCTACCATATACCCGAAGTGTTTATAGAAGCTTAAAATGCCTATGTCCTCATCTTCACCCCCCTCATCTTTACCAAATACCTCATCCACTTCTATTAACCTAACCAAATCTTCCACTACACTTGGGACCTTACCAATACCCGAGTCTAACACACCCACCTAAGCGGATTGATTTATCTAAAAATAAAGCCGTCCATCCCATTAGGAGACAGACTCAATCTCCTCAATCTATTCTTATCACAACTAAAACCCTCATCGTCACACCTACCTTCCATATTGGGACCCCATCCCTCTACCTTGCATCAATATATCATACCTCCTACGTTTTCTTTAAAGCAACCTACGCCTTCTGCACCCATACAGAAATCCAAGGGTATAGCAACACCGTCACCCCACGTATCCTATCCACCTATCAACCCTAAACAAATTCCATCATCAAAAGATTTGTTTTCTGTCACTCCTATTTCTCCGTGGTTGTTTTCTGATACCACATCATCTGTGGCCTCATCATCCAACCAGCTAAACATAGCTTCTGCGTCAAAGAAGCCACATTTAGTTAAAACCCATTATCAAAACTCCTTGGCTAAACCACCACCCATACAAACCAACCATACCACGTCATCACCAGAATCGACCCAGTCAATAGCCTCCTCTTCCTCTGACTTTGACCCACTCAAAGGGTCTTACGCCAAAATCCTTGCTATGTTGGTAGAGAATGCGACCATTTCCCTACCCCCACTTAGACCTTATGATCCATCTAAACCTCAACCTATAGGTTACGATGAGTCTAAAATCTACGCTTACCACCGCACCCTAGGACATGACGTAGAGGGATGCAAAGCGTTGAAAACCATACTTAAATCGGTCACCTCTCTCTTAGATAGAAAAGTTAAGAAAGACAAATTACGAAGAGAGAGACCTTTAGCTTCAATTCCCTCTCCTATACCACATGTCCCTGCCTCACCAAGATCTATCATTATTACAGCCCCACCTCTCGAAGACCATGACCTATCCCTACCGTCTTCCTCCTCTCATATTCACGAGATCAATATGATTAGTGTTGCTACTCGAGGGCAAAAACAATGGGAAAGCGAAAGAAAACACACTGCAAAGATCTCTTTCTCCATCCACCATCCCGATTGCACCACCACCTAAAGTGGTTATTCATGGATCCGCCTATCCCGTCTCTAATGGAATTGCCCACCGAACCATGATCAAACAAAACTTTCACCAATCGCTTTGTAAAAATGACACTTTGTATGATCTCATTCAGACTTCTGAATCTCATCGACAAGCTCTCGTTGAAATCCTTCAAGGGATAGAGGTCTTACCTAATGAAACCTTTCCTGTTACCTCTATTCTAACACCCAATCATGTTGCTTCGCTCACCAAACAACCTATCTCCCCGACCACTTCTGTCTCTGTACAACAAGCCGCTGCTGTTAGTTTCTCCGAAGACGAAATTATCGACTTTGGTGCCGAAGATCCTGACCCTACTCTTTTCATCTCAGCTTATGTTCAGGACATTCGGGTACGTCGTGTTATGATTGACGGGGCGCTAGCCTAAACATCATCTCTTCAAAATCCTTCCAACAAATGAATATCCCTTCTAGCTGCATGTGTGCCAACCCCATCATGTTGCGGTCATTCAATGATGCTATTACTTCTACCTTAGGCACCGTGATCCTTAACATTTGTGTAGGACCACGTACTTTACCCGAACTCTTCTATGTCCTTGAGGGAGAGTTCCAATACAATATGTTGTTAGGCCGCCCTTGGATCCGGGCTATGGGATGCGTTCCTTCCACCTTACATAGATGCATAAAATTTGAGTATGAGGGGAAATCCTACACCATAAAAGCTAATCCTCCCCCCTTCAAAACCTGTAATATGTTGTATCGCCCTAATGATGTGCTTGTACTAGTCAAGACACCCATTCATCCAACCCAACCATCCACTTCAACCGCACCTACACCTTCAACCAATGAAACCGCCGTCACAAATACCACTTCCTTTCCCGCGAGATAACATCCCAACCTCCGACCCTTAATAGATGTTTTTCAACGCCTTACTCGGGAATACCGCCTATATAACGTTATCTCTTTCCATACCACACAGAGTATGGACGGTTATATGCACATCCTACCTCTGACGAGTGTCACGTGGGGAGGTAATCTCTTACGGACCACCCCATTGCCGCACCAACCTAACGTATGGGGGTGTTGACGCATCCTCCATTACCCCTGAACCTCCTCTTGGTGTGGTTCCCTTCCAATCTGATTTTCAATACTTGACAAATCGTCGTTTCGCCCTCACCTTCTTGACTCGCTGTGCTTGGAAAGGATTTGGTTTTGGTCTTTATGAACACTTACACCGAGAAACCTCATGTCAGTTGTATCCTGGAAGATGATGATGTCACCCCTACCAAACCATCATCACCCATTTTGCCATCATCATCCATAGAGTCGATAGACCCGAATTTATCCCTCCCCAACTTTTTTTTTTCATAAATGCTATCTTCCTAGGTCCTCTCACTTATCAACGCAATAATGAGGACCCATCTTCTCTTCCCCTTTTGTATCCAAACATGATCGAAGAGGATTCGCCTTCGATTAATGTTGTTGAGTGCCAAGATGACGACTCCATCCTCACTTACCTTGGTGTAGATGACTCCTATATTCAACGCGCCTTACCATCTGAAACTCAAACCATGTTGAATGAGTCGACTATAGAAATCAACATCCACATAGAGGAGGATCCTCACGTTGTGAAGATCGGACAATCCCTTAACACATCAGAACAAGCCACCTTTACTACCTTTCTCAGTACTCATGCAACCAAGCTTTCACTTGGTCCTCGGCGACATGCCAGGGAATTGATCCGACATTGGTGTCCATAACATTACCCTAAAACCCGATTCCAAACCAATCAAACAGAAAATGAGAAAATGCATCCACGCGTTGCCCTCTTGGTCAAAGAAGAGCTTCAACGACTCCTTTCTATTTCCTTCATCTTGCCTATTGACTATCCTCAATGGATTTCTAACATCGTACCTGTCACTAAAGCGACGGGGGGACTTCGGATATGCACGGATTTCCGAGACCTTAACCTCGCTTGCCCCAAGGATGACTTCCCCCTCCCAAGTATTGCTCAACTTGTTGATCTCACTGCGGGCCATGAAATGCTTTCTCTCATGGATGGATTTTCGAGATACAATCAAATTTTGGTAGCCCCAGACGATCAACATAAAACTGCCTTCATAACTCCTTGGGGAACCTTCAGTTATCATGTCATGCCATTTGGCCTTAAGAATGCTTTGGTGTGACCTATCGTCGGCTATGACTTACATTTTTCATGACATTATGCACACTATCCTTGAGGATTATGTCGATGATCTTCTTGGAAAATCTAAACATCGCAGTGAACATCTCGATGTTTTAACCATTATTTTCGATCGCCTATTACAATATTCGGTCCGGCTTCAACCAAAGAAATGTTTCTTTGGTTTTCTTTCGGGAAAACTCCTTGGCTTTATTGTCTCTTTGCATGGCATTGAGTTCGATCCATCTAAATTCAAAGCTATCCTAGAAATGCCCCACCCAAAAACCTCAAACAATTGCATAGTTTGCAGGGTAAAATTCAATCCATCCGACGTTTCATCTCCCAACTCTCGGATCGATGTCAACCTTTCCATCACCTTCTTAAAAAGGACATTGCCTTTCAATGGAGCGAAGAGTGTCACCAAGCCTTTGAAGCTCTCAAAGCCTATCTCTTGTAGCCACCCGTGCTTATCCCACCTCAGGATGATCGCCCTTTCTACCTTTACCTTTCTGCCACTGACCATGCTATAGGAGCCATGCTCACACATCGGGACTCGGCACGTCAAGAACAAGCCATTTATTATATAAGTCGTACTCTCGTGGATTACGAGACTAGGTATACACATGTAGAAAAATTGTGCCTAGCCCTATCATTCGTAGCCACCAAACTCCGACACTACCTCCTAAATCACAAAACTTTTGTCATCACCAACGCAGACCCCATTCATTATATGTATGCCAAACCACATCTAAACCAACGCATCGCCCGATGGCTTATGCTCCTCGCTGACCTCGACCTTGAGTTTGTACAACAAAAGTCAATCAAAGGACAAACTATTGCGGACCAACTTGCGGAGGCCCCTTTACCTGGGGAATAATTTACCAATTTTAATTTCCCGACGAACTCATCGCCACTCTTTCACTCAGGGAAGAGTCATATCCAATGAACCTCTTCTTGATGGATCCAAATTCCGGTGCGGTGGAGGGTCCGGCGTTGTTCTCATTCCTCTTGACACTTTGAGCCTATGCCTCTTTCATTCCGGCTTGATTTCCCTACACTAATAATACGGTGGAATACGAGGCCCTTGTTTTGGGTCTCCGGTTGCGTTACACTTAGGTGTCAAATCTATTAATATTTTGGAGACTCTCAATTGGTAGTCAATCAAGTTATGGGCATCTACCAATGTAAAAATGAGGAACTTCAAAAGTAAAAACATTATGTGGATTCACTTTTGACCTCATTTACTCGTTATTCTATCCAGACCATTCCCCGCTCCACTAACAAATTTGTGGATACTATGGCTTGCTTAGCCTCACAAATTCCTGCCTCACCAACTGACTCTGACATATTCATCTTGGTCCAACAACTCTTTGCCCCATCCTACTCAGCCCCGGTTGTTTGTATGATAAATAATGTGTCTGCTAATTCGCAGGATACCTGGTACCACCAATTTCACGACTACCTTACAACCTCCGTTCTCCCACCTGACCTTACTAGTACTGGAAAACGTGCTTTTCTTAAACGTGTTTCTCATTATGTTGTCATGGGGGGACTCCTTTATAAACGTGGCTTTGATGGCATCCTCCTTCGATGTCTAACCAGCGCAGAGGTCACCTATACCATCCAACAGGTCCATGACGGTATTTGTGGCAGACATTTTAGTGGCCTTGCCGTGGCTAAATGAATCCTTCACCTAGGTTATTATTGGCCTACTCTTAATAATGACTGCTACGAATATGTTAAGCATTGTGTTATGTGTCAACAACATGTCAATCTTCAACATACTCCTAGCCATCCGCTACAGTCGCATGAGATCTTTGGCCTTTCTCACAATGGGGTTTAGACCTTATTGGTAAGATTCACCCGCCCTCTTCACAACGTCAACGTTGGATAATCACAACAACCGAATATTACACAAAATAGGTGGAGGCCATTCCACTCATTTCAATCAAAAAAAGAAAAATTGTCGAATTCGTTAACCATAACATTATCTGTCATTTTGGTATTCCTCATCGCCTAATAACGAGATAATGGTAAATCTTTCAAAAATAAGTTATTACAAGACCTTTGTGACAACTTCGGTATCAAACTTAGTTTCTCATCACCTTACTATCCACAGGCCAATGGTGAGGCTGAATCTTCTAATAAAACCCTAACCAAAATCCTCATGAAAGTTGTTAATGATTCTGGAAGAAATTGGCATGATCACATTCCTTTGCCCTTTGGGCTTATCATACTAGCATTCGTACCTTCACTAATGCCACACCATTTTCTTTGGTATATGGTACCGAGGTGCTTGCCTCTCAAAATACAAATACCCTCCTCGTAATATCTCTTCAGGATATTCTCACCAACGATGATTTCCGCCAAGAGTGGTTAGCCCAATTAGAGCTTCTTGATGAGCGTCGTCTTACGGCTCTTGACCACCTTCAAATCTACCAAAAACGCATCAAGCGTGCTTATGATAAACGACTTCATGAGCATACCTTTAAGGTTGGTGATCTTGTCCTAAAAGAGAATCAACATGTAACCAAACTAGAAAAGAGAAAACGTGGAAAATTTGCTCCTAATTGGATTGGGCCTTACATTATCAAACACACTTATGGATCAGGCACTTATCGCTTAGCTTCGCTAATGGTAAACTGAGCTGAGCCCCTTAATGCCTTGCATCTTCCACCATTCTACCTTTGTTGAATTCGGTGTTGTGTCACTTTTATCTACCTTGCGCTCATCCCTTGAGCTCATTTACCACCGCATACACTTTGTTTCCTACATCTCAAAATCAAATCAAACTCACATGGTTTGATTATCACCTCCCCTTAAAAATGCCTTTCCCTTTTTAGTCTAGTCCATGACTTCAAAGTATCAAAATGACACATTCTTAATTAAACACTTATGGGATTTTCTTGAGTCAAACTTCCTATAAAACTATATGCTTTATGCCCAATGGACATATAGACCTCTAAATTATAAAATAGACTTTGCTCCTTGAAGGACAGCTATATGCCAAACTATTGCTACTATTATATATAGACTCTCCCAGAAGGATAGCTATACATAAACACCGCATCTCTACTATAAATAGATCGCTTGAAGGACAGCTATACACGATCGACCTTTATCAGAAGCTTCTTGCATTGATCAGCTTCATGAAGACCTCAAGAACAACAAAATACATATCCCATGTAGACTTCCCACATCGATCGATCTATATTCAAAAATAAAATAAAAATAAAAGCGATTTCAAAACACGTTTGAGTCATGGACTTGTCTATTTAGGTTTGGTTCTCTTTCGTCAAAATAATCATCTTATCATAAGTTCTCTGCACCCTCGCCCACATCAACCACCTCACCTCACCATTTGTCAAAGCAACAGAACTCAAGGGACGTGACGTATATCCGATATATTGTGATTATACCACTCTTTTCACCTATCGACTTCTCGCCTATGCAAGGTACCTAGGGATTCAAGCTCATCCTACATTAATATGTGGTTTGTTTAGCTCTTCTCAACTACGGGACACTCGGCCTCTTTTTGCTCGACTCTAGGATTGTGTGTTGACCTTAATCAGGACACGATTCCCTACTACTTGGGTATGCTAACCTTCGCTTCACCTATACCTACACCAACAACATTACCCTACCAACAACAAATTTTTACCAACCAAAAAATTGCCTAACCACAACCAAATTGCCTGAATTCACCTCTCCCTAGTCCTAAGGGAGAACTACATCGATCCCGAGGCCCTTCCTTGCTTTGTGCAATGGGCTATGTAGGGCAACACTTAGGAGACATGGGGTCTCCCAGGTTAGCTTGACCATACCCTACCATACCCTATCATGTGTTGTAAATATAAATATTTTTTGTGTATTTCTATTTGCCAACATTCATCTTTATCCTTTTTCAAACAAAACAAAAACAACATTCAAAACACAACCATTCTTATTATTATCATCACTCAAAACCACATACATCTTTAGTTTTATTTTAGATGTTAAACAAATACATCTTCTCTATCATCGACTCGCAGGTCGGCATCCTTATTTATTCTTATATTCCTATGAAATTCACTTAGACCCTTGCACCTCCTCCCGAATCAGGTGGTGATCGTGATCGTCGATGCCCCTCAGTTGGCCTCTCCATCCTCAAAGGTGCCACTACCATTGGTTCCTCCCACCGATCCCAACATCTCCTCAGTAACATACGAATACATCCTCTCGCGTGGAGGAATCTTGCCTCCAGTCTCTCCACTCGTAACTGTGAAACCTCTAACAATCCCATTGTCTCATTCACCTGTGTTTGAAGCTGGTGAGCCAAATCCTGCAGACGATCTCTCTCCGCTGTAATCACAGCTATGTCAGGGCACTCACGTGCACCTCGCAGCTCTGCTACCCACCATACTCTATAGGCCTCTATCGTTCCCGCATCCATTACCCTACGATCGGCTGCTATCTCTTCTGGCCCTTCTGGAGGTGTAGGCCGGGGAGGTGAGAATGCTGCCTCGGCATCAATCCTCATGTATGGTCTATATGTCATAGGTATATCCTGAACAAACCCAAATTGTCGCCGCACGCGATCTAGAGGAATCCTCTCGTACTCACCCGGCCTGTGCCCTACGATCCACCTCAATCGCTCTACACCCCTCAACTCCTCAGCTATGTTCTCTGTCACCATATAGTTCCCGTAAGGCCTCCAACAAATATCCGCAATCATCACCATCTCCCATACCTGTCTATAATACTCAATGTCATCTATCACAGCCTGGGATCTCGCTTCTTGTTCTATCTGGACCCATCGTCTGAATCCCAACCTTTGCACTCCTACCTCTCCCGACTCGATGGGTCGGCCTATTTGACGCACATAAACAATATGCTCGTAGGCCCAACAATGTAATAAGTACGAACAATCCAGTGTTGTCCTGTGTTTTCACTTGTAGGCCCATAAACCCTTATATAACTCTACCAGATATGCAGGTGCCCATGTGAAAGTCACGCTCATTTCTATCATTTCCCAAATAACACTCATCAATGCTTTGGGAAATCTTCCACCCTCCGCCCTCGTGTGCATAATACCCCACCGCTATCATTAATAGCACGACCAACCTTGTTTCCTCAGGGTGTGTTGCATACATTGTACCATACGTAAATGATAAACCTCGTTGTGTCAAATCTCACGCAATTTGAACCCGAATCTGCTTGTTATCGCTGCTCCGCCTTGCATAGGCAATGCCTGGATACACTATTTTTCCTATCATTGGGAGTCTCAAAATACGGAACACATCTTCCAAAGTCACTATCATCTCCCCTGTTGGTAGATAGAAGGTATTCTTTTCTAGATTCCATCTCTCAATCAACACCTGCAACATAGCATGGTTACGCGTGATTCGTGAATAATAGTGGATTCCACTTAACCCCAAACGATTTATCAATGCCCATTCAGCTGGTGTTACATCCGCTCGATTCGTGACAACAACGCTGGCACAGTATCATTCATCCTTAACCCTGCTTCCGCCTGCATACATCAAAACGACACATAATTATTCAATAGAACAAATCTCCATGGGTTTTTTCTCAAATTCTGGAAACTCCTACAGTGACCGATATCGGTTATGGATAACCGATACCGGTTTGCTAGACCGATACCGGTTATTTCTAAACGATACCGGTCACTGTCAAAATATACCTACCCTGCTTAAAACATACACCTACGATAATTATTTTGCCCGTTTACTCCTATTTATACCTAAAAACATACGTGACCACCCTGTTTACCTACCCCATAGCACTCACCCCATCCCCAACCCTTGCCTATCACCTTTTCTTTCTCATCTTTACCCACTTACACTTCTCTCATCCTATTCACAAAACATGCAAGAATCAAATTACAACCAAACAGTTTACCTCTCGGATGCAGTAGCTTGGGGTGGAACATGTCTTCCCCCTCGTCCCAGCCTGCTGGATGCTTCTCCTCGTTCACCATGTTCACCACCCTCTTCAAATATAACTTGTCTTTCTCATTTCCCAATCTCAGCCCACACTCACTTCACTGTCTCTTTCCTCCTTATCACTCAAATTCTTTCATGCAATTACCTATATCATTCAAACAATACGCATTCGCATATTTAACTTGTTGCATGCATCTAAAAATAAGAATGCTAAAAATAAAAACTTAAGTTGCACAACCAAGTAATTCTATTTTTAGGAAAATAATAGTCTGGCATAACCGATCTCGGTTATGTAACCGCTATCTCGGTCATATAGCTACCGACATCGGTTACATAACCGATGTCGGTCATGTGTCCCCTTTTGCTTAAACCTAAGCCGTTTCTTCATTTTTGCAAATTTTTGTGGCGCTGCCTCTTTTTCTCGCATAACAACACCATTATCAATATTTTTCATCCAAATCACATATATATATCCTCATAATTTCATCAACATCATCTATCTATATTACAAAAACAAACAAGCCATCAATAAACGATATCAAAACCATCAATCTATACACCATTTGGATCCAACTCAAAGCTACATACATTCAATTTCACAAACCAAAGACAAAACACATACAACATTTCATAACACAACATGTCAATTAAACTCATCATCTATATATACATACATCCCATAAACAAAAAGACATCAACACCATCGATATATAAACCATGTGGGTCAAAATCATCATATCTATATATCAAAAGTTGCAAATATACAATGTTCCCTGAATGGGGCCTCTGTGATCTCATAATAATACAAAGCCGGCACACGAGTGCCGCAATAATCCATGCAAAATCTCGACTCGGCTCGCAGCCGGTCTCTCACATCAAAAATATACTTGAATTTGCTACGCCAAGATCAATCAGATAACCCGTACTCGGCTCGCAGGCCGGTATATACAATAAATGAATAAATGAATGAATACATCATATGTAGGCACGCAGGCCTCTATAAACATAACCGGTTCGTAGACCGGTGCCCATATACACTATACAAACACAAATTATCTCCTCTGCAGGGATCCCTCAGCTCTCCCCACCGCCCTCAGCCTGTCTCCCTGATGGTCCCTATGCTGCCTCTCATCTCCTCCCTGTAATAGACCCACCGGTGTGGCTACACCCCCACTGGATCTCTAGCTACACGAGGTCTCGCTTCTATGTGCCGCATACGGCTGATAGTCAGCCCCGGTATCATCAAGGACGTCCTGATAGTACCGGGCCTCCGCTCTCACCTCCATATACTGGGCCCATGCCACCCAAAGCTGCGGGCTGGTCCCCCGAACTCCTAATACCAATGGCCCCTATCCTACCAATACACCCATGTGCATGTGCCGTGTCTGGTGGCGTGACGTGTGCTATGGCTGCGCCTGGTGGTGCCATGTACTGCCTATCTTTGGTGCCGGTGGTGCTGTGGCATACTGCACTGCCGTGGTGCCATCGTGGGCTATGCTCGTACTGTGCTCTAAGCGCCGCCTCGTAGGACACCTATACGTGCTGCAGTGCAGTTAAGCTGCCCTGTAACAATTGTACATATCCCCTGAGCTGGTCCTCTTTGCTCTAACAGCCGCTAAGTCTGGCTGTGTGGGCTGTGCTCTCCTCGCGGCTCTCTCTCCTGCCCACCATACTAAAAATGATCCCGTGCGGCAGTGGGCGTCCCACCACGGTATCATCCGCAGGCCTCTCGGCTACCCAATCTGGGTCCATGGGCTATGGTACAGGCAGTGGGGCCTCTACATCATCCCTCCCGTAGTGAGGGAAGGGAGGTGGCTCATCCTGTCATAGCCCCAATCTGCCGTCGTACCCTCTCCAGGGGTATCCGCTCATACTCTCCTAGCCTCCGTCCTACTATCTAGAATGTATACTGGATCCACCGCAACTGTGATCGGGCTCCTCCGCGGGCTGATGACCTTTGTAAGGCCTCCATACAATATCCAGGGCGCTCACGCCCTAATACATGCCGTGTAATACGCTACATCCCGTCCCAATGAGAAGCGCTCGTGGCTGGCCCACGACCCCACCACCTCGAAAGCCATATCTATAAATCACATGTGGCCACGGCTATTGGGGCAGCCTGCTGTCGAATGCATATGATATGCTCATATGCCCAACAGTGTAACAAAAACGTAGAGCAAATCCCGAATCGCCTCATCCGGCGGTAGCCCCACAGCTCTCGGTATAACTGCACCAGGTATACTGGTGCCCAAGCATAACATGTATGCTCCTCAACCATCTCGTGTAATACCCCCATCAGCGCCCATGGAAAGCGGCCTCCCTCTGAGTCCGGGAGGGCGAAGCATGTAATGCCGATCATCATCAACACGGCAAGCCATGTCTCATGTCGGTGGGCACGATACATATCCCCATAGGCGATGCTCGCGCTGTGATAAGTCAATAGCGCGGCTGCATCCCCGAATACCTGTAAGATGCTGTCCATGGCTGTCTCTACATCCACCTGGAAGACTGCCTCTCCATCGATCGGTAATCTAAGGATGCGATACACATCCTCCAATGTAATGGTCATCTCTCTAGTTAGGAGATGGAACACATTGGTCGCGGATCCGTCTCTCAATAAGGGCAACCATAAGGCTGTGATCCTCTCTATCGCCTATAATGCTAGACTCCGCCGAGTCCCACCTCGCGCATGATGGCCCAGTCCGCCGCGGACACGTGTGGCCGCATCCGTCTCAACAGCGGAGGCATCCTATCCCGCATAGTCACCGCTTCAACGTTCTGCACAAATCACCCACTTCATTAGACCTACCCTTTCAAACAACTCCTTTAACCTTCTATACCCCCTTTTACCCACCCGACCACACAACCGCCCCATTTTTCCCCCAACCTACTAATCACCCTTCCTCTCCACCTCTACCCCTTCCCTCTTCAAGCCCAACAATAAACACAAAACCCAAACCATTAATACCAACACACCCAAACAACAACCCAAACACTACCAAAACACCCACACAACAACCCCAACAACGACCACACATTCAAAACAACAACAAAACCCAACCAACCAAATAAATAATCCTAGCTACGGACCGGTACCGGTCACCCATGACCGCCACCGGTCCCTCTCCACCGACGCAGCCCCAGGTCGACGTCGGTCCGACACTGTCAACCACAAACCCACCTGCCCTAAACTTCTTGACCGATGCATAGGTCGTTTAGTGGCCCAGCATCGGCCATTTGAAAAATTGTCGGGCCGAACACAGTGCGCCCCCTCCAAATCCATTTTCCCCTATTTATCCCTATTTACCCACCCAAACACCCTAAAAATCTACCCACCCTACCGCCTTGCCCTATTTAACCCATCTATCCTCTTCATTTTTCAAATAACTTCAATTTATTCATTATTTTACCAAAACATGGATTCCTACCCAAACCCCCAAAAATAGCTTAACAACATCAAATTCACACAATGAGAGGTTTCGAACCTACCGGTACGACGACACGTCGTCGTGGTGGGATGGGTGGTGGTGGTCCAGCTGGTCCAGCACCTCTAGCTCCTCCTGGCTGTGCCATGGCTCTAACTCTCCTCTGTTGGGTCCTCCACCAATCAAATGCTGCCTCCTCCTCGCTAGGGCCTACCAATCACTCACTTCTCCACTCAAATAGTGCCACCTCAGCCGAAAAACTCAACAATCTCACCACAAGACCTCAGACAACTAAAATTGGTTTTCAAATTGACAATATGACAATGACAGGCCGTATTTTTTCTTTTTATAGGTTTTCGACCTATAACCGATACCAGTTATATTGTGCCCTAAGGAACCGGTATCGGTCACCTAACCGATATCGGTCATAGACAATCGATATCAGTTTTATTCCACCTCTTCCCCAATTTCGACCTTATTTACTAATCGCCCTCTCTCTGCAACATCGCTTTATATCCACCTTGGCTGAAAAACCCTTTGTTAACTTCATTGGCCGACCCAAGGCCACAACCCAACCATTTGGCCCGACCAAGGCGCACCCAACCATTTGGCGACCGACCCAAGGCCACACCCAACCATTTGGCTGACCCAGTGCGCTGACCATTTGGCCCGACCCAGGCGCGACCATCCATTTGGCCCGACCCAAGGCCGCACCCAACCAATTTAGCCCGATCCACGGCGCGCACCCAACCATTTGGCCCGACCCAAGGCGCACCCAACCATTTGGCCCGACCCAGGCGCGACCATCCATTTGGCCCGACCCAGGCCTCACCCAACCATCTGGTCCTACCCAAGGCCGCAACCGACCATTTGGCCCAACCCAAGGCCCTACAACCAACCCATTTGGCCCGACCCAAGGCCGCCCCAACCATTTGGCTCCGACCCGAGCGCACCCCGACCATTTGGCCCAACCCAAGGCCGCACCCATTAAATACCTCGCCCAACATCAACACATTACAATTTTATCCACCCATCATGTAGCTTTTTGTTCAATCGAGCTCACTTGTTTGTGTTTTAGCATGATTAGGGTCCTTGACTTGATCAGTCGACCAACTTTTCCTAGACCAAGACCGTGACGTTTATCTCAACCAAACCAACCATTTGGTACTACCGAACATGCCTAAACGTTCATGTACCTTACCCGTTATATCCCCTGGAGCTACTTCCTATGCCTTGGATACCAGGATTATATCACCCTTGTTTGGATAAACTATCGACCTTTGCCTATGAATTGCTTGTTTTCTCTTCAAATCATGTACCACCGTTAGCTCGCACTACATGTCAACGTGCGTCTGCTTCCTGGACCTACCCCACCATCTTACCATTATCTAAACACCATTTACCCTTTATCAACCCTATCCCCGATTTCACGCTACCTCAATACATGATAGATTTGAGGGGATTACCTATACCCTTAACAGCGGTAACCACTTCTTATTATTGTCAAGTTAGAGCTTTAACAAGACAAGCTACATGACAACAAGGGGCTAATGTAGACACCAAATTTGTGTCTTACGACACCCTGTGCCCCGCATCTCATTTCGCAACTTAACCTCATCATCTAAACCTTACACAATTATTTATTAATTATCTTATAATTAATAAATCCACATCACCATACCCATGCCACCTCATTTTGCCACCTCATCATGACCTAGTCTTAACCCTAAACTAACCTAATTAAGACCTATAACTTGGTCCACATCCACACCCATGACTAATTACTCCTCACCCACACCTAAAACCAACCTCATAATGACTTGACCAAGCTCGCAACTAATCCCTCGGGAGAAAGGAGGGAAAGTGGCTATTTTACCAAAAATAGCCCGCTTTGACTGACCGATACCGGTTCCTACTAACCGTCGATCAATCACGTAATCGCCATCGGTTCCTATAAATGACCACTTCGACCAAATACAAAGGATCGGATGTTTCATTTAATCGGGAGGAGGAGAAATCATTGAAAGGATCCGAATTTGCTTGGCGGCGAGAGACAAGTGAAGAAAAGAGAGAAGTTTGCACGAAAAGGACATCAAGCCCAAGATCTAACTAAATAACGAGCCCGGTGACACTCATCCGAGCACCAGAGAGGAGATAGCTCATCTTGGATTGTCGAGATCATCCTACTTGAGCCCTGTCTTCATCATCACAGATCCTGGAACTCCGCATCTTCATCAAGAATGAGTAAGTAGTGTCTTGTATGTTTCTAAACACCATTTCTTGAGCCTTTGGATTGATAGTAATTATAAGCTCATTCCTAGATCTACCACCTGCCAGCACCCTTTGCACTTAACCTTCATCCATACATCCTTGTATTTCCCAGAAGACCATTTTATCACACTCTGAGTCTTCCCTGTCCTCTCATTATTCCCCTCAGCCATCCACCAGTCTTAATAACCCCACAATCACCCTGCAACCAACCTCTATCCAGAAGCACCTAGATTACTGACCCTACCGGTGTCGGTTATCCCCTACCGGAAGCGGTTCTCTAACATGGTCGGTTATCCAGTGACCGACATCGGTCACTATGACTTATACCCCAAAACCTTCCTCTCACCTATTTGTCACCTAACAACCTCAGATCCAGTCTGGTTTATCCCTATAACTCAACCTGAATGTATTAACGACCAGTAACCGAACAAACAACGTGACGTTTTATTATTGATAGTTTAGCCTCTATTGCTTTGTAACAAGGTACCTAAATCATGATTTTGCACTAGCTTTCTTTGTTATCATTTGTGTTAATTCGTATTGAAGGGGAATTGACCACCTTCGAAAGGAAGTTTTATATTTCCTACCTTGGGCCTAAGGTAGCTCCCTCATTTATTATCTAATTAAAATATGGTGATCTTGTATTCTTACTTGCGAGTAGTCCTTCCAAGACAAAAAGGAGTTCTTCGTAGTCGATCTGATCTTTCTCTACGGTACGCGCGCACACCATCTCAACATTCACAGTATTCCTCCTAGCCCTAACCCTTATCTGTTTCTCAAAGGAATGATAGGATAGAAGCAAGTCTATTCCACAGGCTGAAACATTCCATGCGAAACACTTCAATAGGGATGAATTTGTATTAATTGACATTGTTGATAGATTATTTAGGAAAATATTCACGAGGAAGTTTGGTGATAATGGAAGAAAAATGTCCCATGGTGGTATGAGAACAATACCAGACCCTCTCCCTTGCTCAAACTTAGATCCATCAAAGAATAGGGCCATTTTAATAGGGATGAATTCATATTCATCTACGGTGTTAATAGATTCATCAGAAAATATTCATGAGGAAGTTAATTGTTGGGAAGTGGAGTGTTAGCAAGCTGGTCTGCAATAGCTTTGCCCTTAATAGATTTTTGTGATACAATCTTGAGGTCAAATTTGGTCATGATCATAAGCCATTGAGTGATACAATCACTATGGTATGGTTTAGAGTACATGGTTTTAAGTGGATTAAAGCTAGTGACAACATAAGTTTTGTGATTGAGAAGATAATGATGTAATTTAGAAGTGGAAAAATAGGACACAACGTAGTTTTTCAGCTTCGGTGTAATGATTTTTGTAATCACGGAGTGTGCAAATGATATATATAGTATATGACCTGTTCACGACCTTGGCTATCACGGTGAGCAAGCATGGATCCTAAAGAATGTTCTAAAGCATATATGTATAGATAAAATGGCTCTCCCTCACGAGGTGGAGTAAGCACAAGTGGTGATAGGAGATATTGTTTAATTTCATTAAAGGATTTCTAACAATCAGAATCCCAATGAAAATATGCGTCCTTACAGAGAAGATGATGAAATAGTTGACAATAATCATAAAGTTGTGAAATAAATTGTTGGATTGACTACATTTTACCTTAAAGGCTACACGTTGTTTGAGATTAGATGGAGGAGGAATCTCAATGATTTCTGTAACCTTTATTGGGTCAACTTTAATACCTTGGATAAATATAATGAATCCTAAAATAATTCTGGTGAGAACACCAAAAACACACTTTGTAGGATTGAGACGAAGGTAATACTAAATGAGACAAGAAATTATTAATTTAAGGATGGTAAGATGATATTTGTGTTGTTTGGATTTTCCTAAGGGATCATCAACATAGTCTTCGACAATTTTGTGGATAAGGTCATGAAAAATGTAAGTCATGGCATGTTGGTAAGTAGATCATGCATATCTAAGACCAAATGGCATGACACGATAGTTGAAGGTTCCTAAAGGAGAGATGAAGGAAGTTTTATGTTGATCATCGATGGCAATAATAATTTGATTATAACTAGAAATTCCATCCGTAAGGGAAATTATTTCATGACCATTTTTAGGTCGGTGAAATGATCTAAATTTGGAAGCGAGAAATCATCTTTAGGAAAAGAAAGATTGAGATCCCTAAAGTCTTTATAGATACGTAACTTACCTAAGACTTTAGTTACATGGATGATTTTAGAGAGCCATTGTGGATAATCAATGGGTATGATGAGATTAGTGGATAAAATATGTTGTTCCTATTATTTAATAAGGAGAGTTATATGGGGATGCATCTGCCGCAAAGCTTCGCTTAATAGGCTTAACATCTAGATATGTGATGATGTTGTGTACAATGATATTAGGATCGATACCAGAATATCATTGTATGACTAGGAAAAATTGACTATATTTTGATAAGTAGGCAATAGAATCTTCAAGTTTTGTGGTTGTAGTGATTCACCGACCTTAACTATGCGGGGGTCATGAGAGGTTCCTAAGTTAACATCAATAGTGGATTCGTTAAGGGTTGATGTGTCAAGTGGCAAGGATTTTGAAGGAAATGATCCTCAACTCCTATATGAGAAAAGATGTCTTGAATGTCGTGATATTGAAGGATATTAATTGTGGGTGAATATTCTTCAATCATTTCTAATGAGATGAGAGGAATTTGTTTAGTGATGTGGTTGGATTGATAAGTTAAAATACCTAAGGAAATAGTATTGGCTAAAAACAAATTTAGGCAAGATGGATACAATATCACCTATGTCCATAGGATCTTCATGGCTTGTGGGTGACGACGCTCTAGTTCATGATATGTATGGATGTAGTGGATTTGGATGGGTTGGAGTCAGGATTCTCATAACCTAGGCCATATTTCTCACAACATAGGTCATGTATTCCTTATTTGTAATTTCCATGGCTAAAACCCTTCCACGCACAATGATGAAGGTACATATAAGAAAATATTGATTATCTAGGGATATGAAGTCTAATGTGAAGGCATGAAATGATGTGGATTGATTGAATGAGATGAAGGATAATCCATTCCCCACACATCAAGGTTTTTATTAGGTAAGTGGGATTGTAAGAGATAACATCCCCTACATTAGGCTCGTACATAAATTGTTTTTCAGGGTGACCATAAGTCTTAGGTGAGGGGATGGATTTGATTATGAAGAGGTGGTATTCCCCAATTTAAGGTGTTATACAACATCACTAAGGGAGGAATCATCTGGTAGTTTAGATGAAGGAATGGACGTGCTAGTAGATGTTTCTTTCGATGATTATGATGTGGATATAGGCACAAGGATGTCGTTTGGGTGATATTTCATATAACAGTTGGTGAAAAGATTTGGATCTGTGGGTGCTGTGAATGTTTGACCTTCATATTTGTATTTAAGGCACCGATGGATTGTAGAAGGAACACACTGTATAGTGTATATCCAAGGGTGTTCTCACAACATATTGTATTAGAACTCTCTTTGTATAATGTAGAAGAGTTCATGTAAGGTCTTAATGCCAACTTTAAGTGGTAGGATAACGGTACCTAATGTGGGTGTGATAGTGTCGTTGAAATATTGTAGTAAAACTGGAGTTTGACCAATGATGAAAGGAGATAGTTTAATTTGATTGAAAGTAATGGATGATATAATGTTGATGGTTACACCCCCATCAATCATGACCCTTATGATGAGGACATCATTGATTTGAGCGGTGATAAAGAGTGGTAATTCATCTTGTTCTGACCTAAGTGAGGGAATCTCGAGATGGCTCAAATGTTATGGTTATGGACGCTTTAAGGGCCCCTACAAATTTTTTGAAAGATGAAGGGTCATCTTCGGTACTATTATTGATTGGAGGGCTTCAATCATGGCTTGTTTATGAGAAGGTGATGTTTGCACCAACTCGTAAAGTGACATTTTGATGGGAGCTTGGTGTAACTATTTAATAATGACCTTTTGTATTGAGTTGGAGAATGAGGGTGGTGTGATGATTATTGAAACCTTGGCTTTAGGTTACATTTTTTTATTATATGCTTTGGGAGCTATGGAGATAGATACTTTAGGCCTATCAGACAAAGTGATAACTTTGGAGGTGGACGTATGGCTATGAAAGTTTTTGCTTTCTTAGGTTTGGATGGATTTGTGTTGTAGTTCTACGAATGGGTGAGTATGTTCACAACTGTTATGAAAAAAACTTAGCTTAATTCATCATTAGTTAATATTTGAATAAATGTAATAAGTTAAAGTACTTAATTAAATACGTTAAACTTATGTCAATAGATATTAGTTGTCCTTAGTTGTTATTTAACTAAGTGATAGTGTTATCATCCCAATGTTTGTGGGATCATGTTCTATCAGCTCAACTATGGCATCGAACACTTGGGCATGTGAGTTTTGGCTATCTTGACACACTTCGTTGATACGACATGGTTAGGGTTTACCACCTCTTAAAAAGGGTACATGATAAATGTCAACATTGTTTGGTAGGAAAACAAAATAGAGCACCATTCAAACATAGTACATTTTAAGCTAAGGAAAAACTTGACTTGGTGCATACTGATTTGTGTGGACCAATGAGACCTAGCCACTATGGGTTTCAATATTTCATGCTCTTTTTTGATGATTTTTCAAGAAAAATGTGGATATATTGTCTTTCTACAAAAGACCAAGATTTTGAAACTTTCAAGAAGTTTAAATCCCTTGTTGAAACAGAGTCTAGTAGGAAAATAAAAACACTCCGCTCAGATCGAGGGGGAGAATACACCAGCAATGAGTTCAATGATTTTTTGAAAACACATGGCATTCGTCATCAAATGGCTCCTCCTCACACACCGCAAAAAAATGGTGTTGTTGAAAGGTGAAATCGTACTATCATGGATATGGTGCGATGTATGATTGATGATGTAGGTTTATCAAAAACATTTTGGGCTGAAGCAACTAAAACAACAATGTATTTACTAAACAGAGTTCCCACTTTGCAGCTCTTGATGGAGTAACACCATGAAGCATGGTCAGGGCATAAGCCATCTATTTCACACCTTAGAGTTTTTGGATGTAAAGTAAGTATGCACATTCCTAATAAACAAAGAACTAAGCTTGATATGAAATCAAAAAATCTTATCTTCTTGGGATACAGTGATGAAGCACTTGGCTATATAGAATTATGATTCCAAGAACAAGAATGGTATACACTAGTCAGGATGTTGAGTTCTTTGAGAAGAAAGAAGAATATGACCCTTCCATACACTCACATGATGAAAAAATCATCCCTACAAGTAAAAACAGCAGGATGGTAATCACTTTGATGACAACATGATGATGGGAAGATAATGAAATTCAACCTCCATGGGAACCAAAAAAAGTAAGCCTAAATGGTATACAAGTATGATTAGAGATGAAAAATTGGATAGTGTCCCCCGATAGATCTACCATTGGAATGAGGACTCATAGTATGGCTCGAAATGAGGTCAACTTGGCCTTAATGAGTAAAGTTGTTAAAACTATTTAGCCATCCTTAGTTTCAGAAGCCCTACAGTCTAAACCTTGGAAAGATGTTATGGATGCAGAATATAAGTCACTTACGAAAAATAATACATGTCAACTTACGATCTTCCACCGGTGTAAAAATCTAATTGGATGTAGATGGATTTTCAAAATGAATTACAAAGCAAATAACAAAATTGATAAACAAAAGGCTAGACTAGTTGCTAAGGGATATGCTAAAAAGAAGGCATTGACTATGAGAGACTTTTTCTCCCACAACTAAGATAAAAACTTTTAGGTTAATATTTTCTCTAGCTACACAATTTGGTTGGAAAATACACTAAATGGATGTGAAAAGTGCCTTTCTTAATGGTGATTTATAGGAAGAAGTTTACATGACTCAACCAGAAGGTTTTGTCATACCAGGTAAAGAGGAAAATGTATGTAAACTAATAAAATCACTATATGGTCTAAAGCAGTCTCCCAAGGCATGGTACATAAAAATTGATGAGCATCTCATTCAACATGGATTCAATATGAGTCCATACAATCCTAATCTCTATCTCAAAAATCAAGGGGGGAGATAGTGATCGTTGTAGTATATGTCGATGATCTAGTCATCACTAGAGGATCAGTGAGGATGATTGAGTCAACAAAGAAAGATCTAACATGATCATTCACATGACCGATCTCGGGCTTCGCATTATTGTCTTGGACTTGAAGTTTGGCAAAGAGAAAATCATATCTTTGTGTCACAATTGAAATACACCAAGACAACACTCGAGAAATTCAATATGATGGATTGTAAGCCATTTTCCACACCTATGGAGACAAGAACTTAAATTGTCTCAAACATATCCATAACCACAAGTAAATGCAACTCTCTATTGGCATTTGATCGGGAGTCTCATCTACTTGACTTACACTAGGCTGGATATCAGCTATGCATTCGGCTATCTTTCATGGTTCATGCAAGAATCCAGGGTTTCTCACTTGAAAGTAGTAAAGCGAATACTGAGGTACATCAGAGGAACTATGGACTATGGCCTAGAATACAAGAATAATAATAACTTCTTCTTGACAGGATATTAAGATTCAGATCATGCGGAAACATAAATGATAGGAAATCCACTTCAGATTTGTATTCTTTTTGGGATCTAGACCGATATCTTGGGGAGTAAGAAGAAGACTTGTGTTTCAAGATCCTCCATAGAATCAAAATATCATGCAACAAGTGGAGCTGTATGTGAAGCGATATGGCTCCGATGTATACTTGAAGGATTGGGAATACCACAGAAAGATCTAACTATCCTACATGTTGATAATGAAGGAGTAGTAAAACTTGTTCGGAATCTAGTTTTTCATGAGTGCACCAAACACATTGAGGTGCAGGTACATTTCATACATGAACATGTTCATAACAACAACATCCAGCTCAATATTGCCCAACAGATATACAACGTGCGATGTCTTCACAACTTCACTTGCTCGAGGTAAATTTGAGGTTTTAGAGAATTTCTCTCCTATTCACTTGACACCATGCTGAATTAAAGGGGGAATGTTATGAATAAAACTTAGCTTAATTCATCATTATTTGATATTTGAATAAATGTAATAAGTTAAAGTATTTAATTAAATACTTTAAACTTATGTCAATAGATATTAGTTGTCCTTAGTTGTTAGTTAACTAAGTGATAGTGTTATCATCCCAATGTTTGTGGGATCATGTTCTATCTTTTACATATTTTGTTCCTAGATGATTTCCATGAGGGGCAATAGGGGAAGTTAGGGGCAATATGTTATTTCTACATATTTTCTTAGATTAGATGATTTGTTTCCATATATTGTGGATGAGATAGAAGCTGTCCAATATCTATAAATATTGCAACTCTCTCATTTGTCTGTAATGCTTGATTTTGATATTAATAAAATACACAAGCACCATCTTGTTTATGTGCAAAGCTTCTATGTCAATATTGTTTTCAAGTATTCATTGTCAAGAATGGTATCAACCGGATGGCGAGAGATTTTAGACATGGGTTCTTTAGGTTTATACGAAGATGATGATGTTTTATGCGTTCATAAGGAAGGAAATCCAGGTTACCGAGATTTTGAGTGATTAAATGAAGGGCACTACAGTTTATGGAATGACCTCATGTCCTATAATAATCGCAAGAGAAATTAAATTCATACCAATAAATTTTCCATCCTCATGGGTCCAATGGTTTAAGAGGTGGTAAATTTATAAGTGATTGCTAAGGAGGTTATCTAAAATAGTTACATAACGCCCCCTAGGTGTGGATGTGGACGGTAGTGAAGTTTTGTGTATCTTATCCTCCCGAGGAAGCAAGACTTTGATTGTGGGTTATTTAGTTGTTTTTCGTTGATGAGTCTTAGATGGTGTGATGGATGAGGAGTGAGGGCCCAATGTGGAGGCTTGTTAGGTAGGATTTTATCATGAAATAATAGGGTGATTGCTAAGTATAAGGGATCGAGGGCCATGTAAGTGGTGCTGATCTAGGGGGACATAATAAGGGCTCTTAAAGACTTGAACAACACCCTATTTATGAGGTCCTTTAGTAATTTTGGATGGGCTAGGTGTGGTTGTTAAAGATGTAGAGGGTCTAGATATTTTTGAGGTAGGATTAGGGGGTGTTTTTGATTGTTTGTTGGATGTGGATTTAGAAGTATCTTTAGGAGGTGTGGAGGATGTATGTATGGATTCAGTAGTAGTATGTGATGAGGATGGGAGAATGGTTTCAGTAGTGTTTCTGATATATAAGGATTTAGTAGATGTTGATGTAGGTTCAGTAGATGTGGATTTGGATTTAACATGTGTTGTTGTAGACTCGGGAAAATGTAATGTTTTAGTGATGGTGTTGATAGTATAGTAAACGTGAATGACATTTGTTTGTGGTTGATTGGTAGACTAGGGATGATTAGGAAATGGTTGTTTGAATATGTCAAGATTTTGATTTGGGGTGAATTTAGATTTTCTAAGTTGATATCACCCTTGTCAATCAAATCTTGAAGGAAATTATGAAACGTTTGACACATTTTGATGTCATGTCCCTTAAACCTACGGTATTTGTGAAATAATTATCTCAATACTAAGAGGGTTTGGATACAAAATGTAATAATAGGTTGGATGGGTGGGAGAGATATCATTTTTGTGGTGAGAAATATTTTAAATACTACACTATAGGTTACTCTTATAGGTGTGTAATTATGTTGTTGATGGGAACGCTTGATAGTGGGCTTATCCTTAGGAGTGGATTTGACTACTACGACGTTGGCAAAATGATTTGGATTTTTTAGGATTAGATGATGACTTAGATGGGAATTTTTTTCGTGGTTTCTTAGGAAGAAGATTAACTCAACCATCTTCTAGGACTCATAGTTCCAACATATGGACCATAGTGAAAGCTTCATCAAATTTCTAGAAAGATTGGATTTTTAGTGTTGATGAGATGTGTGTTGTCTAAAATAAGCTCACTCTTATTTTTTGGTCAACTAACCCCATTTCCCCCTTTTGTTCTTCAATCTGATTTTTTTATATATTTTAATCACTTAAGGTTTCCTGAAAATATATACATCACATAGGAAATTTCTTCCCCTTTCAGAAAATGTAAAGAAGTCCTTCTAACTCTTCATATTTTGCAAGTTACGGGTCGGCGGTCCTGGGAAGGATTTTTTGCCAAATGCGAACTGCGGGCGTGGGGAAGAATTTTTTCCAAAGGTGAAAATCACGATTGTGGTTCGTGGGAGATATGTTGGAATTTTGTACTTTTCACAAAAGCACAAGTTACAATTGCGGGTCCACAAGCCCGAGGATGATTTCTTTTGTTAAGTGAATATGCGAGGCCGTGGAGGAAATTTTTTCCAAGTGTAAATTTGGGCGCGTAGGTCTACGGGCATTTTAGAACTTTTGTAACTTTTGCAAAAATGGCACAGCTTTTCAAGTGCGGGACCCACGAGCCCACGGAGGTTTTTTCGCCAAGTGCAAAGTTGCGAAGTTGCGAGGCTACGAGGTTTTTCTACCAAAGTAAACTTTTGAGCCTAAGGGGTCTTTTCACCAAAAGTGAAGTTTTGGGGCGAGGCGGGCTTGTGGAAGACTTTCACACTTTTGCATTTTTACGCAAAAGGCACAGTTTACAATTACTCGGCCCATGGGCCCGGAGAGGTTTTTCACCAATCAAAAAGTTGTAGAAGTTGAGGGCTTTCAGGCTTGAGGGAGACTTTTGCACTTTTGTAGTTTTTGTGCAAAAAGCGCAATTTCAATTTTGTGCCCATGGAGGCTTTCGGGAAAAGTGAATTTTAGGCTGCATAGGTCATGGAGGTTTTTATAATTTTGCATTTTTTTGCAAAAGGAACAAAGAGAATTTCAAATCCATAGATCTATTTTTCAAAACTTGTTTTTTCGCCATTTTTGTATGGATTCTATTCAAATATTCAAATGGGCACAATTTTTGATCCAGTGCTCAAAATTCAACAAATTATGTACCATTGGAAAGGTCTTGACCTCATCTATGCCATGGAAGCATAGAATATTATTTTCAATAGACTTTGATGGGTGAAAATCTAGAAAAGTCTTTTAAGCCATTAATACGGGATCGATTGCTTCAACTTGCAAATCTGATCCCTTCAACTACCCAAATCTGATCTAATTTACCATCTTTCCTTCTCCAACATGCCAAATAGAAATGGGTAACCAAAATTGACAGATTGTAGGAGGATTTTCCGAGGCATTGATGGTTGGTGGTGAGCTTCCAAATCAGATTTCCCACCTCCTTTTCTTCTCCTCTCTTCACTTCATCTATAAAGGTAAGAGCTTGGCTCATTGTAAAGGGTTGGACATTTTGGTTTTGCACCCTCCCTTCTTCTCTGGTCTATAGATGAATTCATGGAGTTCAACCTTCCATTAAGATTGTAATGCAATTTTTTTGCCTCTTGGCCATTGTAATGTTTTGTATCAATTTGTGAAGCAATAATACATGTTTGTGGATGATTTCAACCCTCTCTTGTGTTCATTGCCTTTATCTGATCTTTCATTGTAATATTGGTTATCTGTGCATGGTGGTTGTATTATATTTTAATGGTTTGTGTTTAATAGAAAAGTTGGTGTTCAACATTCCTTTGGTGCATCACCTCTGTTAGTTTAGGTTTAATTTCTTGCATCTTCTTAACCATGTCTCCTTGGCAAGTTAGAATAGATTTTAGAATATATCCTTTGCAAATTTTATGTGTGCACTGAATAGAGGAATAGGAACTAGCCTTCATCCAGAGATATTTCTTGCAAAGTCCCACACTTTGGGAAAAGCTCCATGTTATGTAATCACACTAAGAGTCTCAACCCATCGAGTTGCAGACATTCAGGGTGTTGTGATTATACATCAACAATTTTGGCATGCTTGGTGGGACCAAGAGGTCATTCTACAAGATTTGAAGGACTTTCAAGAAATTGAGACTTATAAATTGCAAGTTCTCAAATTTCTAGACTTTTGACGTCTCGGAAACTCCAAAATAAATTTTTAGGGGCTTAACTTGCTCAAAACAAGTCCAAATTTCACCAATTGATAGATCTAGGGTGAATCTTCAAAAGGGTATTTTTAGATTTTTAAATTTTGACTTTTCAAAATTTCGAGTATTTTGAATTTTGGGTTTTGGGTTTAAACTTTGGGTTTCAGAATTTCATAAATTTGGACATTTTCCAATTTTAGAATTTCAAAATTCGGGCATCTTGCAATTTTGGATTTTTGGGAATGTCACTATAAATCAATTTTCAAACTCCAGAATCTCAAATACATAGGTCCTTTAAGGTTTTCATTTTTATTCTATAAATTTTGGTGTGTAATTTGTCAAATCTTGCCTTTAGAAGCTCATTTCCCAACACACCTAGTGACTCTGAAGGGATAGAATTCAGCGATGTAGCAACACAGGTTGCCCAAGTACATGAGAAGAATTCAAACTAGGTCTGATACTCATGAAGAGGGATTGTTTTTTTACTTGTCATTGTCACCAAGTAGAGGAAGGAGAGGAAGAAGAGCTCAAAGGTCTCCATCTCCACCAAATAGAACTTTTCAACACCTCCCCCTGGTAGGCCTTTCATTCAATCAACAAGGGTTCTTAGGCCAATCATAATGGCACATCCACAACCCAATCCCTATGTCAACATCACTGGCAGTAGCCCACTCGCTCTCAATGCACAAAATCTAGTTCCAGTTGCAACATTGAAGAGCATTCCATATTTCACTGGAGAGAACCAGACTACTCCTAGTGATCACATTCAAGACATTACAAATGTCTCATGCAATTCATGAAATCAACAAAATGGATATTGCAGCAAAGTTGTTAGCTTCATATTTTAAAGGTAAAGCTATGCAATGGTTTAGAAGCTTAGCAAGGGTCTATCTAGAATTGGGATCATTTGTGCACATCCCTCCACAATCAATTTGGGGAAAAGGGGGATAATCTGTCTTTATTTGAACAATTGACAACTATTAAGAGGGATCCTAATGGACAGTTGACCAATTTCAACTTCAAATTCCAACGAACATGGGACATGATTCCGGTAGCTATTAGACCAACTGCCGAAGGAGAATTCCTCTATTTATTGAAGGCTATAAATTCAGATATAGCCATGATGATACAATCAATGGGAGGTATAACCTTACCCGTAACCTATAACATTGCTATTAGAGTTGAAAATTTCTTGATTCAAGCCAGTAAGCTAGCACCAAGGCCACCAATGCCTCTCTATCTAGATATGGGAGCTCCTACAACTAGTCAAACGCTAGAATTGAATCCCATTCCGGCCCCTAGAAATCAAATCAACAATGAGGCTTCTATTTCTTAAGGCACTTCAAAAGAGTACTAGGAGGTCTTGAAACAACTGCAAAATCTAGGAAATAAGCTAGTGACTATCGAGAGACAACAAGTTCAGAGTTCTAGACCATATCAGCCTCAAAATCAATATCAAGATGGCCCCCATATCAACAAAATAGACCACCAACTCAGGCTGCAAATCAAAACCAAAACCAAGGACAACCTCAAGCTACTAGGACATTCCAATCATATGATCCAAACATAGCTTCAACATCGAGAGCCTTGGTTCCAACAAAAAACAACATGGCACAGAGTATGACTGGTGTTACCCCTGCAATATACCTCATAATCAATCAACGTGTTTCAATGGTGCACTAAACCAAGCCTTGATGGTATAGACCATTGGTGTGTCCCAAGAACCAAGTCAAGAGGAAAATCAGTAGCAAGAAACTCAAGTAAGAGGCACCTCTAACAGAAACCACGTTGGTCAATTGGAAAAATAAAAGATTTTGTGGAGTTAACCAACCACCTATTTAGGGCATGGCTGCCAACACACGGTCAAAGAAGAGAAAATTGAGGAGGGAAACCATCTAAATCGAGTTTATTCTCATCCCACTCCTAGAAAATAAGGAGTTAGTAGATCAAATGCAGCACTAAATGTGCAAGGTCAGCCCAAGCCACCCTAGACCAGCTCAAGTGCCAATTGTAACAACCCATGTGTAAGAGAAGAATATGCAAGGAAAAGGGCAATAGAGAGATAGCTCATCTCCATTCAACATCATTGAGTAGATGAAGAGGAAAAATGTAAACATCTCAATGTGGGAGTCATTGGCTATCCCAGGACAAAGAGACCTATTGCAAGCTACTATGGAAAATTGGTCAACATCAAATCAGTCACCCAATCAACAAGAGAAATTTCTTACCAATGCGCTCATCTTGAAGGAAATCATGGAGGACAAAAAGGTAAAATTTTGAAGCCCCACCATTCTATATCTCATTGATCATTAGAGATAAATTGGTGCATAATTGCATGATTGATTCTAGAGAAAGTAGCTCTGTAATGCCAAAACAAATAGTTGATCAGCGGGTCTTTAATATGAAGTCATTTCCAAAGGTGTGGTATAATTGGATGGTACAATAATAACGGCTGGAGTAATCAAATATTTTATCCTCACATTACATGCATGTCCCAACATGACCATCTTGCAAGATGTATCAGTCATATACTTGCCACCACTCTTTGCATTGTGTTTGTCAAGAGACTTCATTGCTAAAATTGGAGGTTATTTATGTGTTGATTGGTCACACATGTTATTCAAAACATATGGAGCTAAGGCTACAATAAGATCTGAGCCTATTGCAAACTTCCATATTGTGCCTCATACAACGAGTCCAATCAATGCAAATTGTTCAACATTTGATCAAGAGGATTATCCAAGCACCCATGAAGCTGATACCAAGGTTGGATGTATTCTAGACTTGACCCTTGATGAATGAGTGAACAAGAGGCATGCTTTTGAACCTTATAAAGAAATGGAAGAATATGTTTTAGGAGTCTATTTCTTGCATGAAGAGAATCATCCTCTCCCTAATGTCATCAAGGCAGACCACAAGGATGATAATGAGGTATGGAAATTGTTCTTTGATGGCTCAAGAAGTAGAAAAGGTGCAGGAGGAGGAGTTATGCTTGTTTCACCTCAAGGCACAAGATATTACTCATCTTTTCACTTCCAGTTTTCTTGCTCAAACAACACAGCTGAGTATGAGGCTTTGATTCATGGACTTCATTGGGCCAGGAGGAGAGGCATTAAGAATCTGCAAATATTTGGTGATAGTGAGCTGATTGTGAACCAAGTCAGAGGACAACATGCTGCAAAGAATGACCTACTTAGGAGCTATAAAAACTGGGTATGGGACCTCATTAAGGACTTTGAAGCTTTCAACATTGTGTCCATACCTAGGAAAAAGAATGATGCAGCAGATAAACTGACAACAATTGGGGTAGTGTTTGATGTTATAGAAAGTATAAAAAGTGATAAGTCTCAGCCCCATATCAAGGTGGTTATAAGGCCAGCTGTCCTAGATAATAACACAAGTTGG
The DNA here is from genome assembly GCA_018340775.1 of Taxus wallichiana var. yunnanensis. Classification (NCBI taxonomy): domain Eukaryota; kingdom Viridiplantae; phylum Streptophyta; class Pinopsida; order Cupressales; family Taxaceae; genus Taxus; species Taxus wallichiana. The sequence goes on along the minus strand of CM031240.1, from coordinate 190,097,400 downwards.
TAGGTCTTCGAGAATGATCAGAAAATTGTCAATTTTCTACAAGAAGAAGCTGAGTTCTCCTCTAGAAACCAAGACAAATTGGAACAACAGTATGACGAACAAGTGGTGCAACTAAGAACTAACAAAATACCAAAAGGTCTTGTAACCTTGGAGTCAATCTTCAACCCAAATGATCAGTTCTAAAAGGAGAAAAAAAATTCAGGTAAAGGGTGAAGACTCAGAGCTCATTTCAATAGCAGAAGGAAAGACATTGAAAATTGGAAAAGTAAGTACTCCATAAGAGAAAGTTGAATTTGTTCAACTTTGTCAAGAATTCCCAGATGTTTTTGCATGGACTTATAAGGATTTAAGAGGTTTCAACCCAATATTGGTTGAGCATACAATTGAATTAAAACCAGATCCAAGCCTTTTAGATAGAAGAAAAGGCCAGTAAACCCTCACATTGAACCTCTCATGAGAAAAGAGTTGAACAAGCTAATTGAGGCCAACATCATCTTCCCTATCAAGCATTCAAGTTGGGTTGTAAACTTGGTTCCTGTGAGGAAAAGAAATGGAGAAATTAGATTATGTGTAGACTTCCATGATCTAAACAGAGCATCACTCAAAGATCACTACCCACTTCCATTGATGGAGAAAATCTTGTAGGTTGTAGCTGGCTCTGAGAGGTTTTCATTGCTAGATGGCTACTCAGGCTATAATCAGATAATGGTAAAAGAAGAAGATCAGTTCAAGATAGCCTTCACCACCAAATGGGGTACATATGCTTATAAGAAGATGCCATTTGGACTGTCAAATGCCAAAGCAACATTTCAGCAAGCTATGGACATGGAATTCAAAGGCTTAATCAACAAGATAGTTCTGGTGTATCTAGATGATATCACTATCTTCTCAAAGAATGTTGCAGACCATCTCTTCCACCTCGGAAGGTATTTCAGAGGTGTAGAAGGTTCGAGTGTCATTGAATCCAAAGAAGTGTGTATTCTTAGCACACGAGGGCAAAATTTTGGGCCACATTGTCTCAAGAGAAGGGTTAATAATTGATCCTGAAAGATTTGAAGCCATCCGAACACTTCCATTTCCACACCACAAGAAGTCTCTCCAAAGCTTCTTGGGAAGGATAAAATTTGTTCGCAGATTTGTGCCTGATTTTTCCACTCTTGTGAAGCCTTTGACAATGATGTTGAAGAAGAGTCTTGCATTCAAATGGATAGAAAAAGGAAAAGAGAGTTTTGAAGCCATCAAGCAGGCAATATCACAAGCTCTAACTCTTATCAACCCATACTTTTCAAAGGAATTCATGTTGTATGATTTTGGGGGATCAAACACAATCTCAACTATCTTGGTACAATTGAATAGAGAAGGATCAGAACAGCCCATAGCATTATTCAAGCTAGATCCTGGAATATTATGAAGTAAGGTATTATTTTATTGAAAATCATGTCCTTGTTGTCATTAGGAGTTTGAAGAAGTTTAGACACTTGGTCTCGAACAAAAAGATTCAACTACTAGTGTCTCATGCTGGTGTCAAGGAATTTCTCCTGAACAAGGACTTGAATGAGAAGAGAGCAGGTTGGATCACCCATGTAATGGAATATGATATTGAAATCAAGGTGACCAAGCTGGTTCATGGCAAAGGGTTGTGTGAGTAGCTCACTTCCAGACAACATGATGAGTCAAAAGGAGAAGAAGAGGTTGTCCTGCTACTGCAAAATGATCAAGAATGACCAGCTAATGGTACACCCATTCCATGTTGGACCCAAGACTTGGTGCATTATCTCCAAACAGGTTTATGCCCTCAAGAAATGAGCAAAGAAAGAGGAGATACTTCAGATTACAAGCCATTCCATATGTTCTTGTCGATGGTGTTTTGTTCAAGAAAGACATCAATAGTGTTCTATTGAGGTGCATTGGGACAGGACAAATTGAGAGGGTGTTGCATGAGTTCCATGATGGAGAAGCAGGAGGCCACTTTTCCTCGAGTAACAGCTCTCAAAATCATGAAGGATGGTTACTATTGGCCTACGGTGTTTAGTGATTGCTACTCATGGATCAAGAAATGCAAGAAGTGCGTATTCTTCATAGGGAAAGAAAGGTTAGCATCCCTGCCCCTTCATCCAATTTCAGTAGATCAGCCATTCATGCAATGGGGATTAGACTTCATAGGAGTGATTAACCCACATTCAAGTCAAGGCCACAAGTGGATACTTACGGAAATAGACTATTTCACCAAGTGGACTAAGCAAGTGGCACTTAAGGAGGAAAATGAATCCAATATCTTGGATTTCTATGAAGGGATAGTCACTAGGTTTGGAGTCCCTACCACTATCATATTAGATAATGCATTGGCATTTCTTGGTACAAGGATCACCAAATGGGCTGTCAAGAATGGTATATACCTCAACACTTCATCAAACTATTACCCTCAGGGTAATGGCCAAGCAGAGTCCATAAACAAAAACTTACTAAGAATCATCAGAAGGACCCTTGATGAGAATTAGAAGACTTGGCACAGAAAGCTCAAATCAGCTCTATGGGCTGATAGGATCACATCCAAAAGGTCTACAGGAAGCTCTCCATACAAGCTTGTATACGAAAAGAGGCAGTGTTTCCCATATCATTGGAGCTACCCACTTTGGAGCTCATGAAATAGTTGGAACTAGCTGAGTTTGAGCCTATGGAAATCAGGTATGTAGAGCTAATGGGAGTAGAAGAAGCAAGAGAACATGCAATGCAGATCATGGAGAAAGATCAAGCATTGATCAAGAAGAGCTTTGACAAGAAAGCTAAATCCAAGACATTCCAAGTTGGAGGCTTGGTACTGAAGTGGGATGCTGACCGTGCAAAGCCAAGAAAGCATTCCAAGTTTGATGCCATATGGAGTGGTCCATACATGATCACAAATGCAAAGGTAGCAATGCCTTCCGGTTGGCTAAGTTGGATGGTGAAGAATTATAGATTCCAGTCAATGGGATCTACCTCAAACACTGCTACTAAAAGGATAATTTCTCACCCTTGTAAATATTAGCCTAGGTTTTCAATTTCTCCAAGTGCGTATGCACATTGTCTTGTTATAGTTTAGGTTTCAATTTCCCTAAGTGTTGGTGCACATGCTCTATTGCTTCTGGTGTATGCTTGTATATAGTTCATCTCACTCATGGAAGAGACTTGTGGCCATAAGAAATTAAATCTATAGAGTATCCATATTGGAGTAGGTCTGGATGTTTTCATTACACTCCAATAGATCAAGTTTGCAGAAAATCAAATGAGGGAGAAGTTTCCAGGTTTTAGACAACTCTCTACTCTCACAAATCTTGAATCCAAGATTTTCTTGTAAAGATAAGAGTGTATGCAATGAAGGCAGTTCCAGACCAGATTTGAAATTACCAGGTAGACTCCATGCCCAATGGATGCTTCAAGGCCATGGATCATCTCATCTAGCAGTAAATGCCCCCTTATGAGTCACCAAATTGTTGTCTAAAATAAGCTCACTCTTATTTTTGGTCAACTAACCCCCTTTTCCCCCCTTTTGTGCTTCAATCTGATTTTTTTATATTTTAAGCACTTAAGGTTTCCTAAAAACATCTTCATCAAATAGGAAATTTCTTCCCCTTTCCGAAAATGTAAAGAAGTCCTTCTAACTCTTCATATTTTGCAAGTTACGGGTGACGGGCCTGGGAAGGATTTTTTTCCAAATGCGGACTGCTGGGCATGGGGAAGACTTTTCGCCAAGGGGAAAATTATGGTTGCAGGTCGGTAATGGGAGATATGTTGGCATTTTGCACTTTTCACAAAAGGCACAAGTTACAATTGCGGGTCCGCAAGCCCGGGATGATTTCTTTTGCTAAGTGAATATGCGGGGCCGTGGAGGAAATTTTGCCCAAGTGTAAATTTGGGTCGGCGGGTCTGCGGGGCATTTCGGAACTTTTGTAACTTTTCGCAAAATGGTGTAGTTTTCAAGTGCGGGCTTGTGAGCCCGTGGAAGTTTTTTTGCCAAGTGCAAAGTCGCGAAGTTCCGGGCCACGGAGGTTTTTATGTCAAAGTAAACTTTCGAGCTGAGGGGTCTTTTCACCAAAATTGAAGTTTTGGGGGCCCGAGCTAGAAGACTATCACACTTTTGCATTTTTGTGCAAAAGGCACGTAGTTTACAATTTCCAACCCGATGAGGTTTTTTCACCAATCAAAAAGCTGCGAAGTTGTAGGATTTCGGGCCTGAGGGAGACTTTTGCACTTTTGCAAAATTTGTGCAAAAATGCAATTTCAATTTTGGGCCAATAGAGGCTTTTGGGAAAAAGTGAATTTCAGGCTTGGGGGCTATGGGAGGTTTTTATAATTTTGCATTTTTTTCACAAAAGCGTAAAGTGAATTTCGGGCCCATGGATTATTTTGCAAAACTTGTTTTTTTCACCATTTTTGTATGGATTCGATTCAAATATTCAAATGGGCATAACTTTTGATCTAGTGCTCAAAATTCAACAAATTTTGTACCGTTGGAAATATCTTGACCTCCTCTACACCATGGAAGCATAAAATATTATTTTCAATAGGCTTTGATGGGTGAAAATATGGAAAAAGTCTTTCAAGCCATTAATACGGGATCCGATTGCTTCAACTACCCAAATCTGATCTGATTTGCCATCTTTCCTTCTCCAACATGCCAAATAGAAATGGGTAACCAAAATTGACAGATTGTAGGAGGATTTTTGGGGCATTGATGGCTGGTGGCTGAGCTTCCAAATCAGATTTCCCACCTCATTTTCTTCTCCCCTCTTCACTTCATCTATAAAGGTAAGAGATTGGCTCATTGGAAAGGGTTGGACATTTTGGTTTTGCACCCTCCCTTCTTCTCTGGTCTGCAGACAAATTCATGGAGTTCGAACCTTCCATTAAGACTATAATGCAATTTTTTGCCTCTTCACCATTGTAATGTTTTGTATCAATTTGTGAAGCAATAATACATGTCTATGAATGATTTTAACCCTTTCTTGTGTTCATTGCCTTTATCTGATCTTTTATTACAATATTGGTTATCTGTGCATGGTGGTTGTATTTTATTTTAATGGTATGTGTTTAATAGCAAATCTTGTGTTTAAAATTCATTTGGTGCATCACCTCTGTTAGTTTAGGTTTAATTTCTTGCATCTTCTTAACCTTGTCTCCTTAGCAAGTTAGAATAGATTTTAGAATAGATCCTCTACAAATTTTATGTGTGCACCTGAAAAAGGAATAGGAACCAGCCTTCATCCAGAGAGCTTTCCCGATTGCAAAGTCCCACACTTTGGGAAAAGATCCATGTTATGCAATCACACTGAGAGTCTCAACCCAACAAGTTGCAGACATTCAGGGGTGTTGTGATTATGCATCAACAATGTGTTTAGCACATAAATGATAGAAAAGTTCAATGAGTTCATTTATGGTAATGGAAAGGAAAATTTATTGATTATACCTCTACAACAAGAAACAAAGTCAACAATGGACTCATCCTCAAATTTTCTAATAGCATAGAGTGGTCATGATAGTAATTCTATGGGCTATGTTTATGGAGAAGTGTTATAGGAAAAGTTGTGTGAGTTGTGCAAATGAGAAGATGGAGTACTGAGGGATGCTATTATACCAATCCAGGTAGGACCGAGAGAGGGACATGGGGAAGGTCCTTAGCATGAGTTATTGATCGTGGGCTATTAGATAACAGGTGTGACGGAAAGCATGAATGTTTTGTTGGGGATATTACTTGCTATAAAATTTGATAAATTTTTGAAGTTTCTAATGAGGTGGATGTGTTTTATATGGCACCAAGGGATTAATGGAATCATTACAAATTTTGTCATAAGAGAGCACATTCTAGGGTCCTGTTGAGGCAGCTTCAAGATTGGATATTTGGTTCATGAATTCTTGAAGAGGATCGGATTGTGTGGATTGCTGCAAGGATAAGCCATGTTGAAATAAGAACTAGCTAGGTTATGGATATTTCGATACTAATGAGGAATGTTTTGCTAAGGAATAGTTTTCTCGATAGAGAATGTTTTGAGGGATATTTTTGTTGAGGAATGTTTTGTTGATAATTAATGTTAGTAGGGATATTTTGTTGAGGAAATTTTGTTGATAAGTAATATTAGTGGGGATGTTTTTTCCTAAATATTTTGTTAATACAAAATGTTTTGCTAAGATGGAATGTTTTGTTGAGGAATGTTTATAGGGATGTACACTAACTATTTTGATGGTTGAATATATTGATAAGGATGTGGGATAGATGTGGCGATGAGAGGTTGTGAATAAGGAGGTGGTTATTGAAAGTGTATTGCAGAAGCAACAGAAGATGGTGCTTGTTGTGGGATGTTCTGAATAGGAATAGATTGTGGTATGGAGATTAATGGCTATGATGGTTGTGGTATATGTTGTGAGACAAGGGGTATAGAAGGTTGGACTGAAACAAGATGAGTGTTGGCGATGGAACTAGTATTAATTAAGGGAATGGATGTAGGAATAGACATAGTGATGTTTTGAACGGAGTGCTAATTGGTTGAGAATACAATGGCTCAAATATAGTGACAGAAACACAATAGAACTTACTAGAGGTTTCTAGATGACTGAAGATGTTGGAGGGGTAGATGAGGAAGCATTGGTATTGTTTTGAGGAGGTGTTGAACTAGTGGAAGGCTTGGGTGAAGATGTAGGTTGTTGGGTAGATGCGTCTTGAGAAGATATCATATGGAGACTAAACCAGGGAATGGAATATACAATATTTGAATTTTCAAATTGACTGATAAGAATGGAAGACTCAACATTTGATGTTTTAGATTGACTTATGAGTGGATATGAATATATTTGTTGGATAATGGGTTGTTGGTTAATAAGAATAATATGTGCAAAACAAGAAGAAGGATCAAATATATATGGAGGTGGTTTAGGTATGAATGGTTGGAGTTAGACACCCCTAGCTACAAGATAAGCGTTAAGGGAAATAGGGTTTGAATCTAACATGTCTTCAAAAATAGGATCTCCACTATCAAATAAAGGAGGTTCAGATGATGTTGATTGAGAGCTAGGAGAATGAGGTGGTTCTAACTCTTCTGTTTGGGATGTTTGACGATGATGATGGTGTGCGGAATCTAAGATATATTGTCAAATTTCTTCATTATGTTGTTCCTCTAATTCATCCTAGGCTTGTTGATGTTCAGATAAAGGAGTAGATATGATTGGTTGAGATAATGGGATTTGATGTTGTAATGGTGTAGATAATGGTGTTGGTAATGGTGTAGACATGTTTTTTGAAGTTTTATTATGGGCTTGTTGTCTAGTAAGTACCATAGTAAACAAACACACAATCACTTAAAAATGAAAAATAACTAAGTGGGTTGATTACAAATAAAAAATAATAAGAAAAATGATTGTTTATATTATATTGATTTAATTAAGAAAAGTCAAATGTGAAAAATGGTTGATGGGTCCTAGAAAATGGAAGTCTATGGATAGTTAAGGAATGTTTATAATTGGATCCCTCAATATACCCAAAGGTACGTGAGGCACAAATCTATGTTGTTATTAGTACGAGGATTGGTATTGGGGCCTACCCCTCACTTCACAATCCCATAGTGATATGGGAGTCAAGTGCTTGGTCAATACACACACGAGATAGTTGTTTATATGCGGCCAAAACATCGAGTTGGTTTCCATATTAGGTGATGAAATCCCAACAGTTATCACTTGGGAAGAATTTATTTTAAATGTGTTTTTGATTTTTTGAGTGATTTGGTTGTGTGTGGGAAAATATAAAATTAAGGCAATAAATTAAATTTCCTAATTAAAACTATGTGACCAACAAGAATGCAATTGTTCATTTTATGCCCAAAATGACATATTGATTTTGATGAGAGAAAGATAAAAAAATGCAATATAGAAAGAAAAAAGAAGGATTAAGACTTACCATGATAAATGCTTCCTTTTAAAAAAATCAATTTTTTTAGCTTTAATGATAATCAATCCGAAAGCACACCTCGGAGACAACAACCTATAAAACTAGGTTAGTAGAAATAGTAAACACAACGAAACAATGATTACAAGGAAAATTGTAAAGTAATCAAAAGTATTTAGAAAAATATTTGGTGATTCACCCGATCACTTTATTGATTGAACAAATCACTAGTGATTAACTGAAAAAATAAAAATGAAAAATATGATATTTTGAAAGAATAAAATAATGAAATAAGGGACTACGGTCACAAAGCATGCTAGAATGTTTAGAAATATTCCTACTCCTTCAACTTGAATTAACCAAGAAAGAAAATATAAATATACCAACCTAAAAGACATGGGGTTTAACGATACTCGTAGATGTTGATTGACGATGCTCAATGTTGCGCTTCGTGAAAGATGTGTGTAAGCCCCTTTCCTTGTAAAGAAACATGTGATCAAAGACACTACATAAGATATGATTAGAAATATGGATAAGTGAGTTGCTAAAAAAGGTCAATTCTAGGAATCCAAAGGGCTTCCTTGAAGGATGTCAGCTTGTTGCTTAAACAATCAAGTGAATTAAAATAAATACATGATATGTGATATATCAATGTAGGATAGATATATGACAAATGAAAAGTTGATAAAAAAAAGATAATAAAGGATAGATAAGAAATGAATAAGAGATAGATCAGAAATAGACTATGGCTCGAACTCAAGATCGAAAGGGATTTTATGTTCAACCTCATATGCATCCTAAAACAAGTTTAGATTCATGAGTATGTAATCAAAATATGTGTGCTAGTAGTCTTCTACTGCTTGATGGATTTCCTGAGTGAAATCGAAAAATGTTCTCCAATTCATCTAAAGGAGTGTGATGGATGGTGCAAAAAGTCAAATCATGCAAGATATCATATTGTTCCTAGTAGTAAAAGGATGTTGAATTATCAAAAGAATGAATGTTGGTAATTTCATGAGAAGGGCCACCAATTTCCATCTAACATTAATCCATGCTCAAAATATGTTAGAAGCAACTAGTTTGATATGATAGATAAAAAATATTTGATGGAAAATTGATATATATTGTTAAAAGGTAAAACGGCGACAGAATTATTGGCGATTGCACCAATCGCTAGAGATTTCAATAATTTTAAGTAGTTTAATAAAATTAAATGTTTGAGGATTTAAACTATTGTTGCAGAGTTATAAATATTTAAATATGATGTAAAAGAGATGAATAAAAAAATAAGAGATACCTGGAGATTGATGTGGAGCTAAAAGAAGACTTAAACCTCATTGTAGAGTGATATGTGATGGCTGATGAAGTCTGCGCAGATAGAATTGTGTAGATTCTATTCACAGGAGGTCCTAAATTTCTCCAAGAGGCTTGATGAATTAAAATAGTAATGTTTGATGTTTATTCTGATATCCAAATTTTGAATGACGATGTATAGGAGGAAGTGAAACTAGATCAAAAGCAAGAACTCATGAATTTAAGTTAAGGATCCTGGAGAGAGGCTAGAAAACTAGCTTAAATAATAGTTAGTGATTATGTGAATCGCTCACGATTTTGGGTTCTTTGAGATTTGTGAGGAAAAATGGTTTAAACAACTTCCAAATTAAGGAAATTTTATTTGGATCTCGAGTGGCTATTTGTTAGGTTTTGGGGACGTGTTGTGTTTTTTTGGAAGGTTAGGTTAGATTATACTTTATTTTTTTATGTTTGGATTTGTCTAATTTAGGTTTGTAGATGATTTTAATAGGTTTGTAGATGATTTTGATAAGTGGGTGAATGATAATGATTTGTTTGTCGAGATAAGGGAGTTTGATATAGATTAAAAGTGTTCTTAGATGGATTTTAGGAAATAAATAAATAAATTTTGGGTTGTTTAGAAAATGATTAAGTTAATCTATATGTTTACATAGTGTTTTGTGAGATGGATTACACAAGATAAATGGGATAAAGATAATGAGACTTAGGATATGGGGTGGTGTTAATGTTTTTAATTAATTAATGTAATACAAAGGGAGGGTTATTTAATGTATTTAATTATTGGGTCAAAGGTAAGGGGTGTAGTGCATGACTTAGGGTATTAAATATTTATTTAATTAATTAATTGATTGATTGAATAACGATTTTGGGGTCACTTTTCGGACTATGTCGATAAACCATTCGAAATGAATTAGGCATGTTTGTAAATATTTCATCTCCATGATTTTATCTTTAGTTATATTTTCATGTTCAACATAATCAAACAAAGATGTTAGGAGTGAGGATGATGTTCTAGGGATGGTAGTGGTTTTACATTGCGAAGATGGTGCTACCTTGAGAACTTGGGTTTTTTTAATGGATGTGTTAGCGGGTTTAGAAAGAGGGGTAATAACTGATTTTTATTGAGCCTTGGGGATTTAGCTAGGGTAGCACTGAGTGAAGGGATATTCTTGGAAAGATATTACAAACTAGGGGGTATACCATAGGATTTACTTGGCATAGTAAATGGCTTCTTGCTTGCCAATGGATCCGGTTTCTACTTGGCATATTCCATTGATGGTAGTAGTGGTGAACCTTTACTAAATATTTAATTATGTGTGACTTTAGTGGGAATATCTTCTTTATTTTTGTTTTCCATGGCAATTGAAGACAAAGATCCTTTTTTTGACTATGCACGAGTGAACACCATGCACTAGAATCTTGGTGCTTCTTCATCATCGTCATCTTCACTTGCTGAAACATACTCAAAATTTCCATTTTGTATATCACCATCAAATTATTCGACCTTAAGGTAATTTCCACCATTTCCTTTTATTCTTCTTTAGGTTCTTCTATCTCTTCTTCCTCTTTTGGTTCTTTGGCGCCACATGTGTCATTGACCGGTGGAGCTTCAAGAGTGAGCTAACGAGGAGGTAGAGTGATTCTTGGCTGATTTAGAGGGTTAGGATTCCTTGAAGCATTCTTCATAGTGATTTGAGAAAGTTGTTTCTTAAAGGAAATTATATCATTAGAAATATTCTAGATCATTGGATCATTAAGAGCTAAGCTTGAACTTTTACCTTTATTTCTTTTGTTAGGACCCTTCACTCTTCTAGACAAGATTAAATCATCTTTATTCTCAATTACATAATCTCCAAATTATTTGAAATTAGTTGGTTGGGATCTTCTCGAGGAAGAAACCAAATTCCAGGTTGTAGAGAAATGATAAAGAATCTTTTCGATTATTATCTGAGAGCACAACATCTTCAAGGATCCTTCTAATTATCTAGATTATACTTGGCTATGAAATTTCTTATTGCCTCAATAGGCTCCTTTTTCATTTGCAAGAATTGGACCAAGAGATCCTGGAAGTCTTCCTTGGTTTTGAATATATTCTCAAATCTAGTTTTTATGTCTTCTTAACAAGTGATAGACCTTACGGGTATCATATAAAACCATTCAACAACCTTTTCTTGCAACGATTCCACAAAAAGTCTGAATGATACATCCTCATGTTCCACATCCAATAGGCTACAAGAAGTTATGAACATTGCTATGTCCTCCTCAGGGAGTTGGGAATTGTCTCCTCTAAATTTTGGTAAGTTTTTCCTTGACCCTCATGGTAATTCATTGAGAGGTTGTGGAAGTGTAAGTGGGCTGGTATTTTTTCCCCATGGTACATTTGGTCTACCTTCTTTTCGAGTCTTTCATTTCATTCCCAAGTCTCGGCTTCCAACCTTTCTAGGGATGTGCCTTGGGCTACTAATCTTGTGTCTGCTTCTTCTTGATCTCTTTCAATTTCTTCAATTTGGGCTAAGATCTTAGTGTCGACTCTTTCTTCTCTTTCTCGAGCTTCTTCTTCGAGTCTCAACATCGGTGAAGTCTTCAAGGTTCTCGTTGATTTCTAGAAATTATTTTTCTAATAGGTTGATGACTCTTGGACGCTCGATGGGAACAATTCTTTGATAAAGGGGAGACCTTGGATTTATAAGAATATATTTTCTTCATTTAAGTTCTTTAAAGATAGGGTCAGTTCGTGCTCTTTTCCTTTGTATTCAAGTATATCTTCTATACGCCAACTCAAAGATCTATGCTCTTCTTTGTGGGTCTTGAATCTACCTTTCTCTTTATAATTGAGCGGTACATTATTCTTCTAGGTCCAATACTATTGTAGTATAAACTACTTATTGAAACTATGTCTATTATGCCGATATCCTCTCTCAAATCGGAAGTGATATCCTCTTAGATATGGAACCATAAATCAGGTCTTTCAATTGGAGGATTACCTTGAATAGCCATGGTTTTGAGGCATAGTGATCATGTGACTTTTCAAATTCCAAATTTTGATTTTTGATTTTTGTTGTATTTTATGAGGTCGTATTTTGGGCGCAGATCTGCTAAGTCTACCCCATGGTGGGTGCAAAACTGCTTGGCAAGAAAAATTTTTGGGTGCACAGATTTATGGACTTCTTCCCAACGCTTTGGGAATATAAGTTCCTCTACTTTAATGGTGCAACACCATTTTACATGCGCATGAATAGTATCTTATGTGGTGGCCTTTCAGCCAGGGATCCAACACGGGCACTCCACTAACCCTGTGGAAAAATCTAGCAATTTCTTGCTAGGGAGGACTTTTCTTAAGAGAGTGGGAAAGGGAGTGAGAAAATGGAGAGTAATTAATGCTACAAGTAGAAAATCATATTCCTTCAACCATTAATCAAAAAAATTCAACACACATAAAATCAAAATAAAATAACCTTACAAATGGAAACAAGACCAGTTAGGATTTATGAGCACAAAGTATCAGTAAATCCCCCAATCAAAAAAGGCTAGAAACTCCTTGTATTGATGTTTGAGTTGAAACTATACATAGCAAGAATGGAAGAATGCAAAAGTGGGAAGTAGAAGAATTTTCTATCTCTTTGTTTCTTCACAAGGATCACTCTCTTGTGCTCTTAGAAAAGAGAAGTTCTTTATAATTTATAGAAAGAGAGGTGACTCTTTACCTACCCCCAATGAATTTTCATATGCCTTTGCACAACTTAAAACTTTTCATATTCCTAGGAAATATTAAGTCCCTTTTTATAAAACAAAGGTGACTTATTACATTACAAATCTAAAGTTAAGTTTTAATTTTAAAAATTGCATTATGAAAAGTACAACCCCAATGATGAATTAGAACATGATGAGAGAAATTTTGGGGGAGAAGGGTAAAGGAAGAAAGAAGAGAGAGAATACTAGGCCGATAAAGAAGCCTCTCCTACTGATCCTACCTCACTTCCTAACAGATTATCTAACTAGCTCCAATTGGGAATCTCAAATCCTTTGAACTATTTGTTGAATCATGCCGCTGAATCTTCTACCTTGTCTATGTGAGGAATGCACATAAAATCAAATATTTTTTCCATCAATCAATAGCATCATTGATACCTTTGCATTTCACAAACCGTGACTGATGTTTCTCTGTGATAAATGAAATGGGAGCTTGAATGTCGATATGATTTGAAGGTGTCTTCATTAAAAAAGTGGATCTCCAGATACCTTCTTGAGTTGTTCCTCAAATGGACTCAACAGTTTATCTACAATGGTATATTCCTCCATCACGAGTACTCTAGGTTTCTAAAGTCTATAGTTGACGTGATCTTGTAACTTGTAGGTCTTCTCTTCATTTGTGTCCAACCCACTAATGGCCCGATTGATCATTTCATATCTGGTGACATGAGTCCTTTCCCATGCACGTGAAAATCCTCTCGATGAGTCACTGAAGATATTCTTTCATATGAATTCTTTGGAATGAGTGTCTCTCATCTCGAAAACTAGTGGGTGAATCAAGTCCCAATTCTGATTTTCTCTTTCCGGTTTCTTTCTAAGTTGCCAAGTTTTCTCCACAATTGTACACATGTATTTGAAAAGTGAGATTAACTCTGGGATAAATATTCTATCTTTCTCAAAGATTTAACCCGATAATTATTATTTCCTCTTCCTTTATGGTGAACTCTTGAGTCTTCTTGATGGATTCAGCATCAATACAACTTATTGGAGTTACTTCCTCAACTGGAATTGATGAAGTATTTGGATCCAAAAGATGCTACATGTAGGAGGAGAGAATTTGCACTTGTTCTTCCAATTATTCAATCCTTTTCTTATATTCATGATTTATCGTCATAAGGCAGTGGAAGATTGTTGAAAAATATGCTCGTCTCCCCTCATGGGTGGTCGGGCCCAATGCAATGGTTTTCACCTCATAATAAGTGTGTGTCATTTCTTCCACCACTTGATTACCTTTGGTTAAGACACTTCAATGAATTGTTCACCTATCCCACCACCGAAGAAATGTGAGGCCGTGTGAGAAAATTTCCTTTTCTTTCCTTTTCCCAATGATGTTATTGTAAATAAGTCGGGGATTGTGACTATTGGATAGTGTGTGTCTCCTTTGAAACCATATTTTTCATACATGGGAACATCTCACCTAATTTTGACTCTGAAATTGTCATACTTGTCATTTCTAGTTTGGGCTCGGTGGAAGAGTTGTTTCTTGTGGATGAAGAGAATGAGAGGTAACAGGGGTAGAACCTCTTATGAATTCTCAAGTATGTAATCTGGAATGGTTCGAAAAAATTGAACTTATGCCTCTCTCGTGGGTTCTTCTACTCCTTGAATATTATTCTATGACCTCTCATACTAGGGGAGTTCTAATTCTATGTTTTTCTTTTGAATTTCCCTCTAAATAGCCTAAAATAGAAGCGACCTCCAAAAATTTCTATGATGAATGATATAAGGCCTATCCAAAATTTCTGCAATGCATTTGGGGTGGATTAAGGGCTTGTTGTGCGGATGAAGGATGGTTCCAAGGAAAAATTTGTTCCCAAGTGGCTCGAGGCCATAATACATTAGATGTGGCATTATGTGTTAAAAATATAGTGATTTTGGCTCTAAAGGCCCAAGAGGAATGGGTTAGTGGGGCTTGATGGGGTCGATGCACTGAAGCGAGGTTAAGGAACAAGTTCCCTATAGGACTTGAAAACCCAATATTTCAATAAAAAAGGTGAGGAGGATGTCGTAGAGAGGAGTCATAAGAGGCTTGACCAATTCATTACACTCACATAGAGGTTTCCTATCCCGAGTGGCCCGGAGGGAAAACTGTTCAATGGGGAAGTGAGTTCCCGTGGAATCATTTTTTTGCATTACGAGAGCTATAGGTGGCAAGCCATTTAGAGCCTAGGAAATACAGGATCACTAAAATCTTGGTGACATGGTGGGTGACATAAGGTAAGGTGGGGATACCAATGCCGAGTTGAGGGATGTAATGGTGGATAACAGGGAATGACTTGCTGAGCTATGTGGTGAGTTTACAACCGATCCAGGTGAAGCTCACCAACCACATCATCACTGCTCACACCCCAATGCACCATTATTAAAAAAATAGAGTTTTAGGGCCTGTAATGCCACTTCCTACACAATCGAAATAATAAAAGATGAAAAGTAATATGGTTAGTAGGAAGTTATAAAGAAATATCTCAATATCTAGAAAATAAATGCACATGTCCGAGAGTTAGTGTATAAGCCATAGAAGTGACCCACACCAAAATCATCATAACTTTCTCCACACTCCGTGACATTAGACAAAATTATACTCATTGGAATTAGGATATTTTCCTCTACACCCAAAAATAAATAAATGAGAGGTTTGGTGGGAGTAGGTGGGTCAAAAATGTAGAAAAATACCAAATATTTAAAATGCAATGCCCAGATAGGTGAGAGGTGAAGACATTAATGGAGGAATGGAGCATTTTATTCTACTGAGGAAATAAATGTAGTACGTGAAGGGATGTAGTTAAAGGGGGAATGATGTTTTGCAATCATTTAATGACTTTTGTATGTGGGTGAAGCTTAGATTTAAGGATTTCCTCCTCTTTTCTTCCTCTATATATGTAAATGGAGATCACTTTTTTAAGGTTGTTGAACATTCTCTATCTGCTCCTCCATTCTTCTATAGATTTTTGTGAGATTTAAGCCTCCATTCTAGTTATTTTTGTAAGAAATTCATGCCTCTATCTTTCATTGTAATGGACTGTGTAATTCTATGAAGCAATAAAATCAAGTTTGTTTCTAATTTTTAACCCTTGTGTTTCCTTGCATCCTCCTACCTCTACATTGAAAATTAAGGTTATTTTTGCATTTTATAATTTCTTACAAACCCTAAATGGTTGTGTTTAATTGAAATAGTGTTGTGAATGTGTGTTTATAGACTTGTGGTGTTCTACATACCCTCTCTATCTCCATTTCTACACATTTTCATTCATTAGAGAGTGTCCCAATCACCCTTCTCTTGGTGTTATCACCCCCTTAGTGTAGGATTTCTTCATTTTTATGTATTTTTCTCTCTCCTTGGTCCCTTAGAATCATAGGATAGGATTAGATAAGTGTATTTCTAGCATTATGAGTAGTTGTAGCATTAGATTAGGAAGAGGAACCAACCTTCTCTAGAGAATTATCTTAGTTTCATGGTCCCACACCTAGAGATAATTCCATGTTACCTAGTTACATTATTTCCCATTCCATTCACATGTAAGAAAATCGAGAGGTGCTCAAATTTTTCAATAATAGTTTTGACATACTTGGTGGGACCATAGAAGTAAATACTTGTAGTTTAATCAAGTTTGAATGTGTATCTTGGTGAAATTCTATCCTTTAAAGGATCTATGACACACATTGGCAACTCTAGGTATCATAATTCACTACTTTTAGTAGTCCAAGTGTTTCAAATTCATGAGAAGGATCCAAACCAGGTCAAGGACTAGAGAAGGAGTATTTGAATACTTACAACTATCTCTAGGAAGTTGAAGAAGAGGAAAACAAGTTTAAAGACCACCATCTCCACCAAATATGACTCTCTCAATACCTCCACTTGGTAGGCAATTATTACAATCCATTAGATTTATTAGACCTATCAGAATGGATGCACTAAAGATAAATTCATTTTCCAATTTCACTAGGCATTAGTCCACTTTCCCTCAATGCATAAAACCTAATCCCAATGTGGAACCTTGAAAAGCATTCCATTCTTCAATGGAGTGAAAAATACCTCTCTCGGTTGATCAAATCTAGGACATTACAAATGTGTGTGTAATCCATGATATTCTTTGACATGTATTTAGTAGTAAAACTCCTAGCCTCCTCATTCAAAGGGAAAGCTTTATAGTGGTTTAGGTGCACAACTCTTTGTGATCAATTCAAAGAAAGGGGAGATAATCTATCTCTATAGAACGATTGACCACTATCAAGAGAGCTCCAAATGAACAAATGGTGGACTTAAATTTAAAGTTTCATAGAATGTGGGACAAAATTCTGATTCTTATAATACCAACTGCTGAAGGTGCATTTCTCTATTTCTTCAAAATCCCTTAATTCGATATAGTCATGGTATAATCTATAGGAGGTACGACATTGTCAAGAGCATTTACACTAGCTATTAGAGCTAATAACTACCTAATTAAAGATCGTAATATTTCCCTAGGCCACCTATACATATTTATCCATAAATGAGTCAAAGAACAATGATATGTCCCACTTCGTGTCCCAAAAACGTGACTAAGAGGTTGGGAGGGATGGGAAACTCGGGGTGTTCGTGCCAACACCCCTTTCGTGTGAACCCACTTCACCCGAACTGCCACGTAGGCTAAAGAAAGTGGTTCACGCGAAAGGGGGTTCATGTGAACCCCCTTCGTGCGAACCCTTTTGGGTTTAAATAATTTTGACAACACAAATTTATATATAGATATTTATATAGTTGTGGGAGGTAGATTTAGGGTTTAAGGGGTTGGGCGAAGGAGGTTCACACAAACAACCTTCGCACGAACCCCTATGTGGCACATTTTGGCGCCAAATCCATTTGGAATATAATTTTATGCCAAAATGTGCCACTTAGGTGCCACCTAATTAGGGTTAACAAATTAATTAAATTACAAAAATTTAACACAAAATAGGGAATTTTATTAGCTTTCTAAAAATATAATTTTCATTTTTTAAAAATTTGTTTTACTATTTATTTTTTTATATTTTGCTAACATATGGTATTTTAGGACAATCAATCGTACACAATCAACCCAATTTGAAATAAAGCAAAACATATCAATTTTTTTGAAAAAATAAACTTATTATTTGTTGAAGTCTTCTTCTTACCTATGAAAAAAATAATTCAATTTTGATATAAATCTTAAAAGTTATTGGCATAGACATATGTACGCCATTTATTTGAAAATATTTTTACTAAATAATTAATTAAAAAAATATAAGCCAAAAAAATATGAAAATTTGATAAGACCTCAAAATTCAAATCTTGAACATACATCTAAAATTTCATGGTGAAAAATAAATTTTCATTTTAAAAAATCACAAGGGGACAGACTTTCCTCTTTTATAACATAAGAAACAACATATGAATAAAATTAAGAAAAAGACCATATTTTTTGCCAATTTTTTTAAAATATACATGTATTCTACACTCTAAACACTACATTTCGTTACTTTATGGACTTTCATGAATGTGTATGGTTTTGTGGGTATTGCCTTTAGAAAATCAATGAAACTGAAAATTCATGTTTATAAAGGTACAAAACTTACCAAAAAGTGGGACATTTTATTGTGCTTTTACACAAATTAGAAATCCTAGTTCTAGCCAAACACTTGAGTTAGCCCCTATTCTTGCTCCTAGAAATCAAATTTCTAGTGAATCTTTTACCTCTTCTAACACCTCAGTTGAGCTCCAAGAGGTCATGAAATAATTTCAAAATTTTGGGAATGAGTTGGTTACAATCAAGAGGTAGTAGGCCCAAATTTTTATACCCTACCGACATCATTACCAACCCAACAAGCCCTCATACCAGTCAAATAGATCTCCTTCTCAAGCTACAAAAAGAACCAAGGATGACCTACATTGCTAGGCCATTCCAACCATATGTTATGAAGGGAAAATGACTAAGTCCCTAAACTAGGGTTAATGCGCAGAGAAATACATCATAGAAGAAATATGCATGAGATGGCACGTGCGAGGATGAAAGAGTTTATGCACGAGAGGTATAATAAGGTTGCGTGTAATGGATCATGACTTAACCAGTTTTGGATGTGAAGTTATATATAGATTTGGAGTGTTTATCAAGCAAGGTTTTGAATATAATATTAGAACATGGTGACTTTCGAATCAAGAAAATACTATTTTAGGTTAATGGAGGATCATTCGACATGCATTGTTTCAAGTTATTAATAGGATCTAAACTAGGAGTTAATTGAAGTAGATCTATTCTTAGGGAAGCTTGTATGCTTTTGTAGTTAGAGTATGACGTCACATGGATATTCTTAGCATGTATCCTATTTTTGAGAGGTTCATGTGTGGTGAAGGGAAAGTCCCCACACCTATATATGTATTGATTTTCACGAGTTTAAGGATCCCCTATTTTTGTAATAGAGTTATGTTGGTTTTTTTTTTTGTGCATGAATCATGGTGATAATACTATGTGAGAGCTTCGTGTTTTACAATAATTAATATAATGGATCTTTGTGGCTAGATATTGATTATAGATTTCTATGATAATATATCATGTATGGTAAATCTGGTTCTAATTTTGATTTAATCATTTGTGCTCTATAACTATGATATCGATAAGTTCAACACTTTATTCGTATATGTTTATCTTGGATCTGTAATATATATCTATATGTTTTTGTCCATCATGCTAACTTCTTGACAAAGCTCACACAAAAGAGGAACCTAGACCCTTGCGCACTTTAGGGTGAGCGCTCGGGTTCTATCTTGGGTGATGTTCCAGCGCACCTTGGGATTTAGTGGGTAAAATAAGACTACATTTTGGTTTCATTGCCAAGACCTCTTTTTCAAAGCTATTGCAAGGATGGTGCATGTTGAAACATATCGCTTAAATTTGGACATCATTGAAGATTGGTTAGAGAATTTGGAGGATGATTTTGAATAAAGATAGAACACTTTGGACTTGAATTTAATGAATGCGTGTGGGTTGAGTAGAATCTATATCACAAGCTTCATGAGACATTATTTGCATGCTTTCCAAGAAAGTTTTATGAAAGGTTAGTAGGTTATGCAAAAAAATGAATTGGAGGTATAGGACTCTCATTTGGATGCAGGAAGATTATCAAAATTTGCACGATGTTTATTTACCTTTAACACACATTATAGATCATTAGTGGAATGGAATTCTGAATCGTTATATATTAGAGTACATTATATCTACATATTCTTATCTAGAGGTAGCTAAGTTCCAATTCTTACGTGAGCCTAGAATATCTTATCTACATGTCATCCTATTAGTGATGGAATTAGCCAAGAAGTGTGGCACTAGGAGTCTATGGAGGTGTGGAGGTAGGTGATGCATAAAGGATTCAAGGTTCATATAGAGGAAGTGGAACCCAAGTAGATAGTGCTCCCTCATTTAGGAAAGAATGGAAGAGAATCCCCTCGGCTTCTAATGAGAGCACATCGAAGGAAGAGAGAGTAAGGTTCGTAGGTGTACATCTAATCCCACTTGGTGACCTTGACCTTGTGCTTGATACTTTAGTTTCGGAAAAATTACAAATAATTAGGTTGGCGGTGGTTATAGAGTAGAAATGGGTAGATAATATTTTCCTTTAATTATGGGAATCAGTCAAGAAAAACAATCATTGATGGCGTCACAAGAGGATAAAAATTTTAATAGGATAAATCAGAGGTATACTATCTTGGAGTGTCATTAGGGAAGATTGTGGGCAATAAAACTATTGGGCACACGTCTAAAAGTAGCACAATTTCGCAGACTGTGGAGTGAATTTTTTTCAACAAATCGGACACAAGATTCCACATCCATTGTTCAATGCCCACTATGGGAAGAGGATCAACAAGGTCTAAAGGTTCAACATCTAGCGGATTTGGTGTAGGAGGGAACAAGGGAAGAAATACAAGGTATGGATCTCTTAGACATCATCCACACCAACCATAGCAGGTATATTATGAGATGTCCCTTCGTCTCCTAGAGTATATAGGCATTGAAGATTTCATGAAGCACATTCATATGTGTGAGATACTATGACACATCAAGGGTATTACAACTCCAGAGCACAAATTTAGTCATTTGTAACTACGTTATAGGGACACACACATAGTTTGTATAGGAAGTTTGATCCAAATTAGAGTTGTGTGGACTACACAGTGTTGCATGATGCCTTCTTGGAAGAGTTCCACATTCCTGAATTTGAAAAAAAAATTAGCACATTGAAGGATATCAAGCAGGGCATGGCTGAAAGTGTGAGGGAATATGATGCCCATTTTAAGACTCTTTTATCTAAGTTATCCTATGATATCCATCCTATTCAACATGCACAGTGGTTTTTTGGAGGCTTAATAACATCGTTCATAAGGGAACTCTCACATAAGATGTTTACATATCCACATGAGGCTCTTGAGGTGACTTTGTGCACTAAGGACATTAGGAATGTAGAAAATGGACTAAGCCCCTTTCTAGAGTTACAAATTACTTCCATGGCTAAGAAGTTAGAGAATCTATCACCTAATTTAGCACATGAGATGCGCGGTGGACTATGATGTAAAGATTATGAAGTGGAGGTTCATACTAAGGAGAGTTACCCTCATATATCATTACATGCAATTCTAATGGATTTTGAAATATGTCATCTAGATCATGATTCTAGCAAGTGCCCTTTGCTACATGTAGCGCTATCGGGAAAAATGTATCTTATTATGGAAAGATTTGTAAATCACGTACTCATGATACAAAGAACTACATGTTGATCGATCAAATTCATGAAGCAATTGATATGGCTATGTCGCACACCGAGTGTTTCAAACAATTCCAAGGATAAAAGTTATCAAAATAATAGTGTAGGGCATTCCGATGGAGGCGTTCGAGGTCGAGGATACCTTGGATGATCGGAGGCCATATTCGTAGTGGAGGAAGGGGTGATTTTCCTTGTGGAACATGTTACAATTGTGGATCACCCGATCACTATAGGCACAAATGCCCCCATAACCCAACTTGCTCTTGGTGTAGAAATAATCATAAGTATAAATAATTCCTAGAGTGATATGAGTATATAACTAAGCAACACAAGAAAGATAAGGGTGGGGGATGATAAAAGTGTAGTGTGCCGTGGGAGATAAGTGGATGCCAACGACATTGACCGACCACGAAATGATACTTATATTGGTTACTTCTCATGTTGAAGCTACACACACCGTGAGGCTCCCAAATCAAATCTTATTATCATGAAGAAGGAGGTGCTTCATAGAAAGTATCCCGACCTTGCGCATCGGAAGTATATCAAGAATCCATAGAGGTTATCAAGAATTTGCAAGGTGAGATACAATTCTTAAAGGAGTAGTCACGAGAAGATTGAACATGCCAATATAGCCATGCTTTGAACCAGATCAAATGTGGATGACATTAAGGAGGTTTGTAAGTTTCTACACCAGGATAACATCATTCCTTTGTTAGGGGAATAACTATGAGAGAAGGTACCACATGTTGAGGGAGATCATGAAAGACAAATTCTACATATCAATGTACCTCCTCATAGTATTGATTATGGAGAATGGATCACATTGAATGCGATTGTGGATGGTTAGCTTTTAAGTAACATCCTAATTGATACATGCATGGAAGTGAATGTGCTCACCTTGGATGCATAGTTATAGGTGGGAAGACCACCATTGCAACCATCAACGAATGTGTTGTTCATGGAAAACAAGACTAAGGCTACAACTATTAAAATTTTGAAGGATGCAACTATTACGATTTAGAGGGATGTGTTTTCTAGTGATTTCAAAGTCTTAGCACTCACAGAGGCTAGTATATTTCCAACATTACTTGGTGCCCCTAGTGTTATATGAATAATGTTGATTTGCACTTCAATAAGGCTTATATCAGCTTTAAAAATAATAAGGAGTGCGTGATCATCCCTTGACTAATGGAAAGGTTGCACCTCATGTAGAAACTTTGGGCAAGGAGGATATAAATAAATTTTATGTGTAGAAAATCAGGGATCCCGAGGTCCTTGAGCTATCAAAGGAAGGAGTAATTTAGTGGGATGATTCACAATCTATGAGTGATACAACAAGTGTTGCTTGTGACAACTAGGGACATGGGACTTATGAAATGGTTAGACATGAAATGAAGAGTGCAGTTATGTGTGTCGGTAAGCAGTTCTCTCTTAAGTGCTTAGGAGAAACCCAATACCAATGTACACTAGTGAAAGAAATCTTAAGGTGTTTATTTTGCGCTATGGAGGCACAGTGGACAGATAAGATAGAAAGGTGAAATATGCTAGTTTATACTCTACATGGGACCACCGCGCACTGGTGGGTTACACATAGGAATAATATTGTGGAGTGGAGTGAAGTGATAATTGCATTCTCTACTAGATTTCTAAGGAATAATGTACCCTCCAAAATCTATGAATTTCATGCGAAATATCAAGTTCAACGTCACAATCAACGGTGTGAGAGACTGCGGAAAGAGGAGCAAGAAGATTTACCACCATCACTATGGGTGCATAAGTTTTATTTCATGTTGAGAGGTTGTGCGCACTTATGGTATGTTTATGCATAATTCAATAGAGTAACAAGGAATTGGGTAGAATTGACTACGTGTATGGTTCAAACCTTTGATTTCTTTTCTAATAAACCACTTGTGAATGAGGCATTACAGATAATGAAGAGCTTGACTATGGGAGAGAGTGTAAAAGCTAAATAACTCATTCAGGAGTTGTTGGGAAAATCAGACCTTGAGGCGCACATGGAAGTAGAGTAAACAAATGAAGAAAAACAGACATGCATGGTTGGTAAAGGAAAAAGGCAATATGGTTTATATGATAGATGATGAGGATGTTGAGAATTTTGATATTTATCATACGGTGGGTACACACAAGTTCATGTATAGTGTAGATGAGTGGGTGTGCACGTACTATAAGCCTATGAAGATAAAGAATGTCAAAATTAGAATAGAAGCGAGAACCTAAAGAAGTTATCATTGGAGATCATTGATTTGATTCATAGGTTGCTAAGATTATTAAGCTACTACATGACTTTGAGGATTTTTTCTTAGAGGATTTCATGAATTGAAAGGAGTGTATGAACCTTTGAGTGAGATGAGAACTAATTTAAAAGAGGGTACATGCTCGATTAGGAAGAGGCCTTATAGGATGAATCCTAATTTGTGCGTCAAAGTTAAAGAGGAAATCAACAAAATGCTAAAGTATGGAATCATTAAGCCCATAGAGGAATCATAATGGGTTATCCCAAACATTATAAGTATCAAGAAAGATGGAAAAATAAGGATCTACATTGATTGTAGGGAATTAAATGCTACTTGTGTCATAGATCCTTTCCCCACACCATTTATATAAAAAATATTAGAGGGCGTAGAAGGGCACAAGATCTACTTCCTTTATTGATGGGTTTTCTATATATCATCATGTTCAAATTACAAAAGAGGATCAATTAAAGACCACTTTTACCATAGAGTGGGGAAATTTTTCATACATGGTTATGCCCTTTGGATTAAAGAATGCGCCTACCATATTTTCATGCATTTTGGTGCAAGAATTTTAGGATTTTATACATAAGTTCTTACAATTGTACTTAGATGACAAGACTATGTAAGGGCTAGGCAAAGACCATTGTGACAACTTAAGGCTTATGTTTGAGAGGTGTAGGTAGTTGAGCATCTCTCTTAACATCAAGAAGTGCATTTTTCTACACCATTTGAAACTCTTTTGGGAACCTTCTAACCCGAGTGAAGTGTGAGGGATCCTTGGGCATACAACATATTATAGGAAGTTCATTAAGAGATATGCCAATATTTTTGCTTAGGGTGAGGTGCAAGAGCACGCGTTTGACATATTATAGGAAAGGCTTACTGTACCTATTCTACGTTTTCCTTTATGGACCAAACCATTTCACGTACATGTGTATACCTCTCGGCATGGCAATCGGTGTGGTGTTAGCTCATCCTAGAGAAGGTATTATTAACCATCCTATTTGTTTTACAAGTAAGAAGTTGAATCCAATTGAAAAAAACTATAAAAACTACAAAGCGTGAAGATTTTTCCATGATCTACGTGTTGCATAAGTTTTGACAACTTTATTGAAAAACCTTTTATATTTTATACGAGATCACATAACATTGAAGTATCTGGTCAATAATCCCATTTTGCAGGGGTGCATATGTAGATGGATTCTCTTGTTCTAGGAATTTGACTATACATTATAGAGGATATCATCGATGTTGCATGTGGCGAGAAAAGAATATTATGTATGGGAACATTCTTCTATTGATTTTATTTTTGGAGATTGGGGTTCCCGATGGGATAAATAACAACATATGGGAGTATCCTAAATAAGACCATTCTCTGTCAAGATGTTTACAACATGTACATGCAAATATATGAAATTGGCATACATGGGATGCTTGGATAAGTGGTATAAAAGAATCTGTGATGCCTTTGGCTCTGAATGGAGAATTCTGGAGCAGTTTCAGCTTTAGGTGAAGGGTAAATTTGATTTATAGTATATCAAAAATTTTATATTGGCATGTTTATATTGATTGATGGCACTAAGAGCCCATGGTGTAAATTTCCATTTGCTTTCATAGCATAATATTTTCAAAGTGCGGTAAACAAATTTAAGGAAGAAAATAAGTTAAGGTTTGATTTGAGTGAAGTAAATCAAGAGCACCATGCACTTCACGAACACTTGTGTATCCCAAGAACTACACGTGCGTGGAGAAGTATGTCTCACATGACATCAAATTGCTCAATATCATTACCATACCAATTATAGGAGCAACTACAATAGGGGTCTACATTCATTTGCGGAATTTTTGAGAAAGGTGTATGTGAAGGATGATGTGTCCATCACTCAGGGCCCTACAAGAAGGAATAATGTGGAAGTAGAGGGAATAAACTCCTACAAAAAGTAGGGCTCTAAGAATACGTTTGGTATAGAAACCTAAGACACATGAAGCATGTGCTGGTATGAGTACTTATACTCATAGAAAGAAGTCCCTAGTTAAGGAAACATCTTCGGTGAAGAAAAATAAAAAGATAACATAGAAATTTCATTTTGAGGAGATGAAGAGTTTGAAGAATGAAGAAATAGAAGAGAAGGAATAGGAGAGAGAGCCTAAAAAGAAACCCCTATATACAATGTACATGAATCGATGAGGAATAGAGCATGCATTCTATGGGTTCACATGAGGATGAAAGGAACAAAGAATAAGTTGGCACTGGTGTGCATGAGACTCTATGCCTTTTTGGTTATGAGTTAGAGGACACATTTGAGAAGGAGGTAGCGGGTATTATACGAACTTGGTTGACTAGGAAGTGGAATGCAATGTAGAGGAAGAAGAAAAGGAGAGAAATGAAAGTATGGGAGGGGATACAAGTCCTATGGTAGGGTTCTCGAAGAGTGTGTGGATAAGTAGCAGGTGTGCATCCACTCAAAAAGGGTTTACTATGGAATATGATGAAAAACCCAATAAATTTATTCGCACTCGCTACAAGAGCACGGTGCTATAAACCAATTGTTTTGTTATTCATCATTTGATAAATATGGTGTGTTTCCACAAGCACAAAAAATGGTGTCCTGGACATTCTAGTCTCATGTTGATGATATCGAATTTGAAGTTAACACATGGGTATTTTTGGATACTCGTACTTCACCAAGTTCTACAACAAAGTGAATCCCGTGGTGGATTCCCAACAACTAACTAATGTGAAAGCATGTAATGTACTTGAAAATGATAGAGTTTACGCGTGGACGGTAGAACAAGGCTTCAAGTAATGGATCAAGACTTAGAAAGTTTTGGATGTGAAAATAAATATAGAGGAAGATCTTTACACATGTAATGTGGTGTGTGGTGTTGTGCATGACAATGATAGAGTTTACGCATGTAATGTGGCCAAGCCAATTGGGAGAAACAATAGGATGAAGACATTGGAGTGGGATTTAGAAGAGAATAATAAATAAATTATTATGTGAGATAAGGAGATAAAGGGGAAGGATAAAATCATTGAGAATTAAAAATGAAGTTATGGGAGGAAAAGGGTAGGTTGCAAGGCATATAAGAAGGCTGAAATGATTGTATATTAAATTATCTTATCATACTAGGATTTGTCTCCCCCTTCATAGAAGTATGAATCAACACTCCTTTGTTTGTAGGATCTTACATGCATGATCGTAATATAATAGCCAACAATTGCACTCAAGTCTACAAAATAGGTCTTGGTGTGCCGTAAGAAGCGTAGGAAAGAGAACAATTGGAGGTGACCATAACCTACTATACAATTCTTATTACTTCATTTTTGACCATAGATCACATGGTTGAAGTTGTCTATGACAACCTGTGAGAGGACAGGATCAAGTGGAAAGTATGTTAGTTACCACTCGTGAAGCTGATCTAAACGAGTTCTAGGCCAAGAACAAGGAAAATAGGGTAGAACGTGATAAGATCCTTGTAGAGGTTGATAAGAAGAATGATGCTATTGATTTATTATGGACCATTATAAAGAATAAGATTAAGGAATTGTATTACCAAGTCATGTGCAAGATGGATGCACTGCAAGATATTGGTAAGTAGTTGGAAAATTTGGTAGATACGTCCAAATCCAAGGGTGTAGAGCTTATATTTCAAGAATTAATGAAATGATGGGGGATATATTCAAATAAGTGCAGAGTGAGGTGGAAGGATGGAATGTAATTCAAGCATCCTTGAATAAAGATTTTCCTATCCTCACATAGTGATAATATTATTTTATTATTTGACATTATTTTACTCTTTCGACATAAATATTTTGTATTTTTTCTTCATGGTGGTATCCATCATATTACCCATTTCATGGGTGGCAATGAAACTAGTGTGGGTAATGTTGATAAAGGAAAATGACTAATTCACTAAAATAGGGGTTATCGCGAGACAAGAAGACATCATAGAAGAAACAGGCATGAGGTGGCGTATGTGACAATGACAAAGTTTATGTGTGGAGGCGAAACAAGGTTTCACACAATGGATCGGACTTAGAAAGTTTTAGATGTGAAAATAAATATAGATTTGGAGTGTTGATCTAGAAATTTTGAAGATAAGATTAGAACATGGTGACTTATGGATCAAACAAAGGATATTTTGTGTGAATGGAAGATCAATCGACATACATAGTTTTAAGCTATTAATAGGAATTGAACTAGGAGTTAACTAAAGTAGATCTATTCTTAGGGAATCTTACATGTATTTGTAGTTAGGGTATAGTGGTGCATGGGTATTATTAGAATGTAGCCTATTTTTGAGAGGTGCATGGGCGGTGAAGGGAAAGTCCCCACCCCTATATATATATGTATTGATTTTCACGGTTTAGGGATCCCCACTTTTGTAATAAATTTATGCTACTGGTTTGTTTGCACACATGACTCATAGTGAAAATACTATGTATTTGATAGATTCTGTGTTTTACAGTAATTGATATAATGGATATTTATGGTTGGATATTGATTTTAGATGTCTATGATAATCGGATCCTGTATGGTGAATCTATTTCATGTTCGATTTAATTATTTATGCTCTATAACTATGATCTAGATCAATTCAGCACTTTATTCTTATATGTTTATCATGGATATGTAATATATATCTATATGTTTCTGTCCATCATGCTAACTTATCGATTGATCTCACAAAAAGATGAACCTAGACCCTTGCGCGCTTCGGGTAAGTGTTCAATTTCTAGTCTAGGTGATGTGCTAGTGCACCTTAGATTTGGTGGGTAAAATAAGACTACACCTATAATCCAAATGTAACTTCATCATCCAGCCTTGGTTCTAGTCCATAACATTCTAGAACATGAGTATGAGTTGTGTTTCCCATGTGGTCAACCCCATAATGAAATAGCCTACTTGAATCATGTTCTCAATCAAGCTTTAATGGTCAAGAGACAACTAAAGAAGGAGGTCATCATCAAGAAAACACCATGATCCACCTCCAAGTGATACCTCACTTCAAATTGAAAAGAAGTGGATTTCTATTGGATGAATCAACCTCCTTCTCAAGGTTTAACAACAAACACAAGGTCTAAGAAAATAAATATAGAGCAAGGGAAATCATCAGATGTAAATACTTCTCAACCTTCTATCACACTTCAAGGAATTAATAGCTCAAATACAGTCCCAAATTTATAGAATCAGCCCAAGATACTTGTTGTATCAAATCATGTGCAGGAAAAAGTGGTGTCAAAAAAAGGAAGCAAAAATACAATCTAGCTCCATTCAACATCATTGATCGAATGAAGAAAACAAATGTAAGTATCTCTATGTGGGAGTCATTTCAATCCCAGGACAAAGATACCTATTGCGGGTAGTCATGGACAACTTGTCCATATCAAATGAGTCATATAAGGATGAAGAGATGCTACTCACCAATGTAGTGCAAAAGAAGGAGATCAACCAGGTAGAAACATGAAACCTCCCCCATTATATGTGTCTTTGATTATTGGGACTAACCTAGTACACAAATACATGATGACTAAAGGGGCAAGTAGCTTAGTGATGCCAAGAAAATTACATATGAGTTGGGTCTTAAGTATGAAGCTCTCTCAAAAGGAGTGGTATAATTAGATATGACAACAAGAAGAACCATTGGAATCATCAAGGATCTAGATCTAATGTTTCATGCATGCCCAAATGTCACAATTCCACAAGACATATATGTGACTCGACCTACCACACTCTTTACTCTGTGTTTGTCAAGAGATTTCACTATTAATATTGGAAGGTACCTGTCGGTTGAATGGTCCCACATGTTTTTTAGGATAAGATATGGATCAAGATATACTATCATATCTAAGCCAATTTCAAACTACCACATTGAGTCTTACATTCCAAGTGTAATCAATGCCAATTTCACAATCTTTGATCAAGAAGATTGTTCAAATACTCGGGAGATAGAGAATAAAGTTGGAGGTATTCCCGATCGACACTTGATGAGTGGTCGATAAGAGGCATGCCTATGATCCATATAAAGAGATGGAGGAGGCTGAAATGGGCATCTATTGTCTACATAAATAAAATCCATCTCTTCCTAGTATCACCAAAATTGATGACGAAGAGGGAAATGAAGTGTGGTAATTGTTATTTGATGGTTCAAGGAGAAAACAAGGTGCACGAGGAGGAGCAATGATTGTTTCTCCCAAGGTAACAAATACTATTTCTCTTTCAGTTCCAGTTTATTTGTTCTATTAATACAACAAGTGTGAGTCCCTAATCTCATGCAAGTATTCAAGAGATGCAGGAAGTTTGGAGTGTCTCTAAATCTGAAAAAATGCATATTCCTAGCTCATGAGGGCAAGCTCCTAGGCCACATTGTTTCAAAGGAAGGATTGACTATTGATCCAGAGAGAGGTTTAATCCATTTTAGCATTTCCATTTCTAAGTCATAAGAAATATCTCCAAAGCTTCTTGGGGAGGATTGATTTTGTTAGAATATTTGTGCCTAAATTTTCCAATTTGGTTAAACCAATGACAATTATGCTGAAAAAGAGCATGGACTTTAAGTGGATAGTTGAGGAAAAAGAGAGTTTTGAAGCTATGACAAAATCAATATCAAAATATTTGACTCTTATCAACCCATATTTCTCAAAGGACTTCATTATCTACATCTTTGGTGGCTCGGATACAATATCTACAATATTGGTGCAATAAGGAAGGAATAAGGAAGGATACAAAAGGATATTTCTTTCTTGGAGTTAGATCTTAGAGGACTATGAGGTGAGGTACTCATTTATTGAGAATCATGTCCTTTCCATCATAATGATATTAAAGAATTTAATACGCCTGGTTTTGAACAAGAAAATCCACTTGCTAGTTTCCCATGCTAGAGTAAAATATTTTCCTCAAAAAAGATTTAAATGAAAAAGGGCTAATTGGATTACCTATGTTATGGAATATGATATTGAGATCAAGGTGACTATGTTGGTCTAAGGAAAAGGTGTATGTGAGAAACTTGCCTCAAATCAACACATTGAATCAAAGGATGAGGAAGGATTTGTTCTAGTGTTTCAAGAAAATCAAGAAAAAGCACATGATGCTATACCCACTCCTTGTTGGACTCAAGATTTTACTCACTTCCACCAAATAGGTCAATGCCCTAAAGAGATGAAAAAATCAAAGAGAAGGTATTTCAATCTAAGATCCATTCCATATGTTCTTAATGGAGGCATTTTGTTTAGAAAATATGTAAACAATGTTCTCTAGAGGTGGGTTACTATTAGTCAAATTGAGAAAGTGCTACATGAATTCCATGATGGAGAAGCTAGAGGGAACTTTTCTCCAAGATTAACAACCCTCAAGATCATAAAAAATGGTTACTATTGGCCCAAAATGTTCAATGATTGTCATGCATGGATCAAGTGCAAAAATGTGCATTTTCATAGGAAAAGAGAAGCTAACAACTCTACCACTCCACCCAATCTCAGTTGATCAACCATTTATGCAGTGGGGATTTGATTTCATTGGGGTCATCAATCCAAACTCAAGCTAAGACCAAAAGGGGATTCTCACATCTACTAACTATTTCACCAAGTGGACAGTAAGTAGTTTTACTCAAGAAGGAAAATGATTCTATCATACTAGATTTCTACGAGGGAATTATAACCAAATTTGGTGTCCCATCCACTATCATTTCCGATAATGATTTGGAATTCCTTAGCAATAATATCTCTCGGTGGGTTGTGACGAATGAGATATACCTGAGCACTTCCTCTAACTATTACCCTCAAGGTAATGGACAAGTTGAGTCCACAAACAAGAACCTCTTGAGGATTATCGGGAGAACCTTAGATGAAAATTAGAGAACATGGCATACCAAACTAAAATCAGCCTTGTGGGCTAACATGATCACACCCAAGAGATCAAATGACAACTTTCCCTATAATCTAGTATATGGCAAAGAAGCTAGGCTACCAATATCTCTTGAATTTCCAGCACCAAAGCTTTTGAAAAATCTCAATTTATCTGAATTTTAATCCATGGAGGTCAAGTATGCTGAACTCATAGAGCTAGAAGAGATAAGAGACCAAAAAGTGTAAACCATGGAAAAGGATCAAGCTTTGATCAAGAGGTCCTTTGAAAAGAAGGCCAAAGACAGAAGTTTCCAAAAAGGAGATATGTAATTTAAATGGGATGTTGATAGGGGTAAAACGGGTAAACATTAAAAATTTTATGCCATATGGAGTGGTCCCTATATAATTTCGATCTGCAGAGTAAAAATTATTTCTAGTTGTCAAAGATGGATGAAGAATAATTACATATTCCAGTCAATGGAATCTATTTGAATCATTGTTATTGTTGGTTGGATATTTTGTCAAGCCAAAATATGAGATTAAACCACAGTACATGGGATTAAATCGCTCCTCAAAGACAGGTGAGGCTGCCTGTTTATTACTAATCTAAAACACAACGGAAATAATATATACAATATTCACACTATTCTAACCATTGGGGTTGGGATAGAATCCCGAAATCCATATCCACACTAGGTAAAGATGTTGTTTTTGAAATGGAAAGGATTAGAAAGGAAATTATTATTATGGAAGAAACACAATGGAAAGGAAATGAGAGGAACATATTTTCTTTCAAGTAAACACAACATGAAATAATCATACCAGCTTTAGATAACAAATGTAATGTAATGTTTGAAACAATTAAAATAATCGAGAGTGCTAAACAAAGAATAAATTAATATTTTGAACATAAGAACAATATCTCAAGAGAGATGAATCTCATAACACAAATTTTGTAAAAATAGCATTGGTTTCTATTCCTCAAATGATTAAAAGAAAACACAAAGTTTTTCTTCTTCACAATAGTTCTCAATATTCCAAAAATATCAACCCTTTGGAATGCATAAGCATCCCTTATTTATAATAAAAAGAGCAGAGAGAAAATATGATAAATCCTAGAAAATATTCTTTTAACAAGATTCCTATTTTGCTTGACTCTCACATAGGAGACCAAGTAAAAAGTTTCTTCTTATGTGATGAAACGAAAATGAAAAATACATGTCAATCTCTAGATTGAAATGACATGAAACATTATGCTTATTTTGTTTCATCATCCTTGTCTTCCTCCAACGCAACCTACTTGTCTCATAATTCCTAGAACTTCTATATTGTGCCCTACATCTTAGCTTCATCTGGTGCATTGGAATGATTTCTAATACACCTCACTTGACATGTGTGCCAATTGCCAGACAACTGGACATTAATGACATGTCATCATGCTTGGAGTTTCTGAAAACCTATAACAAAGGATTTGATGCATTTCGAGTTTCGGAAACATGAGACATGATGCATTTCAGGTTTTGGGTTTCGAAACATGAGACATGATGCATTTACTTCATTTCGGGTTTCGGGTTTCAGGAAACATGAGACATGATGCATTTCGGGTTTCGGGAAACATGAGACATGATGCATTTGCTTCATTTCGGTTTCAGGTTTCGGAAACATGAGACATGATGCATGAGATGTTTATATGCTTCTAAGTTCCAAAAACCTGACATGAAGGACTTAGGAAATTTGGGTTTCGGGTTTCGGGAAACATGAGACATGATGCATGAGATGTTTAGATGCTTCTAAGTTCTGAAAACCCGACATGAAGGACTTAGGCAATTCGGGTTTTGGGTTTTGGGAAACATGAGACATGATGCATGAGAGAAACATGTTTTCATGCAATAAAAACTGAAAACCCAAAAATCTCTTTCAAAAGGGATTTTTAAGAGATTTTTAAAAATCCTATGGTTATCTCAATTTTTAGCTAAAATCACTAAAACAAGATAACAACTGGCTCTAGTTGGGGACTTTATTTGAGACATCAAAGGAAGAGAACTCATGTATCAAAAAGCTTTATCCATTGGGCTATGGGGTTAGAAGAAGAAAAACCAAAAACAAACAAAGGAAGAAATAAATAAACAAACACACAATAGAAAATAAATTATAATACAATGCAAGAGAGCATCTTGCATTACTGATGGAACAACTTTAGATGTTGGCCACTAAAAGGTAGAGGGAGAAACTCTCCATCAAGATATGATAGAAAAAAATCTATTTTCACCATTTAGCTAATGAATTTTGAAAGGACCTTTCCATAAAGAATCGAACTTTCCATGCATCCCTTTTTGTTCCCTTCTCTTATCCCAAGAAGTACTAGATCTCCAATCTCGAAATTGTGTTTCTTTGATTTTTTATCAAATATATTTTTGACTTTTCTCTAGATGATATGCAATGCGATCTACCACCTTGCTCTATTCTTCTTCTATCCTGGCTAGGTACATTATCCTTTTCTCAATGGAACTTTGAAAAGTTTCATCCTCAATTGCTTTAGCCAACCATAAGGCCGACAATTCTACAGAGATAGGAATTTCAGCATCAATTCCATACAACACCTAGAATGGGGACATTCCAATAGCTCACTTAGGAGTAATCCGATCTGCCCACAATGCATCATACAATGCTTTGTGCCATGTCCTCTGATTCTCATCGACCAAATTTTTGATTATGGTCACCAGGTTCTTGTTGCTTGATTCAGCTTGACCATTGCCTTAGGGGTAATAATCAAATGAATGAGCCAATGTGATGCCAAAGCCATAACAAAATTCTATCATCTCGTGGGATGAGAAATTGGAAGTGTTGTCAACAATGACCTTGTGAGGCACACCGGATCTAACAATTATATTCTCCTTGAAAGTTGCACACAACTTCAGAGGTTGCTTGCTTGATTGGTGCGCTTCTACCCACTTGGTGAAACCATTTTTGGTGGTGAGCACATGATTGTGACTAACACTAGAGGTAGGATTTAGCACTCCAATGAAATCAATCTCCCATTGGTGAAAAGGTTCTTCAATTACCACAGTTTTAAGGGAAGAGATGTCATCTTAGGACAACCAACAAAATGTTGACAAGCTTCACACTTGGCTACCCATTCAGCTGAATCTTGAAAGAGAGTAGGCCAATAGTACCTAGCCCGTAAATTCTTGTAAGTTATCATAGAAGAAGAGAAATGTCCTCCACATGCTAGATTTTGGAAGGATTTTAGCAACCTTATCTACTGAGACTTATCAACGCAACACATGAATACACCATCAATACCCTTCTTATATATACCATTATCCCAAAGAATGTATCTTGTGGACCTGAGTTTATCTGTCCTCTTTTATTTTTGGCTTAAATGTGGGGAACACTCACCATAGGTTAAAAATAAAGAAATATCTACGTACCATTCATTAGTCGTGCTTATGAAAAGCACTTTGGGAAATTCTAAAGAAGTACCTTCAGTTTCTTCACATTCTGTCTCAACATTGTTTTCTGCAATCAATTAGCACAGGCCTCTTCCTCGCACCAACTTGGTAGGTCTGATGTCCAAGTCATACTCCTGGACTTTGGCTATCTAATTACCCGTTGACTACCCAACTCTTGTTGGGTCAGAATGGATTTAACTGTGGTATCAGGAACTAGAACGAGAGTGTGGGAACTCAAGACATAATACCTAAAATGTTTCACTACTCTCACCACTGCATAAGCATGCTTTTCAATATGTGACATCTTCAATTCATGTTCCTTTAGTGGGCATCTCATGAAAGAAATGGGAGCTTAAATTCCTTCTATGTTTTCCCCGCATCAGATTATGGCTATATTGTATGTGCGAAAGTGTAGTTGTACATGATGAAATCTTTCTTGAAATATGGGCATACCGAATAGGGCGTGAGTAATTTCCTTTTGAATTATTCAAAAGAAAGCTTCCTTTAGTGCTCCATTGAAATGAAGTCTTACCTTTCATCATCCCAAGGATATCATTTGTTTTATCGGTAAAGTCAGTACAAATATTCTTAGAAATTGACTTTCTTGAAAAGGAGTGCACCTCAATTTTGTTTGTGGGTAGGTAAGGCTTTGGATGGCCTTCACCCTCTCTAGATTGATCTTGATTCCTTCTTTAGTCATAATATGACCCAAAAAGTTTCCTTCACACTCTAACATGGAATTTTTAGGATTTAATGAAATCCCATGACACCTGCACCTTAAGAGTACCTACTCCAGGTGATCATAATGATCACTTCACTTTTTAGAGAAGACCGTCAAGTCATTCAAATACACAACTATGACCTTGCCCATTAAATCTCTGAAAGATAAGTACATATCCCTTTGAAACATGGCTCCGACGTTAATCAAACCAAAAGGAATCCTCCTATAAGCAAAGGTTCCCCATGGAGTGGTGAATGATGTTTTATGTTGATCTTCAGTAGCTACCTCAACCTGATTATACCCCAAAAATATGTCAATCATGGATAACATATCTGATCTAGTGACAGTCTGTAATACCTGGTCCATGATGGGCAATGGATAATTTCCTTTCAATGAAGACTGGTTGAGGTTCCGGAAGTCAACACAAATCCGGATTTCACCTTTCTTCTTTATAACAGGACAATGTTCTGCAACCTAGGTGGAATGATGGACTGGAAAGATAATCCTTGTGTCTAACATCTTCTAAATTTATGCAAGAATAGTCCCTGAGATCTTTGGGTTGTAATGCCTCTACTTCTCCCTGTAGGGTTTAACCTCAGGCTTCAAAGGAATGCTATGTTGCACATCCTTGGGCTTGAAAGACTATATCCGTATATGACCATGCTAGGACATCCATATATCTCTTCAAGAGTGAAGAGAATCTTTCTTTTTCCTCAAAAGAACATCATTTACCAATGTTTACCATCCGCAGTTGATCAGTGGAGCCCACGTTAACTTGGTCTACCTCTGACAAGGAAGCACCTTCAGCTTTCCTTTTACCCTGAATGAAATGGTCATGCTTGTCAAACAGACCTTCCAGAGAAACTAATCCCTTCGGAATCTTATTGCCTTTAAGATGGATGAATTCACCATCAATTTCTTGATATGAATTAGAGACGGACTCACGGAAAGCCGATTTTGATCCTTCAAAATAAAGCTTGCTAAATTTATCAACTTTCTCAAGAAAAGACAATACATGTTGATCATCATTAAACACTTGCCAATGTGTTGAGTTATCTAGAACGCTTGGACGATACACAATCTCAATGGTATATGTGTCATGTTTGAACTATGGGTGGGGAAGAAGAAGAGATGTAGAAACAACTAAGGAATCAACTTTATCATTGTAATCTCTTAAGACTGCCTTAATGGAAAAAGCATCAAAGCATTCTATGTGTCCCAAACCTTGTTTTTGTAATGTCTTAGTGATCATTTTTACCTGATAAATCCCCCTTACTTGATTCACAATCAACTCGGCATCTCCCTGTACTTTGAGATTTCAAATTCCTTTTTGTCTTGCCATTTCTAATCCTAATAACAAAGCTTCATATTCAGCTATGTTATTAGTATTATCAAACTATAACTTGAAAGCAAAGGGAAAATTCTTGAAATCTAGAGATATAAGAACCACGCCAAAGACTTTGAACCAAGAGTTGAACATCTCCCATTGAACTCAAGGGTCCAAACAGTGTTAGTATCTTGTTCTTTTACTTCTATGGAGGGCACCTCATATTTCATGAAATAATTACCCAAGCCTACATCTTCAAAGATAATTTGAGCCTTAGGATCGTCTAATTTAGTGACTAGGTACTTTGCTTGCGCTTCGGGGTGAAGGACATGATTAAATCCATTTACTGGAATTTTAGCTTTGGTCCAATCCATGTTGATTTCTCCTCCAACATATTTGCAAAAACCTCTTCCCAAGAGAATGCCATAAGCGGATGGGATATCAATAACTAGGATAGTCATTTTCACTCTCTTTTAAGTGAAGGCAAAAATGCAAATTGTGCATCCTTGATTTGGCCAATCAAGGGGACCTATTTGGTGTCCATGGAATAACACCGACCATAAGATTTAGTCAAGGTGAGTCCAAGGGCATGAGATACTTTTGTGGGCATTACGTTATTAGAGGCTCCTGAGTCAATTATGCAGTTGCTAAGTTTAAAACTATTTATAAGTAAGGACAAACACAATGGTTTGGTATTTCCGAAGAAGCAACAGAGGTCATATTACTCTGAGGTAAAGGCTGAGTGGGGCTAGGAAAAATGCCTTTTGAAGATGGAGGAATAGCAGCCTTGCTTCTAATGAATTTGGAAAGTTTCTCAAATTGCTCAGGGTTTGATCAAGGTACTCAAGCTTCCGAAATTTGGATTTTGGTTTTCTTTGCATGATCAATGATGTCAAAAGTAGTATATGAAGGAATAATGGAGGGCTCAATTTTGGTTACACTAGTATGAGCTGAGGTACTAGCCTTGAGGGAAGGAGAAAAAGAATTAGAAGATGAAGTTACCTTTTTAGTTGTCTCCTTTTCAGTTTGCGTTGAGATGGGAGAGCCTCTTTTAGCCATAACCATGGGAGCTTCTTTACTTTTCTCCTTAGAGCCTTCAACCAGCTTTCTCGGGGTTCCCGAGATTGGGATCGAGTGAAGACTACAAATTATCGACCATCATTCTCACCTTCATCTTCCTCGTACTCCAAGTATCCAATGCTGGAGTCTCTAGCTGAGTTGTCAAAAGACTCATCAACATATCCTGAAGCTTTAAAATCTTCATGAGAATCTTGATCTTTGGTTCTTCATCCTCCTCAACTATTTCAACTATTGCATTGACAAGTGGAGCTTCAATGGCCAACCTGGTGGGAGTAGTGATCAACCGATTCCTGTCTCTTACGCGAGTGCCATTGGCATTGTTGAAATTCCATCTAGGAATATCCTAATAAGGAATGTTGGTTGCTTGTTGAGACATTTGCTTCTTTAAAGTGATCAAGTCATTGGCCATCTTCTGAATCATAGGATCAATAGTACTCTGAGAAGAACTTTTATTTTTAGGCTTAGATGATTCTCTTCTGCTCTTTCACCATAATAAGATCATCTTCTATCTTAGTGGTCAGAGCTTGAGAAGTGGCCAAATCGGGAATAAAAAATATTCTCAACAAGAAGCTCACATCGGGGGCTGAAGCGTTGATGAAGAAACACTTTTGATTTTCAAGAGTGGGAATAGCTAGCTCACGGGATCTTATGAATCAGCTTGTTGAATTTGGCTATGAAATCCCGCATGGCTATGAAATATCGCATGGCTATGAACACACACGAAATAATCATACGAGCTTTAGATAACAAATGTAATGTAATTTTTGAAACAACTAAAATAATCGAGAGTGTTAAACAAAGAATAGCTTAAGATTTTGAACATAAGAATAATATCTCAAGAGAGATGAATCTCACAACACAAAGTTTGCAAAATAGCATCGGTTTCTATTCCTCAAATGATTAAAAGAAAACACAAAGTTTTTCTTCTTCACAATAGTTCTCAATATTCCAAAAATCTCAACCCTTTGGAATGCATAAGCATCCCTTATTTATAATAAAAAGAGTAGAGAGAAAATAGGATAAATCCTAGAAAATAGTCTTTTAACAAGAGTCTTATTTTGCTTGACTCTCACGCAGGAGACCAAGTCAAAATTTGCTTCTTATGTGATGAAACGAAAATGAAAAATACATGTCAATCTCTGGATTGAAATGACATGAAACATTATGCTTATTCTGTTTCATCATCCTTGTCTTCCTCCAGCGCAGCCTGCTTGTCTCAGAATTCCTAGAACTTCGGATTGTGCCCTACATCTTAGCTTCATCTGGCACATTTGAATGATTGCTAATACACCTCACTTGACACGTGTGCTAACCGCCGACAACTAGACATGGAGACATGTCATCATGCTTGGAGTGTTTGAAAACCTATAATAAAGGATTTGTTTCATTTCGGGTTTCGGGTTTTGGGAAACATGAGACATGATGCATTTTGGGTTTCAGGTTTTAGGAAACATGAGACATGATGCATTTGCTTCATTTCGGTTTTAGGTTTCGAAACATGAGACATGATGCATTTCGGGTTTTGGGTTTCAGAAACATGAGACATGATGCATTTGCTTCATTTCGGGTTTTAGGTTTTGGGAAACATGAGACATGATGCATGAAATGTTTAGATGCTTCTAAGTTCAAAACTGACATGAAGGAATTTAATTGAAGTTTCGGTTTCGGGAAACATGAGACATGATGCATGAGATGTTTAGATGCTTCTAAGTTCCAAAAACCTGACATGAAGGACTTAGGCAATTCAGGTTTCAGGTTTCGGGAAACATGAGACATGATGCATGAGATGTTTAGATGCTTCTAAGTTCCAAAACCCGACATGAAGGACTTAGGCAATTCGGGTTTCGGGTTTTGGGAAACATGAGACATGATGCATGAGAGAAACATGTTTTCATGCAATAAAAACTCTGAAAACCCAAAAATCTCTTTCAAAAGGGATTTTTAAGAGATTTTTCAAAAAAATTCCTATGGTTATCTCAATTTTTAGCTGAAATCACTAAAACAAGATAACATTATTAAAGTAAATTCAAATTTTGTACATATTAGTTTAGGTTTCTAATTCCTATAAGTGATTTCAACACACTATTTTATTGTTAGAATAGGTTTCCCTTCCTTAAGTTCTTTGCATAGGTTCTATTGCTTATATATAGTCTCTTTTCATAGTTCAACATGATTGTTAGAATGTGTTGAGAAAAAGTTCAAAGTTGTAGGAAATTTTTCCATTTTCAAGAAGTTTCAAATGCATAGAAATAAAAATGAGGCATAGAAGAAATTTCAATGTTCTATTTCTCTTGTCTCTTTAGATCGCTTGCATTTTGGACTTTCCATGCCTCTTATTTGATTAGAAAATAAGTTTCGGGGAATCTTGTGGCATCTCAGGTAGCATATTCCATGGAACCTTCCATGTTGTTAGATCTAGTGACATCCCTCCTTAGTTTTATGAAATATTCTCCCTAGTTTTGATTACAAGATCAACCTCAAATAATTTTTCCCCACTCTTTAGATCTAAATCAATTGAAAATATTATGAATTTATGATCAACTCAGTAGTTTCAAGGCCGATTCAACTCAAGATGGTGTTCCACGTGAGTTCGAGGTGAAGGATCTAGTGTTATAGATCAAGTTGCAGGGGAAGAGAGGGTGAATTCCATGGCTAAACAATTTTCCACATGCATAAAAATTCTTCGAATATTTTTTCATTATGTGAGATGGTCAATCAACAAGCACCAAATCATTTCCAGGTCCATGTAGTCATTCGAGTGACTTTTGGTATAACTTCAAGGTTCGGATTAGTTTCATGCTATTAAAAATGACTCCATGCCCAATGGATGCAATGAGGAAAGTGATTGATTCACCTAATAGGAAGGTAGCCCCATTGATTCATAAAATTGCTACCCATTTTTTTAGCACCCCTTGGTAAAACTAAACAACTTCATATTTAGACTCGAGAAGTTGACCAAGGTGGAGCAATAGGCCCCGAGACCCATACCTAGCTGAAAAAATGGATAAAATGGGAAAATTAATAAAAAGGATTTTTTGAGTGTCCCACTCCATTCCCACGGCTCCCGTTCGAGATAAAATCCAAGAAATTTAGTAAAAATCTAAGAAAATTGAAAATTTAGTAAAATTTAATCAAGGGTTGGAAAAAATTCACCGAGCCCATGGGCGAGCTAAGAAGTGGATCGATGAGCCAGGGAGAAAGATGTGGGTGAGTTGGTTCAATAGAAGCAAGAATTACACGTTCAAAGGGCTTGAAAGCAATATAAGATGAGGGGACTTGAGTTCTCTCGAGCATCCAAAATCGCCACAACGCATTAGAGTGGGCTACGGGCTCGTTGTGGGAAAAGGATGGTTCCAGGGAACACTTTGTTTCTCCCAAATGGTTTTAGGCCTCAATACATTGGATGAGGAATTGTGTGTGGAAAATACACCAATTTTGGGCCTAGAAAGCCCGAGCGGACGGGATAGTGGGGCACGGTGGGGCCAATGCGGTCAAAGCGGGGTTGCATGGGAGTTTAATTCCCGCAGAACCTGAAAACTTGATGTTACTTGATAAATAAAGGTGATGGGGGTGGCATAGACATGATTCATAAGGGGCTTGGCCAATTCATTACACCCGCATCAAGGGTTATGGGCCCGAGAGGAGGAACAACGTCCACGGGATGTGAGTTCCCCAAAACCATTTTTGCATTATAAAGCGATCCATTAGGAGCCTCGGGATATAAGCTTGCCCCACAAAACCATTTTTAAGCATCCCAATATTTAAAGGGATGTAATATCGGATGACGAATGGCTTGTGATTCATTAGGCAAACTAGGAATTGATCTACACCTAAATGTACCATTGGAAATCATATTGTTAGTGAAAACTTATAGCACCCTCTTATTTTCATGTGTGTGTGCATGAGCTATCAATGTAATTTGCTAACATTGGACCATCTCTCAAGTTGTGGGACTTGCATACTTGAGATGGACCTCCAGAGAAGGTTGGTTCCTCTACCTAATCCTAGCACTAAACTACTCCTATCAAGGAAATGTAAATGAATACCCTAATTTATGATTTATAAGGGACCAAAGAAAATGTAAAAGGGTAAAAGAAGGAAATCCTATAGTACAAGGTGATAACACTAAATAAAGAGGATGGAATATCCTGCTAAGGGAGAATAGAGAAGGGAAATGAAGTTTGGAAAGTCTAGAACAACTGTGACACAAGCCAAGGTTCCATCCACCATCAAATCTCCATGAAATAGAACAACAAGAACATGTGAATGAAGTAAACATGCACAAAATAGACATATAATATTAGAGAGGCAAGAAGATGCAAGGAAATAAATGCAAGGGTTGAGATTTTTCCAAGGAAACTTGGATGTATGCTCTCACCCAAAAAAAAATTCATTAAATTCTCTAAAAAAGGCATGGGAATCCTTACAAATCATTTCCCCCATGTACTCTAGCTTCGAAGAAGAATTGGGCACCGTACTTCATTACTTGCAGTGGTTGGGCCTAGAACTATACATTTTTGTGTTGGAAACATTTTCAAATTTTTAACATATCTAACCTTAATAAAATTGATAAATACAATCCCCATTACATGGATGACCTTGAGACCTTTCCAACCATATAACGTTTGTAAAAATAGAGTAATGGGTCAAAGGTTATGGCCATTTTAAGTTTGCGTGGAAAAACTATCGTTTTCCTTTGTAGCACAATTTTTCCTTTGTTGTGCAGATTTTCCTTCATTGTGTAGATTTTCCTTTGTAATGCGGCTTTTCCTTTATTGTGTAGTTTTTCCTTTTTGTGGATTTTCCTTTGTTGTGCATTTTTCCTTTGTTAGGTGGGTTTTCCTTTGTTCGCGATTTTTCCTTTGTTGTGCGGCTTTTCCTTTGTTGCGCGGTTTTTCCTTTGTTGCGTAGAATTTTCCTTTGTTACGCATGGATTTTCCTTTCTTGTGTGAATTTTCCTCATTTTTTACATTTTTCTCCAATTTTCTCTAACTTTTTGGATTTCTCTTGATTTGGGGAGTTAGAAAAATTAAGTAGAGTGCCCCAAAGCCAATTTTTCCCAATTTTACATATTTTTCTCAAATTTGGCTAAGAATTGAACTCTTTTGCCTCTAGAAGAAGGGAAATGCATCAAATGACCCCCAAACCTCCCAAAATCATTGTAAGTGCTTCAAAATTATGAAAATTTCCTAAAATATATAGACTCAACCATGAAGCTTTGTCAACTACCCAAGTCTAGTTTCTTGCAAGTTGTTCATTTTTATCGGGGTGAAAATGGATAACACATTTTTTGGGGGCTGTAATGCCACTTCCTCAACATTCGAAATAATAAAAGATGAAAAGTAACGTGATGGGTGGGAAGTTATAAAGAAACATCTCCATCTCCAAAAAATATAAATTCCTAGGTCCGAGAGTTAGTGTATAAGCCATTTAAGTGATCTACACCAAAATCATTAAAAACTTTCTCCACACTCCATCAAATTGGAAAAAATTATACTCATTGGAATAAGATTTTTTTCTCTACACTCAAAAATCAAGAAATCGAGAGGTTTAATGGAAGTAAGTGGGCCAAACCCATATAAAAATCCCCTAGATTTAAAATGCAATTCCCATGTAGGTGAATGGTGAAGACATTAATGGAGGAATGGAGCATTTTTTTCTACAAAAAGCAACGGTACATGAAGGGATGGATTTACAGGAGCCCCATGATGTTTTGCATCATTTAATGACTTTTGTTGGTGGGTGAAGCTCTAATTTTAGGATTTCCTCCTTCTCCTTCTCTTATCTTCTTCTATATATGTAAATAGAGAACTCATTTTTAAGGTTGTTGGACGTTCTCTATATGTTCCTCCACTCTTCTACATTTTGTGAGCTTCAAACCTCCATTATGAGTATTTTTTTGTAGGAAATTCATGCCTCTATCTTTCATTGTAATGGACTATGTAATTTTATGAAGCAATAAAATTAAGTTTGTGCTAATTTTTGACCCTTACTTGTTTTTCCTTGCATCCTCTTGCCTCTACATTGCAGATAAAGGTATTTTTGCATTTCATCATTTCCTAAAACTCTAAATGTTGTGTTGAATTGAAATAGTGTTACGAATGTGTGTTTATAGAATGTGGTGTTCTACATACCCTCTCTATCTCCAATTTTGCACATTTTCATTCATTAGAGAGTGTCCTAATCACCCTTCTCTTGGTGTTATCACCCCCTTACTGTAGGATTTCTTCATTTTTATCTATTTCCTTCTCTTCCTATTCCCTTTGTAATCATAGATTAGGATTAGATAAGTGTATTTCCAGCATTAGGAGTAGTTGTAGCATTAGATTAGAAGAGGAACTATCCTTCTTTAGAAAATATCTCGCTTTCATGGTATCACACATTGAGATGATTCCA
Source organism: Taxus wallichiana var. yunnanensis (assembly GCA_018340775.1). NCBI lineage: Eukaryota > Viridiplantae > Streptophyta > Pinopsida > Cupressales > Taxaceae > Taxus > Taxus wallichiana. The sequence continues at coordinate 190,052,599 of CM031240.1, read as the reverse complement.
TGTTACCTAGTTACACTATTTTCCCATTTCATTCACATGAAAGAAAATCGAGAGGCTGGTGTTATTTGGTGATAACACTAGTTGTCTCTAGAGTTTGGATAATACTATGTGATCACTTAGGTACCAAGGTAACCTTAGTGGGGCTTGATCAAATCCCGAGACTCTGATATACGAGAAGGTGGAGAACTATATGAAAAATAAACCATATCTTTTTATCGGGAAGTCTCTTGAGACGACATCCTTGAATGTGGGTTAGCATCTCAGAGTTCTAATGACTTCCATCATGAGGACATCATTTACTCGAGAGAAGTGACGATGAATTTATTTCATCACCAATTAAGGGAACTTATTGAAGGTAGGGGCCTTTGAAGAGATGCTCTAGTGAGGGCCGTGAATGGCCGAACTGGAGGAGGTACACCAAGTAAGAAGTCGTGGAGAGCTTCTTCGACACATGCAATTGGAGAAATTGATGATGTAAGTTTTCATTTACAATTTGGACTCATTCAATTTCTGCTCTCCCTCAATGATCATTAGAATGAAGAGTGCCATCTATTCTTGGAAATCCCACATGTTTTCTTCTCCCACCACCCGACTAAGAAGGGTAATCGCACTTGAGAATCCTTCATGAAACTCACTCCTGGAAAGAGTCTTGGGTATTCTAGAGAGTTTTCTTCATAACTTCATCCATGAGCCCAATGAAATACCTTTCAGATATGCATATGTGTTGTTCCACTCATTCACTACCATTTCTTTTGATATGACCACCATGTTACTCCAGGTGGGAATTTGCATGGAAAGAGAGATAGTCCTTGCAGTAATCATTGCCATGGCTATACCATCTTCTTCTCAGATGATTCTTGTCTCTGGTTCATAATGATGTGAGCAGGTCGAGACCAACTTAATACTTTTTATAGAGACCGGGTGTCCACCTACTAAAACAACCCACTTGTGAACACCTTGTCTTAAATTTTCCTTCTTGGGTCATCTAACATGTGTGACTTCAGGTCCTCGAGATCTATGTAGGTGACATCACTGTCACCCACTTCAAAATATTCAAATGAGAGGGCCTACACTGGTTTTACCCCCGTTAAATTTAACTTCATGTTTCTTGGAGCACTTGCTATATATGGAAAGAGGGGGTTACTATTTTTAGTAAATGAAAATTTACCCTCTTTTCGATCCCACCAAAGGTGAATTTAGATTTCCAAGTTACCCTTGTGTATACTACTCCCTATGAAACCACTCTTTGAGATGAATTACTATTTATAGCTAGTGCCCAGTATAGAGAACTTACTATTTTTAGTAAGTGGTAATTTTTACCATTTTTGGCACTAATGAACCATTTTGATCTTCTAATTATTCTCGGTGCACACCGTCTTTTCCAATCGCTTCGGAGATGGCTTACCAAAAATAGTAGGTACCCATGTATAAGGTATTACTATTTTTGGAAAGTGGGTTTCCGGGCCTCAATTTGTGATGAAACAAACTTTCCCTATATGGGTTTTTGTTCTACAGTGCTCTCCCAAATTTCAAGCTCAAACCGGCTGCTAGATTAAGAGATTTTAAAATTATAATTTTTCCGTGGGAAACTTGGGGTTTCCTCTCTGCAAAAAATTAGGCTTTGATACGAGAAATTCATTTGGGAGATTCAATGCACCTAGGAAACTAGATGTTTGCAAAAAATGACATCTTTTTCCATTTAGTTGTTTATTAGATACGATCAAATCACCTTCACGGACTTTGGGGTTTTTTGGCAAGATTTTTTCATTTTTGCTCTTTGTGAATCCATTTTTATTTTTATTTTATCTTTCAAATCATGTACGCCTTCATGAGATCAATTAATTAAAAAAATGTGGAGAGATCTCTTGAAAAAATCGACAACATTTTGGCAACATGTGGAGGATGTGGGGGTGAGAATGAGAAAAATGGCTATCTCCTTCGGTATTTATAGCTTTGGAAATGAAAGGAGAGAGGTGGGGCGAAATTTTTATCACCTCATGTCCCTTTTCAAAGGTGAAATAGGGACATAAAATTTTCCTTTCCCTCATGAGGACAAGTGGTGAATGATTATTTGTTGTGCAAGTGGAGGAGGGGCTAAACTGGAGCACTTGTGGACCGGAGATCATCACATGTGGGCCCAAGAGTAAAATGAGGGTGGGGTTAATTTTATTTATCCATCATGTCCATTTTCAAAGGGGAAAATATGTGCAAGAAAATTTTCCTTACTCTGGGAATGACAAGTGTCGCACATGCAGGGGTAGGTAGGTGAGCAAGTCAAACCAGTTAACGGGGGTTAGAAGGTGAGCATTGGGTCATATGGGTGACCAAAAGGCTAAATGGGAGGAGGGAGAAATTTTGTGCACCTCATGTCCCTTTGGTAAGGTGAAATAGGGACATGAAATTTCACCTTAACCTCAGCTTGACACGTGTCCAAGTGTGAAAATGGTTAAGTACCGAAAAGAACGCACCTTGAGAGCCGACTTGTAAAGGTCATAACTTGAGCTCTCGGATGAGTTTTTGGGAACTTAATTATATGATTTTGCATGAAAATGACATTTTAAGAAGAATTGTGAGGGTACCAATACTTTATTCTTAGTGAAGAACTCACAAAATATCCATTTTTCTCGGGATCACCTATTATGCATGAGGAGAATGAGTTGGCCTAAAAAATGCATGATGTTTGAATATGGTCTATTTTTTCCATCATGTCAAGGGGACTGAAAAATATTTTGAATGATATATTATTCAGACCATAACTCATTCCAAAGATCTTGGAATCATTCCTTGAATATTCGAGTTCTCTTTTTCGGTGCAAGCTCCTTTAGGCTAAAAACCCACTTTCATTGAATGTGCTCCCAAACTCCTGAAAACTTCCCATATTTTCCTAAATAAGTTCCTTGGAGTTATTTTCTCTTAAATACACTTCCATGATGAATATTGGTCTTTTGTTCCACTTTGATGATAGTGCACCCAACTTAGAAAGGTTGATGAAAGCCCCTTCCGAGTAAGTATGTCAACTTTGAAAACCTTTGCTCCAACATGCTTGAATGATCATGTTTATTCTTGAATAATAAAGGGGAGGAATGACGAAACCATAGATGGAATCCTTGGATACAAGATTAGAATCGACACTGAAGGGTAGGTTGATCTTGGGGTTCCTAGAGAGGTTTGACATGAAAATTATTACACTAGTTTATAGCTTTCTTGTTTTCGGGTTAATTTTGTGCATGCCAAAACACAAGACAACACGAGTCTATATACAAAACCATATCTCAATTTCTTTTGTCTCCACCTGGTTACCTTTTTTAATAGTGAATGCAACACACCAAACGTTGTAAGTTTAATTCAGTGCTAGAGTGTTCATGATGATATTTTGTGAACAAAACCTCATGTTGTTGAAGAAATAAATCCCACACATCCAATTGGGCTGCTAGATGTTATTGGAATTTTTGTTTTTCTTCCCAACCATACTAGACATTCCCGACTATGTTAATTAGGTGGTGTATCTTAATAGACCGAGACCAAAAAAGTGTCAAAATTTGGCGAAAACATTTTCACAAACCTTGGTACCTACAAACCTCATATATAATCCTATAACTCGATATTGGGCCTATTTTACAAAATCCTCTATTTATTTCTCTCATCTTTATTTGATTTTATCGGTGTGGCAACGAATGAAACATGTCACAATGTATCGAGTTTGAGTTAGTGTTAGGGTGTTTCAGGTGATATTTTACGTGCGAACCTTGTGGCACTAAATTAACAATGCCCACACATCTATTAAGGATGGTAGATGCCACAACCATCCCATAACTTCCCAACTACATAAGTCGGGTGACATCTCTTAAGAAACTTAAGACTAAAAATCTATCAAACTTTTGAAAGCAAGTTGTCGATAATCATGGCACATACAAAAAAATCCCATATTATCCTAGAGTTTAGTGTTGGTATTGTCTATAAAAGGACCACTTGGTTTCTCTCGTAATTTTGAGTTTTCTTGGGGTGGTAGAGAATTCAATGCACCAAAAAATTAGTTCGATACAATGTTAGGGTGTCTAGGTGATATTTTGAAAATAGAACCTTATGACATCAAAATAATAGTTCTCACATGTATGAGCATTCTAATGATGATATCATAAGTGTTTTTAATGCCCAACTATCTTAGACATTCCCTAATACATCGGTTGGGTGACGTCTCATAAGGCCGAGACCCAAAAAGTGTCAAATTCTAGCAGACATATTCTCTCAAACCATGAAACCTACGAACCTATTGTATGAGCCTATATCTTAGTTTCGACTTCTATAAAAATAATATCTTGTTTTCTCTCATATATTCCAAGTTTTTAGGGTGGTAACGATTGTAATGAGCCAAAAAGTGTTAGTTTGATTTGATGTTAGGGTGTCCATGGCGATATTTTGTGAATGAAACCTCATGGCACAAAACTAACAATGCCTAAAAATCTAGGTAAGATGGTAGACACTATAAGAAGAATTATTTCTCTACACAACCTGTCCTAATCCTTCTCGGCTATATCACTTAGGTGATGTCTCTTAAGAGCTCGAGAGAAAAAAATGTCACACTTTAGTGGGAAAGTTATTGCAAATTATGGCACCTACATACCTCGCTTCTAAGCCTATAGATTGACAACCATCCCATTTACAAAATCCTCTCTCGCTTTCTATCATCTCTACCCTCTTAATTGTAATGCACCGAAAATACTGTTTGAGTAAGTATAAGGGTGTTGAGGGAGATATTTTATGAATGGAACCTCGTGACTTTGAAATAACAACACTCAATCATATAACGAGGATTCTATACATTATCATAAGAATGTTTTCTCTACCCTTGCCCCACCTTCCCGGCTATACGCGTGTCGACAAGGTCTCTTAAGATCTCCGAGACCAAAAAATTGTCAATTTTTAGTAAGATAGTTCTCTCAAATAATTGTACCTACAAACCTCTCCCGTATGACATTATAACTAAACCAACAACACTCACTCATTTAGGAAGGATTCTAGAAATTATCGAAATAATATTTTTGTGTCCCTTATCTCATACCTTCCTAACTACATCGGTCGGGTGAGGTTTCTTAAGATCCCTATGACCAAAAAAATATCAAAAATTTGGTGAGAAATTTCTCACAAATAATAGTACCTATAAACCTCCCATTAGAGCCTACACTCAACATGAAGATTGTATACAAAATTGTTTCTTAGTTTATCTCATCTCAACCTAGTTTTCTCTAGGTAGTAGCGGATGTAACATGCCAAAAAGTGTCGGTTTAAGTCCGTGTTAGGATGTACATGGTGATATTTTGTAAATTGAACCTTGTGACACCAAACTGATAACATCCACACATCCAAGTGGGATTTTAGATGATATCGGACGTCTCATTTCACCACCTAACTATCTTGAAACTTCCCAATAACATTTGTCGAATGATGTCTCATAAGATCCCTAAGACCAATTTTTTTTCAAACTTTAGCAAGAAAGTTATCGTGAATCGTGGCACCTAAAAATTCTCCCATTTAATCCTACAATGGTATGAATCAGTCCCGCCTACAAAATTTTCTCTCGATTTCTCTCATCTACACCCAATTTTCTCAAGGTGGCGGTGAATGCAACATGCTAAAAAGTGGCATTTTGAGTTAGAGTTAGGGTGTTTGGGGCGATATTTTACAAACAATCAAAATAAACAATCCAAGACTAGAAATTAGTGTCCAATTCACAATTCTAGGCTGCACTCCATAGATGAATGATAAACAATTCATGGAATTTCAACCTCATGCAATGATATGTACTAAGAATATAACCTCTTCATCTAATTTATATTTGGAGGAAGCAAAACATTTGTTCCATTCTCAAATGTGTGAAAATAGACAAAAAAATACACTTCATTGTTAATAATGGAAGTCAAAAGAGACCGATTTCTCTTGAAGCAATTCAAAGAGTAAACTTGCCATTAATAACTCATCCTTAACTATCTGTACTCAATAATATGGTTTAGCGCGGGCTTTGAAAATCATGTTACTCAACAATATGACATGGTGTATAAAATAAATACTTTTGAAGATGCGGTCCTTTGTGATGTTGTGCCATTAGAAGTATTCGTTTTACTTGGTCAACCATATCTTTACTACTGACATGGAATCTATGAAGTAAATTCAACAAATATTGTCATAGGTGGTGATATGAGATAATACATTCTAGAAGTAGTCTTGGAAAGCTAACATTCATTAGTGTCAAGAAGTGCAAAAAGCTAGTTAGTAGTTCCAGGAATTTTATGCTCCTAATAGTTGTACCTGAATAGAAATACATCTTGATGGCCCCAATTCATATGATGATTTGTTCACAAACATGTGGTAGCTAGATAACATGTTAGATGAATAGATGGATACTTTTCAATCACCTAAGGAAGTTCATATACATTGCATGGTAAAGAATATTATAGATTTGATTTTGGGGATACCTCTTCCTAAAGCATCATTAAACCGTGGATCATTTTTTGAAAAGAGGTATATGCATGAAATCACACATCATACCCAACTCATCACCTAGGGACAATCAAATTATGCTTGAACCAATGAAAGACGACGCATCGAAGTGTTACATTGAAATACTCTCCAGTCAAGATGCTTATTTGACTTTGACTTATATGCTATACTCGAGTCTTTCATAAAACGTACAATTTACGAAGTCTTCTCTTACTTTACGGGATCAAATTTGCTAACGGGGAATTCTTGATAAATGTCAGATATTTACTTTTTGTTTTAGAATGTAAACGAAAGTTATACCTAAACCTTATAAATTCACACTGTTAAGAAATTCACACAAGGGAATATAAATAAACAAAGGTTACCGTGGTACATCGATGCCATTTTCAAAAAAAAATAAAATGCAAATATATTAAAATTTAGAATTTTTTAAGTGGGTAAATGGTTTCTATACTATAATTCTTATTATTTAATTTCACTGTTACAAGTTTATAAACATGAAGAATTTTATCTTTTTATTATATATTTGAGGTAGAGATTATATAGAGAGGGCTAGACTCCTGTTTTTAATGATTGGTTGGCTTATGAAATATAATTAGTTTAATGAAATTGTAGAAATGAAAAGTAATTAGAATATTTTTGTAAAAACTTGGAAAAAATTTAGCCGAGGTTTGGAAAAGTTTTTAGTTGAGCGGAAATTTTTTAGCGCGAGTTTGGAAAAGTTTGTCATCTCCTATTTTTAAGGAAGATATTTTCCAATTTTTAATTTGATATAGAATTCTTGGATATAACAAGTAAAATTTCAATACGCTTATTCTAAAAGTTTATTTTCAAATTCACAGATTGTAAAAATTGTAAAATCTCTCAATTTTAATTGTTTAATGTATATTTATTTAGCATTTTTCTTTTTAATTAAAAGCTACTATGAGGTATTACCCTTACACCACACAAAATTTTAAGTAGAATGTTCAAATTAATGGAAAAGGGTGATATTTGAAAAAGTTTATAGAAGGGTCCTTAGTCTATTGGTGATGTTGTTAGGCTTCCTCAACGCATGAGTAGAGATGTCGACAATCTATGTAATGTAGTACCCAATGAGTGCGCTACCCATCAAAAAAGTTTCACATCTCTTATTTTATACAAATATATTTTAAATATTTTAAATGTTTAATTTTGTAATGGTATTCTCCTCACGACTAATCATGCCATAATTGATTTTGTTCCTCTAGTTACATTTTTAATTTGTTAATAGAATTTTTTTTTGAGTTTTTTTTTTAAAATAATATTGAGAAGTTCATTCAACTAGACACTTTATTGTATAGATTGTCCATCTCTGCTCATGCTTTGGAGTTTTTATATTTAAGAATTGACCTTCATCACACACACACACACACACACACACACACACACACACACACACACACACACACACACACACACACACACACACACACACACACACACACACACACACACACACACACACACACACACACACACACACACACACACAATAGTTGGTAGATATAAAATTGTTTTGTATTTTTGAAGGGTAATATTCAAAAATTAATGTCACCCAATTTTTTTTTTGAGAGGTATAGGTGGTTGTCAAATTTAACCTCGATGAAGATGAACTTATGTCGTAATATGAAAGAATAACCTATTCGTATTGAGATTGAGAAGTTAGGCCTCTACCTCCAAATGTCCCCATGGCCACTTTGAAGTGCCTTAAAACACATGTGAATGAAACATTAACTATTAGTGTGAAACTCATTATTTCCTACCACTAAATGTGATACTTTTGATAAATGTTTTAAAATTAAATATTAATTAATGAGTGGACAATTTTTTAATACTTTTACACATTAAAATATGTTAGGGCACAATTATTATCTCTAAACAATTTGGAATATAATTTCATAGTTTTATATACCATCAAACCACTTTTATTATAAATATTTTAAAAATAATTTTATTATAACATAACACTACTTTTACTACGAGAAGACACATACAAAAGATAATTAGAAGTAAATACTATTTTTAGGAGAATGTAAAAGTAATAGTATTTTTCCTTAGAAGATGTCACTATCACTACTCCAATTGTTCTATTATTCATAATTATTTTCACATAATGAATATCAATTTAACATCTTTTCTTCAAATAAACAACCTAAATAAAATTAGGAAATTATGTTAATGGTTGTTGATCTCTTTGATTTATTTTTTAAAAAGAACACTTTAATATATAAAAAAATATATACAATGATAACCGTATAAAAATCATGTCTAGAAAGTCACACCCTATAATTCATATCATATAGAGTTAAATAGGCCACAAGAAAGAGGGCACTTTACATTTTTTATTAGATAGGGTAAAAAAGCAGGGAAGGGCTCCCAGAGGCCGTCTGAAAAGATAGCATATTGATAGCACAAAGATAGATTCAAAAAGAGGAATATGACCACGAGGAGTTAAACAAGCTTAACTCCAAAACAAAATAGGTCTAGAAAAACTACCACTAAAAGAAACCGAAACCAATTACAAAAAGAAATAGAGGCAGTTCTCGAATAGTCCACTAAAAGTTCAGGGAAAGCTCCATTAGTTTTCCTTATGTTTATAGGAGGATTTGGCCTCCATGGTCTCAACCTCATTTCTGATCTCAGTCTTCAACTTCTTCTAGGGAGGCTCCTCATCTTCATCTTCTTCAACATCCTCCTCTGTCTCGTCCTCTTCCTCCTCATCATCCTCAAAGCTGGAGTACATTCTTTTCCACTACTTCCAATCGAGTGCCCAAATCCCATACAAGTTTATCTAGACCCTTAATGTATTTCCTTATAATTTTAAGGCCATGCTGATTTTTTGGTGGCTTTAATGCATCAATCATTCCATTCCTAACCACCAAACTAGTCTCCTCCATAACTGAATCACTTTGTCTCCAAATATTGCACTTTGTTATTCAACACCTCAAGACTCTTCTCATCTTCCGAAACCACTTTGCCCTTACCCTTTGAGGGCCCAACTTCTTGATTTTCCATCCCCGCCACATTCTTCCAATCCCCCACTTTATAAATACCCAAATTACCCTCACGCATCTTGGTAAGACATTGTGCAGTAATATCCTCCTCAACCTTATTTTGGGGCATCGGTTTATCTCGGGGCTGGTTTATCATTTTTAAACATGAGGAGAATGAGCCCCTCATGGATAGGGGTATCCACCTTTCCACGTTGGAAATATTTCACCAAAGTAGTCAAAGACATGAATAAAAAGAAGGGAATACTAAGCATTTTCTTGTGTCTGAACATATTCAGGAAAGACAAGTGATGAGTGTAGATCTTGTGATATTTACCTTCCAAGGTAAGATACTTCATAATATGCAAACAAACCTCCCTCCACACACTAGGGATGCAAGACTAAACAATGCCATCAATGAATAAATAAACCTTTTTCTTGTCCATGAAAAAGGTTTTGATTTTGTACTCACGTTTTTCATGTCCTTGAAAAATTTGAGCCCATCCATATCCATGTCGATGTCCGAGCAATGGCCTCCTTTGAAGTCTCAATTTCCATGCCCCTTACCACCACCTTGCCATCTTTCCAAGCTAGCCCAAACTCCATAGTTAACGACGGGTCATGCCCTTGAAGTTGGGTGATGTAATTCCTGAAGCCCCCAATCTTGAACATATGCCACATAGACTTGTCGTCCACAATATTCCCATGACTAGACAATTCCACTCTGATTCTATCTCCTCCCATGGTGACAAAATTTTTTTCTAGATACTCAACCAATCGATGCTTACAAATTTTGATGTTAGAATTACCTTTCCAAGAGAGATAAATCCAAACACAATCTTGTAGTTTTGGAAAATGAGCCAATTAACCTCGCTCGTGTGGCCTAAAGTGGAGTCATGATTTTTCATGATATATAATATCATTAATAGGCTTGGGGATGACATCACCTTTATGCCAGACTTTGAAATCATTATAATGAACTCCCTCATTTGCAAATCTATCCACACATGTGTTGCCAATACAAGGAGTATGAGTGATAATAAAGGTATCAAAACTTTTAAGATGCTCTTTAATATCATGAATAATATTACCCAAAACCCAATTTTGGGAATTCATCTTGTTGATGGCATTTATGATGAGAAGAGAGTCCCCATCAATTAAAATATGTTCGATGAATTGATAGCTTTTTCATTAGCAAGGTTAACACCCAAAGCAAGCTCGAGCTTCTACCACATTATTGCTTTGAATCCCCAAAGGGCCAGCATAGGCCAGGATCCAATCACCTTCATGGTCCCTAATAATGCCCCCTCCCTAGTCGGACAAGGATTACCTTTGAAGCCCCATCAAAATTACCTTTCGAATCCCCAGAAGAGGCTACTTTACATCAAAACCACTATAAAAGTGCGATAATCAATCAAAAATGTGAACAAAACAAGGATCCTAGAAATGTAGGCGACAACTACAAATGTGGAGGACGAGAGGAGGAGGTGGAATGATATCGGGTTTTTCACCCTAGCTATAATTAGAGGGGTAAGTAGAGTCTAGGATGGGATCCCATCCACGTTCTTGAACTTTTACTATCTCTCGAAACCTTAATAGATGACCGAGGGAGAAATGATAAGACCTAGCCATGAGAATATTCCTATTGAGGGCATTCCAACCGTCAAGCCGCCAGAATCACCAAGCTGACCAAAGACCATGCCATGAGTAAGGGAAGGGATCCGATAGAGGATACCACTACTATCGAGGAGAAGGGATCCTCCAGCTCAGAGTGATGTCTATGATTCCCCTAGTTACGAGGTAGAGACGAAGGAGGAGAGGGGCATAAAAGATGCAATAAGTGTTGATGGGAAAGGGAATTTAGAGACATGCGACTAAATAAAGAGGGGAGGTGCCCCATTGGTCAAGCAAGTCTTGGAGGTGCTCAACCTCTAGCTAGACTTTCATGACCTAGTTATGAATTTGGAGCATCATAATGGAAATAACAATGACTTTATTAGTAACATAAATTAGATTATCCATAAGAACATCATTAAAAATGGCATTATTTATGTCTTTCTAAAGATGAAAAAGAATATCAGTTTTGAAAATATGCCAAAATTTGTTGTAAATGGTAGGTAACAAGGTTGAGTCCCCAAGAGAATCATTTTCCAAGTAAAGAAATCTGGAGAAAAGGGTTGAAACAGGGTATGAATCTATTTCCATGACAATTGAGATAAAGGAAAAACCAAAAAAATGCTCTTAATAAACTCATGTTTCTTGGGTTAAGATCCATATGTTTGATTTGATCCCCAGTTGGAAGCCCTTGGTGTAAAATACACCATGAAAATTAGCTTTTTGGGTTTAAAAAGAACACTCCAAACCTTCTAAAAATGACATTTCCAAAATGAATCATGGGAGACAATACTCCAATGATAATTAAGATTGTCGGTGGGCATAAAATGAGGGACCATTAAGGAGTACCCCAAATGAGGATTGTAATGGCGTAAAAATGTAGCAAGAATCGACCAATTCCAATCCTACCACCACGTGACATCGGAGGTGATGCCAAATTTGTGCACATATTCATTAGATATGCAAGATTTGTTTTTCTAATTGGTTATGTGTCTTGATATTGAATATTGTATTTACTAGAAAGTGCGCCCCATGAAATTCCAAGATTCTAGGGTACACAAAATAAATCACCCACTAGACCTTGATTAATTTTTGAAAATCCTAATACATTTAGCCCAAGGAGGCAATGCAAGAGGACCCTCATGAAAGGTGATAATAGATGACCACTAGAGAGAGTGGGAGTTAATAGACATACCATATTTGAAACCATCTTTAGTGCGTTTTAAGAAACTCCGAGGATTTCAATATGTTTTGGGAAGTGAAGTACCCCCAATTTTAACTAAAATATGGAAGAGAAGAAGGGATTGGAATTTAAGACATTTCCAAGTTTGCTTACCCAAATGAGATCCTTGACAAATGTAATGTTAGAGAAAAGTCTTCAATCCTCGTTACATTCTATGATAGGGATTTACAACTTGATATAGAGCATATCCTTCGAGTTTGATGTCAATTAACCTAAGGCCCCTATCTTATTTAAGTCGACAATAGATATCCCAAATAAATTTGTGGAACCAAAACTTATTTCATTAAATCTGGACTTATTCCATCTGAGCAACAAAAAAATACTTCCATATTGGAATCCAAAATTACTAGTTTTAGATTCCAAAATGTTAAATATTGGAATTATCTAGACTCCAAAATCCCACATATTAGATTTTGATATCTCATATATTGGAATCCAAAATCATGGTTATTGGAATCCAAAATCACATATATTGGAATCCAAAATTACATATATTGGAATTTACTACACTCCAAAGTCCCATATATTGGAATCTAAAAATCAAAATATTGGAATCCGACATTGATCTATAAAATAATAAACATAACATGTCTCTATTTTGTATGGGCTAGCAGCCAGGCGACTTTAATTATTCCTTTGGAATAAAGGTTCTTATCAATTTTAAAATTTATTTAAGATTAAACTATGTAGTTGTTGGAAAATTGTTTAATGATTTCAGGGAATCCAACATTGATCTACAAAACCATAAATATAACATGTTTTTGTTTTATACTGTGCGCTAACGATTTCTGAAGGTTAATTTTCCTTTGGAATAAGGTTCTTATCATTTTTAAAATGTCATGAACATTAAACCATATAGATCTCGGAAAATATTTTAATGATTTCATGGAAGCTAACATTTGTCTCCAAAACAATAAACCGACCAACTTTCCTTTTTATATGGGCTATCGGCTGCTAGGCTAATGAATTTCGAGAGATGTGAGACACTTATAGGTTCATTTACTATGATGTGATTGAACCTCAATGTAACTAGAGAATTACTAAAGATATTCTAAAGAATCTAGCAGAGGGTGTCGATCTAGACTATGAGAATATAATTAAATGTAATCTATCTTCTGATGTGCATGGTAGTGGTGCGAACCACCATATGTCCATTCTCGGTGAACTTGTATTCGATGATCTTCTTCATCAAACCAAATGATATTCATTGGTGGCAGAAAATTCCGAACTTTATCATTATCCTATTCAAACTCCTCGTATCTCACTCTATCGGATGCCATCACTTTTGTCCCTAACTTAAGAAATAGGAAAAGTCAGGAAATCCTCACACATCCAGATTAAATTTTAAGGGTTTATAGACACACAAATCACCCTACAAAAAAATTAAACAAATGTGTTCATTAAAGTGGAATTTTTTTGATCTTAATTAACGACATATAATCTTGATAGGCTTTCTTTAGTGAAAACAAATAAATCATTATACTAAATGAGGAAAGTCAAAATAAAAGGAGAAGCATTGTGATCAAGTTAAACACAATTGATCCTATCAACACTAAAAATCCTTAAAAATATAAAGTGGAAATAACTAAAAGATTCCATAGAAAGAAGGAAAGATGCCTAATTTTAAGTCTTCCTTGCTTCAATTTACAAAAAAATAGTTTGCCTTGGAGTGGCCCATTCGAATATGAGAATAAGATTATCATAACCATAAGCATTGAGCTTATTTCATAGCTCTTTGAGTGTTCTCTCTATTGATGAATTTAAATAAACCAAATCCCCTTCTAATCCATCTTCTAATCCATGGACATATAGATACGCATGATTAACATCCCTTGTGGTCCTCAGATAGATTGATGACTCAAACAAAATTTTCATTTTTTCTACGGTGCATGTTGTTGTTAAGCGGTCCACGCGCCCTTGAGGCCCGAGAGGTGCCCAATAGAAGAGGTAGCGAAAGAACCTCCGGCGATGCTACCACCGAAGGTGAGGCCCTCAACTTCCTTATCCCTTATTAAGGTGTCTATGGCATGGGCGAGGGTGAGATCCTTATAAGGGAATTTTTATGTGCAATGATCACCCTTAATCTAAGATATGACAAAATTTGAGTACCACACTTCCTTTGGAGCGAGAGAGGCCAACTAGTGCATCTCTAATGGATTTGGAATCATCGGCCTTGATCCTAGTGGGTGGGGTTACTCTAGTAGGGTTCTAGTTGGCAACGATACTAAACTTGCGTAACTCGCGGTGCTCGGAGGTGAACTTGTTAAGGTGTGCTTTGGAAAAATTGTGGATGCCGGTGGTAATTGTAGTAAAAAAGCATGCCTTTTAGATTGTTATTTAGCCTAGTATCATACTACTATTTAAAAGCTTCTTGACTGAAGAAAGTAATAATTAATCCCATCTTTTGGCCATCTTATTTTACTTTTATTTTGTCATTCCCGCACAATTTAATACACATATTGAGTCTATTTTGGAACTTTCCCATGAATTTATCCTAAATTGTGGTGCCGAGGCTGTCTTGGGGCATCTGGTCCTACCTTGGGCACCCCGATCCTTTTCAAATCTTCCCACCAATTTTTGGGCCTTTTTAAAACTATTTTTCATCTTTATATTTTTCCTAGTCATCCATTTCAGTACTTTGAAAATCGCGACCACTGTTCACAAAAAGGCACAACCCGTAGTGCTTTTTCTTACGGTTGTAAACATTGAATCCACATCAAATACTTGTCGGGTGGATATGGGTTCAATTTTTCCAAAGTGATGGAAAGTGCGGTGTGTTTTTACCACGTTGAAAAATACACGGTGTTTTTAGTTTTAAAAATGCGACCCCTTTCTCCAAAAGGCGTAACTTGTGGTGCTTTTTATTTTCGTTGTAAACATTGAATCCACATCAACTACTTTTCAGGTGGATATGGGTTGAAGTTTTCTAATGCGGTGGAAAGTGGGGTGTGTTTTCCATCATGTTGAAAAATGCGTGGTGTTTTTCGACACTTTGAAAATCGTGATCACGTCCTCCAAAGGTGCGACCCACGATGCTTTTTATTCTTTTGTAAACATTGAATCCAAATCAAATACTTATTAGGTGGAGAAGGATTGAGTTTCTTCCAAAGAAATGGAAAAAGGGGTGCATTTTCTACCACATTGAAAAACGCATGGTGTTTTTAACACTTTGAAAATCGCAATCATGTTCTCCAAAAGTAGCAAACCATGGTGCTTTTTCTTCTTGTTGTAAACATTGAATCCACATCAACTACTTGTTAGATGGAGAAGGGTTAAAAATTTTCAAAAGTGATGGAAAAAGGGGTGTGTTTTCTACCACATTGAAAAATGCACGGGTTTTCAAAGACTTTGAGCAACCCCGACCCCATTCACCAAAAGGCGCGCAACCCACGGTGCTCTTCCTTCTCATTGTAGACATTGAATCCACATCAAATACTTATCAAGTAGATATGGGTTGAAGTTTTCCAATGTGATGGAAAGTTGTGTGTGTTTTACTGCAACATTGAAAAATGCACGGTGTTTTCATCACTTTGAAAATCACGATCACATTCTCCAAAAGGCGAACTTTGTGGTGCTTTTTCTTCTCGTTGTAAATGTTGAATCCACATCAACTACTTGTCGGATGGATATGGGTTCAATTTTTCCAAAGTGATGGAAAGTGGGGTGTGTTTTCCACCATGTTGAAAAACACACAGTGTTTTTCAGCGATTTGAAAGACGCAACCCCATTTTCCAAAAGGTGCGACCAGCGTGCTTTTTCTTCTTGTTGTAAATGTTGAATCCAAATCAACTACTTGTCGGTGAAGATATGGGTTGAATTTTTCCAATGCGATGGAAAGTGGGGTGTGTTTTCCACCATGTTGAAAAATGCATGGTGTTTTTAAAGCACTTTGAAAATTGTGACCCCACTCACGAAAGGCGTAACTGCGGTGCTCTTCCTTCTTATTGTAAACATTGACTCCACATCAAGTACTTATCAGGTGGATATGGGTTGAATTTTTCCAATGCGATGGAAAATGGGGTGTGTTTTCCACCACGTTGAAAAATGCATGGTGTTTTTCAACACTTTGAAAATCATAATCACGTTCTCCAAAAAAGCAACCCATGGTGTTTTTTTTCTTCTTGTTGTAAATGTTGAATCCACATCAACTACTTATCTAGTGGATATGGGTTGAATTTTCCCAATGTGATGGAAAGTGGGGTTTGTTTTCCACCACATTGAAAAACTCATGGTGTTTTTCAAGATTACTTTGAAAAATGTGACCCCATTCACGAAAAGGCACGACCCGCGGTGCTCTTCCTTCTTGTTGTAAACATTGACTCCACATCAACTACTTATCAGGTGGATATGGGTTGAATTTTTCCAATGCGATGGAAAGTCGGTTGTGATTTCCCCACGTTCAAAATACATGGTGTTTTTCAGCACTTTGAAAATCACGATCACATTCTCCAAAAGACAAAACCATGGTGCTTTTTTTCTTGTTGTAAACATTGAATCCACATCAACTACTTGTCAGGTGGAGAAGGGTTGAGTTTTTCCAAAGTGATGGAAAAAGGGTGCATTTTCCACCATGTTGAAAAACACACGGTGTTTTTAGCACTTTCAAAACCATGACCCGTTCACCAAAAGGTGCAACCCACGGTGCTCTTCCTTCTCGTTGTAAACATTGAATCCACATCAACTACTTATCAGGTGGATATGGGTTGAATTTTTCCAATGTAATGGAAAATGGGGTGTGTTTTTTGCCACGTTGAAAAATGCATGGTGTTTTTCAACACTTTGAAAATCATGACCCCATGTTTAATCCACATCAACTACTTGTCAGGTGGAGAAGGGTTCAATTTTTCCAAAGCGATGGAAAAATGGGTGCATTTTCCGCCACGTTGAAAAATGCACGATGTTTTTCAGCACTTTGAAAAACCCAACCCGTTCTCCAAAAGGCGCAACCCGTGGTGCTCTTCCTTCTTGTTGTAAACATTAAATCCACATCAACTACTTTTCGGTGGATATGGGTTGAATGTTTCCAATGCGATGGAAAATGGGGTGTGTTTTCCGCCACGTTGAAAAACACATGGTATTTTCAACACTTTGAAAAACGTGACCCTATTCACCAAAAGGCGCAACCCATGGTGCTTTTCCTTCTTGTTGTAAACATTGACTCCACATCAACTACTTATCAGGTGGAGAAGGGTTCAATTTTTCCAAAGCAATGGAAAAATGGGTGTGTTTTCCGCCACGTTGAAAAACACACGATGTTTTTAACACTTTAAAACTCGCGACCCCATTCACCAAAAGGCACAACCTACGTGTGCTCTTCCTTCTCGTTGTAAACATTGACTCCACATCAAGCGCTTTTCGGTGGAGAAGGGTTGAGTTTTTTCCAAAGCGATGGGAAAAGGGGTGCATTTTTACGCCCACGTTGAAAAATGCACGTATTTTTCAGCACTTTGTAAATCCGAATCACGTTCACTAAAAGGCGCGACCCATGGTGCTCTTTCTTCTCGTTGTAAACATTGAATCCACATCAACTAATTTTTAGGTGGATAAGGGTTGAGTTTTTTCCAAAGCAATGGAAAAAGGGTGCGTTTTCATCACGTTGAAAAACACACGATGTTTTTAAGCGGTTTGAAAACCACGACCCGTTCACCAAAAGGCGCAACACACGGTGCTTTTCCATCTTATTGTAAACATTGACTCCACATCAACTGGTTTTCAGGTGGAGAAGGGTTAAATTTTTCCAAAGTGATGGAAAAAGGGGTGTATTTCCACCACGTTGAAAAACAAATGGTATTTTTCATCACTTTGAAAATCATGACCCCATTCACCAAAAGGTGCAACCCGTGGTGATTTTTCTTCTCATTGTAAGCGTTGAATCCACATCAACTACTTGTCGGTGGATATGGGTTGAGGTTTTTATAAAGCGATGGAAAATGGGGTGTGTTTTCCACTATGTTGAAAAACGCATGGTGTTTTTCAGCACTTTGAAAATTGCAATCCCATTCACCAAAAAGTGTAACCCGCGGTGCTCTTCCTTCTCGTTGTAAACATTGACTCCACATCAAATACTTATCAGGTGGATAAGGGTACAATTTTTCCAAAGCAATGGAAAAAGGGGTGTGTTTTTCGCCACGTTGAAAAACACGCGGTGTTTTTCAACACTTTGAAAACTCGACCCCATTCACGAAAAGGTGCAACCAGCGGTGCTTTTTCATCTTATTGTAAACATTAAATCCACATCAAATACTTGTCGGGTAGAGAAGGGATCAATTTTTCCAAAGCGATGGAAAAAGGGGTGCATTTTCCGCCATGTTAAAAAATGCACTGGTGTTTTTCAGCACTTTCAAAACCTCAACCCGTTCACTAAAAGGCGCGACCAGCGGTGCTCTATCTTTTCATTATAAACATTAAATCCACATCAAATATTTTTAGGTGGACATGGGTTGAATGTTTCCAATGCGGCATATTGAAACATGCACGGTGTTTTTCAAAGCACTTTTAAAATCGTGACCCCATTCACCAAAAGACGCAACCCATGGTGCTCTTCCTTCTTGTTGTAAACCTTGAATCCACATCAACTAGTTGTTAGGTGGAGAAGGGTTCAAGTTTTCCAAAGTGATGGAAAAATGGGTGTATTTTTTCGCCATGTTAAAAACACATGGTGTTTTCGGTATTTTGAAAATCATGACCCCGTTCACCAAAAGGCGCACCCCAGTGCTCTTCCTTCTCGTTGTAAACATTGAATCCACATCAACTACTTATCGGTGGATATGGGTTAAAGATTTCCAATGTGATAGAAAGTGGGGTGTGTTTTCTACCACATTGAAAAACGCACGGTGTTTTTCAAAGACTTTGAATATCGCGATCACTTTCTCCAAAAGGCGCAACCTATGGTGCTTTTTCTTCTCATTGTAAACATTGAATCCACATAAAATACTTGTTAGGTGGATATGGGTTCAATTTTTCCAAAGCGATGGAAAGTGGGGTGTGTTTTCTGCCATGTTGAAAAACACACAGTGTTTTTTAGCAGTTTGAAAACGTGACCCGTTCTCCAAAAGGTGCAACCCGCGGTGCTTTTTCTTCTTTGTAAATGTTGAATCCAAATCAACTACTTGTCAGGTGGATATGGGTTGAATTTTTCCAATGCAATGGAAAGTGGGGTGTGTTTTCCACCACATTGAAAAACGCATGGTGTTTTTCAACACTTTGAAAACTCATGACCCGTTCACCAAAAGGCGCAACCCGTGGTGCTCTTCCTTCTTGTTGTAAACATTGACTCCACATCAACTACTTGTCAGGTGGATATGGGTTGAAGTTTTCCAATGCGATGGAAAGTGGGGTGTGTTTTCCACCACGTTGAAAAATGCACAGTTTTTTCAACACTTTGAAAATCACAATCACGTTCTCCAAAAAGCGCAACTCGTGGTGCTTTTTTTCTTGTTGTTGTAAATGTTGAATCCACATCAACTACTTATTTGGTGGATATGGGTTGAATTTTCCCAATGTGATGGAAAGTGGGGTGTGTTTTCCACCACATTGAAAAACGCACGGTGTTTTTCAGCACTTTGAAAAACCTGACCCCGTTCTCCAAAAGGCACAACCCGCGGTGCTCTTCCTTCTTGTTGTAAACATTGACTCCACATCAACTACTTGTCAGGTGGATATGGGTTGAATTTTTCCAATGTGATGGAAAATGGGGTGTGTTTTCCGCCACGTTGAAAAATGCATGGTGTTTTTCAGCACTTTGAAAATCCGATCACGTTCTCCAAAAGGCAAAACCCTCGGTGCTTTTTCTTCTTATAGTAAACATTGAATCCACATCAACTACTTATCAGGTGTAGAAGGGTTGAGATTTTTCCAAAGTGATGGAAAATGGGTTGCATTTTATGCCACGTTGAAAAATGCACGGTGTTTTTAGCACTTTCAAAACCCCAACCCGTTCACCAAAAGGTGCGACTGCGGTGCTCTTCCTTCTCGTTGTAAACATTGACTCCACATCAACTGAATTTTAGGTGGAGAAGGGTTGGGTTTTTCCAAAGCAATGGAAAAGGGGTGCATTTTTGCCACGTGAAAAATGCACAATGTTTTTTAGCACTTTGAAAATCGGAATCACGTTCACCAAAAGGCACAACCCGTGGTGCTCTTTCTTCTTGTTGTAAACATTGACTCCACATCAACTACTTTTAAGGTGGAGAAGGGTTGAGTTTTTTCAAAAGTGATGGAAAAGGGGTGTGTTTTCCGCCACATTGAAAAATGCACGGTGTTTTTCAGCACTTTGAAAAACACGACCCATTCACCAAAATGCGCAACCCATGGTGCTTTTCCTTCTTATTGTAAACATTGACTCCACATCAACTAATTTTCAGGTGGAGAAGGGTTCAATTTTTCCAAAGTGATGGAAAAGGGGTGTATTTTTTGCCACGTTGAAAAACATGGTGTTTTTAGCACTTTGAAAATTGTGACCCCGTTCACCAAAAGGCGCAACCCACGGTGCTTTTTATTCTCGTTGTAAACGTTGAATCCACATCAACTACTTGTCGGTGGATATGGGTTGAGTTTTTTCCAAAGCAATGGAAAATGAGGTGTGTTTTCAACTATGTTGAAAAAAACTAGGTGTTTTTTAGCACTTTGAAAATTGTGACCCCGTTCACCAAAAGGCGCAACCCGCGGTACTCTTCCTTCTCGTTGTAAACATTGACTCCACATCAAATAATTATCAGGTGGAGAAGGGTTCAATTTTTCCAAAGTGATGGAAAAAGGGGTGCATTTTCCGCCACCTTGAAAAACACACAGTATTTTTGACTTTGAAAAACTGACCCCATTCACGAAAAGGCGCGACTCGCGGTGGTTTTCATCTTGTTATAAACATTGAATCCACATCAATTACTTGTTAGGTAGAGAAGGGCTCAATTTTTCAAAGCGTTGGAAAAATGGGTGCATTTTTGCCACGTTCAAAGATGCATGGTGTTTTTAGCGATTTCAAAACCCCACCCGTTCACCAAAAGGCACTGACCAGCGGTGCTCTTTCTTTTAAGTTATAAACATTGAATCCACATCAACTACTTTTCAGGTGGCCATGGGTTGAATTTTTCCAATGCGATGGAAAGTGGGGTGTGTTTTCCACCATGTTGAAAAATGCACGGTGTTTTTCAGCACTTTGAAAATTGTGACCCCATTCACCAAAAGGCGCAACCCGTGGTGCTCTTCCTTCTTGTTGTAAACATTGAATCCACATCAACTACTTGTTAGGTGGAGAAGGGTTCAATTTTTCCAAAGTGATGGAAAAATGGGTGCATTTTCTGCCACGTTAAAAAACACATGATGTTTTTAACATTTTAAAAATCGCGACCCGTTCACCAAAAGGCGAACCGTGGTGCTCTTCTTTCTCGTTGTAAACATTGACTCCACATCAACTACTTTTCAGGTGGAGAATGGTTGATTTTTTTCCAAAGCGATGGAAAAAGGGGTGTGTTTTCCACCACTTTGAAGAAATTGCGATCACGTTCACCAAAAAAGGCGCAACCCACGGTGCTCTCCCTTCTTATTGTAAACATTAACTCCACATCAACTGATTTTTAGGTGGAGAAGGGTTGAGTTTTTCCAAAGCAATTGAAAAAGTGGAGTGTTTTCCCCAATGTTGAAAAACACATGGTGTTTTTCAACACTTTGAAAAATAGCAACCTGTTCACCAAAGGCGACTGCGGTGCTCTTCCTTCTCATTTTAAACATTGACTCCACATCAACTACTTATCAGTGTGGAGAAGGGTTCAATTTTTCCAACGCGATGGAAAAAGTGGTGCATTTTCCACTACGTTGAAAAACACACAGTGTTTTTCAACACTTTGAAAAATCCAACCTCGTTCATGAAAAGGCATAGCCCGCGGTGCTTTTTCTTCTTGTTGTAAACATTGAATCCACATAAACTACTTATTAGGTAGATAAGGGTTCAATTTTTCCAAAGCGAATGGAAAAAGGGGTGCGTTTTCTACCATATTGAAAAACACATGGTGTTTTTCAACACTTTAAAACCCCGACCCCGTGCTCTTCGTTCTCATTGTAAACATTGAATCCACATCAACTTCTTTTCAGGTGGACATGGGTTGAATTTTTCCAATGCGATGGAAAAATGGGTGCGTTTTGTAGTCTTAATGAATGGTATCACACACTTAAACTAACATCATTCCATTGTAATGTATACGTAGTATGAAAATTACATTCTTGAATGAGAACTTGAGATTCAACTTCTCTATAATATGTACATTAACTAGAAGTAACATTCACAATACTTGCACATTTTAAATCTTTTTCCATTTTAAATATTTTTAGTATGTTTTGATGGTATAATTATTATTTACTCTTTTAAAAACTAAAATATACATTTAACCAACACCTGTTGATGTCAAAGGTCACATGGAAAGTGTCATTTTATTACAAAGTCATATTTTATGTCAAAGGTCACTTGGATAGTCTTTGGTGTCGATGATGGTACTTTTTTATCAATTGACGCCTTGGCTAGGATGTACATCTTCTTCCATAATTCTTTGTGACCTTTGTGAATTTTAACAATAGAATTAAAACTTGCTACTTGATTTTCGAACACTTTTTGTTGGATACACGTCGTCTCCCAATTCTTAATTTCTAATTCCAACTCTTGAACCTCAAGCTCCAACTCCATCTTCTTTGAGGAAGCATCTAGTAATTGGTCCAATAATTCCTTATTTATCTTTGACAATTTTAAATATTGCAGTCTAAGTCTTTCACGCTCGTTTTTATAAAACGTTGCCTTGTTCATTGCATGTTTTAGTTCTATTGCCATATGAACTGATGGGGATGACTCATCTACATGTCCAAATTGACATTTTTGTTTGCGGGGCTCTCTATAGTCTTTCCAGAGCACATTAGTACAGGGACTATAGAATTTTGCATGTCTTTCAGTTCCGGCATTGGTGATGCCTTGCGCTTTCCAACCTTCTTTTGTCTTGTCATCTAATTAAACATGTATTTAAACAACCAATTAATATTTGTTAACATTCAAACGTAATTGTAACCATATACCGTACCACGAAGCAAAACCCAACAAAGTAACCATATACCATATACCGTAATCCACATTCCATAGTCACATTAATACATTAACCATATACACAAAGTGAAACATCATAACTTATACAATAAATGGAATGTCACATAACAAGAATAAAACCCATTTAATGTGCTATAAATAGAACCACAAACCATATTGAATTTAACATGAATGTAATACTAAATCATAAATGTCAAACACATTAAAGTAACAACCGCATCACACATATATACAATTGTCCTCTAATCACACTTGTCTTCTTATCACACTTATATTACTATTCCTTATTCATCACATCACATACCGGATATAACAATTGAAATACATGATCTAAATACTAATTAATGTGCACATCATAACATCAACTGAAAAACAACCATATTGGTGTAAAATCACATACATCTATCCATATCATCTATTATGCTAAAAAGGTGAAATTCATCAAATATAACTAATTTTTTGCATACCATAATCAATATCTATACATATATGTCCAATATATAAGTAAAATTTTCAAATATGTAAGTTCTATGACTGGTATATTCATTTGTTATCATTGTCTTGGGTGGGAGTGCCTGGTGTTTTTTCCTCAATTGTCGCCTTGGCCTACATGTACATCTTCTTCCATACTTCCTTTTGATCTTTGTGTATTTTAAGAATAGTATTAAAGTTTGCTACTTGATTTGTGAACAATTTTTGTCCACTTCACGCATTGTCTCCCAATTCTTAATTTCTAGTTCTAACTCCTGAACCTCAACCTCTAACTCCATCTGCCTTGAGGTAATTTCTCCTATTTCATCCAATATTTCCTTATTTTTTTGTAAAATATAAATTTTCCAATGCAAGGCTTTCACACTAGTTTTGATACATCTTTGTCTTCTTTGTTACAAGTTTCATTTCTAAATCCATACGAACTGACGGGAAGGCTCATCTTCTTGTGTAGCACCAACATATTTGTTTGTAAAGCTCTTTGCATTATTTTTGAATGGATAAGTGTCACTATTGAATGATTCATAATCATTTGGTTCTTACACAGTGCAAGCCTTGCACTTTCCAATCTTCTTTAGTCTTGCCATCTAAATAAACCTATATTATAAGAATCAATTATTATCTGTTACCATTCAAACATAATGCGAAAGGAAATAATTCACTTATACGTAACAAAATATTATCATGGATGAAATATATATGAAAGTTTCGTAACCACATCAAACCCAAGTACGCATACATAGAGGTAGAACGCAACTATGTAATGATAAACCACAAGCCATAATCCATAATACACAAAATTTGAAAAAAATTTTGTGAATTATCTGTGATTAATTACTAAACATGTCAAACCCAAGCAAGAATACAAGGAATAAGAACTCAACTATGTAACCACATACCAAAACCGTAATCAAAATCCATAGTCACATTAATACATTAACTAGATACATAGTGACAACATCATCATTTATACAGTAAATGGAATGTCACATAACAAGAATAAAAACCATCTAATGCATTATAAATAGATCGTAAATGGATAACTCTATGTAACCCATAACCACAAACCATATTCAATATATCAATAATGCAGTACTAAGTCGTAAACCTCAAACACATTAAAGTAACATCATCATCATATACACATATATACTAATCCAACTCCTCACAATCAATGTTATACATAAAGGTTTTCATCTCCTTTGTTGCCTAGTGTTAGCGACAGACAATACTCCATCATAAAATCTAATACGTTTCTTCTCATTTCTATGAACAAAATTTGGCGTGATGCCAAGAATGGGTGGGGCATCCAATGTCTTTATCCGAGTATGGCGCATTGTCTCAACCTGTACCGCATCATCCTAAAATCCAACCATATAGTAAATAAGTGAACGTAGATGAATCTCTTAGTTAAACACATAATTAAATTAAATCATTCATTACAACTACTTGCCTCTTCAGGAGTGTCAAGTCTGATATCGCTGAGATCCCAAATAGCAAACCCTTTGACACACTTTGCCAAAGTGTTTACAAATGTATTAGGGTAGGTCAATGGAGCAGTGGGAACAATGGCCTCAGAAATAATCACTTTGACAATACAACAAAACAAAGAGGGATCTGAACAACCTGGTTTCCTTCTTTAGTCAATGTTTGGAGGACTATGAAGTGAGATAATCCTTCATTGAAAATCATGTCCTTGTAGTGATCAGGAGCTTGAAGAAGTTCAAGCACCTTGTCTCAAACAACAAAATTTAGTTGTTGGTCTCTCATGCGGGAGTCAAGGACTTCCTTTTGAACAAGGATCTAAATGAGAAATGTGCAGGATGGATCACTCGTGTCATGGAATATGACATTGAGATTAAAGTCAATAAGTTGGTCCATGTAAAGAGGTTATGTGAACAAATAGCATTAACTCAACAAGTTAGGCGAGGTGATGAAAAGGAAGTTGTTTTGGTACTACAAGACAGTCAAGGGCAAGTGAATGATAATGTGTTTATTCCTTGTTGGACTCAGAATATGATGCACTTCCTACAAATAGGCCTATGCCCTCTAGAAATGAGAAAAGAAAAGAGGAGATACTTCATATTACAAGTCATTCCATATGTGCTTGTTGATGGTGTTTTGTTCAAAAAGGACATCAATGGTGTTCTACTAAGATGCATCGGAACAGGTCAAATCAAGAAGGTGTTATAGGAGTTTCACAATGGAGAAGCCGAAGGTCATTTTTCCCCATGGGTAACAGCTCTCAAGATAATGAAGGTGGGTTATTATTGGCCCACGGTGTTCAATGATTGCTACACATGGATCAAAAAGTGTAAAAATGTGCATTCTTCATAGGAAAAGAAATGTTAGCAACACTTCCATTGCACCCAATTTTAGTTGACCAACCGTTCACACAATGGGGATTGGACTTCATTGGGGTCATCAATCCAAACTCAAGCTCTCAGTGGAGGAATTTCGCGGATCGAGTCTAGCATACTAGACTTCTATGAAGGAATAGTGACTAGGTTTGGTGTACCGCCATTATCATATCAGACAATGCATTAGTGTTCTAGGTTCCAAGATCACAGAATGGGTTGTCAAGAATGGAATCTACTTGAGCACCTCTTCAAACTATTACTTGCGGGGTAATGGGTAAGCGAGTCCACGAACAATAATTTGCTAAGAATCATCAGAAGGAATCTAGATGAAAATCAAAGGACATGGCATACAAAGCTAAAATTGGCATTATAGGCTGACAGGATCACACCAAAGAGGTAAATAGGTAATTCTCCCTACAAGTTAGTGTATGCAAAAGAGGCAGTGTTGCCTATATCATTAGAGCTACCTACATTGGAGCTCATGAATTAATTGGATTTATTTGAGTTCAAAATAATGGAGGCTAGGTATGTAGAAGGCGATGGAATTAGAAGAAACCAGAGAACATACAATTCAAATGATGGAGAAGGATTAGGCCTTAGTCAAAAGATGGTTTGAAAAGAAAGAAAGAGCATGGACCTTTCGGGAGGGGATCTAGTTCTAAAGTGGGATGCGAGATCGGGAAAAACCAAGAAGGCACTCGAAATTTGACACCATTTGGAGTGGCCCCTACATGGTCATAATATGTAAAAGTAGCATGCCTTCCAATTGTCTACATTGGATGGAGAAGAGCTTTTATTTCAGTTAACGGGATCTACCTTAAACATTAATCTTGAAAAGGAAAGGTTTCACCCTTGTAAACATTAATGGAGATTTTAATTCCTCTAAGTGCGTATGCACATTTGTCTTGTTGTAGTTTAGGTTTTAGTTTCCCTAAGTGCTTCAAAGCCACGGTTTTATTTCTCCTAGTTTGAATCATTGTGCATTCAGTGTGCCTCCAAGTGAATGTGTGCCTATAGTCCATTTCCAGAAGCAGGTGAATGCTCCAGGTCAAGACAATTTTCTACTCTCAAAAATCTCACCTTCAATATTTTCTTATGAAAATTGAGAGTGCAACAGAGAGAAGGTTAAGGGCCAATAGGTTGCAAGCAGTCGGGCTTGAGGTTCTAGGATCGAGTACTGCTATCATTCACGACCATGTGCCCAATGGATACTTCAAGGAAACTAATATTTTCACCTAGCAAGTAGGTGATCCTGTGAGTCACCAAATTGTTATCCAATTTTTCCCTCAGGAAAAATTGATCAAACACAACCTTGCACAAGAGAAAATTGAAGGGTCGGTTTAGTCATGCGAGCCCACATTTCAAATATAACAATTAGGTTACAGGCAGGCTCGAAATGGCAATGGAAGGTGGGGAAATGAATGGCCAACGGAAATGTTGAAGAAGACCAAAGCTCAAGTGAAAAAAATTGAGAAAGGCAGTGTTCACTTGAGGCCTGAATCGGCTAAGTATAAAAAGGCAAGTGAAATCCTCCACGTGTCTCTTTGGCACAACTTCAAAAGGTGCGATAAAAATGGAGACCCCAAACAAGCGCAGGCTCTCCACGTGGTCAAATCCCGAGAAGGCGAACCATTCGTTAAAAAGTGTAAGTATAAAAGGGCCAGCCAAGCCTCCACATGTCTCTTCGGCGTAATTACAAAAGGTGCGACAAAAGCGGAGAACCCAAATGAGTGCGGGATCTCCACGTCGTCGAGATCCCGAAAAGGTAGAACTAGCCTTTGAAAAGTATAAGTATAAACATTGCCAGCGAAGCCTCCACGTGTCACCTCGGCCTGAACTTCAAGGGTAAAATCCAAAGGAAGGTTCCCAAACGAGCACGTAGGCCCTCCACATGGTCATAACCTTAGAAAGTTGAACCCGGACATTGAAAATTCTAAACAAAGAAAAAAAGTCAAATGGAATCCTCCACATGCCTCATCGGCATAACTTCAAAGTAAAATCCAAAGCGGTCCCCAAATGAGCATAGGACCTCCACGTCAATAGGGTCCAACATAGTTGCTCCTAAACAAAGGGACTTAGCCAAAACACGGTGAACAAAGTAGCTTGTTCACAAACGGTGTCTAGTGTCGACGTTGCATTCCCACAACCATAAAAGGCAGGAAAATCTTAATAATGCATGGGGATTCCACGTGGATCTTGTATGGATAAACTCCAAACCTAAAGCGGTTTGGAAAAGATTGGTGGAAGGTCATGTTATCCAAAATTCACCTCTCAAGGTAATTTTGATAACATGCATCAGATTCTTCAGTCTTGAGCAAGAAAAATTGATTCAAGGGCCAAAATCATGTTTTGGGGCCCCCTTGACTTCTCTCTAACTTCCCATCAAAGGAAAAATCCAAGAAGTTAGGGAAAAAATAAAAAAATCAAAAAATGAAGTCGCAGGCTTGTTTTAAAGCATTGTGGGAAGGCTACGGGTCATACCAGTGTGGATCGTACTAAGGTTCATTGTACCAAGTTTGCATTGT
This sequence comes from Taxus wallichiana var. yunnanensis, assembly GCA_018340775.1. NCBI lineage: Eukaryota > Viridiplantae > Streptophyta > Pinopsida > Cupressales > Taxaceae > Taxus > Taxus wallichiana. Next base: position 190,023,782 of record CM031240.1, on the reverse strand, counting down.
ACAAAGGAAGGTTTAGAACTTTTTGTCCCAAGCGGTCCAGCGGGGCAGGTTGAGACGTCGGGATGCGGTGGCGCGCTGGCCGAAATGGCATGCAGGCAGTGAAAATCGGAAAAAGTGGAAGTTTTTTTGTTCCACACAATGTGGGACAACTAGGAAAAAGTACACGTGGGGACACGAATCGGCTGATTTTCATAGCTAGTCTATTGCGGGTGGTGCGAGAGATTTTCATCCGGGACAATCGGACAAAAGTACGCATGGGACACGAAAAGGTGAAAAGGCCGCAAAAGGGGACAAGGAAGCTGAATCGGCCAATGCAGAAGAATGTGTCTAGGACAGCCGGGACACGTGGACCTGATTTTGCCGCAATACCCGTAAATTCAAAGGAAAAGTCAACGTTTGACTCCAGAAGCTTCAAACGGCCATAACTTTTGACTCCGAGCTCCGATTTTCACAAAATTAGACTTTACAGAAACGAGCACGACATCCTCTACATCACTTGGATTTCTTAATTTTGGCAAGAGTAGATATATTTAAATAAAAGAAACATATTCAGCTCCACTCAATTAATGCTCATTCCCGTCAAATGACAAAAAACACCTGGCAGACCCAAAATAGCTATTTACGCTCAGAAGGCCATAACTTTTGTATTTCTCAACAAAATCACACAAAATTGGTACCGTTGGAATCATGGCTTCGAGCCCAATGCATGTCAATCAAGTAATTCTATATTTTATGAGAAATCAATGGGGATTTTTCATAAAACTTGGTTGAGTTCATGACAGTGTTTTATTTGGTAGTTGGGAGTGCAATTAAGAGGCATGGTCATCATTCCTTCTCTGATGTAGCACTTGGGACAATATGGGGAGACTTTTTCAAGTAACATACAATCATTTCACTCCATTTAATGCCTCTTACAAGTGGTTGAAGGACAGATTTTGGGATTTCCATTTTCCCTTCTCTCTCTCTTCTCATTTTTCTATAAATTGGAGTGTTGGGCTCATTGTAAAGGGAGAGTTTTCTAGTAGCAAAGCTCTATCAAAATTTCTTTGTGAAGCCAATGTCCTGCAGGCCCTTGTTGTGGACTCCTTGCATGGTGATCCAGGCCCTTATCTTGTAACAGATTGAACTGTGCATATCATGAAGCAATAAAATATAAGTTTGTGGATGTATCTTCCCCTATTGTGTTTTCTTGCATTCTTCTTGCCCCTTCAACCTTGATTACAAGTGTATTGTGTCTATCTTTATACTCTTGCAAGGATCCATTATTATGGTGCATGTATGAAACATTGTTGTGAATGCATTTTCAGATTGTGGAGAACTATTATCACCCCTTCTAGTATGCACTTTACTCCTAGTTTTCACACATTGGAAGGCTACTCTCACACCCTCCTTTTCTAGTGTATCACCGCTTTAGTGTAGGATTTCATTTTATGCATTCTCTCTCCTTGGTCCCTTGGAAAGTTAGATTAGAATAGTTAGTTTACCTTGCATTAGAGTAGATTGTGGTAGGTAGTTTAGAGCGAGAACCACTTTCTCTGAGGTCTATCTCAAGTAGCAAGTCCCACAACTTGGAGATAGTACCCATGTTATCCAATCACATCGTGAGTTCAAGTATATGCACTTGTGTAAACATAAGGGTGTTGTGATTCGGTGATAATAGTTTTGGCACACCCGGTGGGACTTTAGAGGTCTTCACTTAACTATGACAAGATCGATGTGCACTTGTTGTAAGTTTCCAGCTTTGAAGGAGCTTTGAAATTGCACATCTGGTGACTCCAAAAGAGACATAATCCATTGGTTTCATTATTCCAAGCCTGGTAGATTTATGAGAAGAATATAGACCAGATCAAGAACTAGGGAGGAAGATTGATTTTTTATCTACACCTATCTCCAGGTAGAGAAAGAAGGGGAAGAAGAGCTCGAAGGTCTCCATCTCCACCGAATAGAACCTTGTCAACACCTCCACCTGGAAGGCCTTTTATTCAATCAACAAGAGTTCTTCGACCAATCAGGATGGCACAACCAAATCCATATGTCAACTTCACTGGCAGCAGTCCACTCGCCTTGAATGCACAAAACCTAGTTCGGTTGCAGCATTGAAGAGCATCCCATACTTCACTAGAGAGAACCAAACTTCCCCTGGTGATCATGTTCAAGATATTGCGAATGTCTGTACAATCCACGAAATCCATGAGATGGACATTGCAGTCAAGCTACTTGCCTCTTCATTCAAAGGGAAAGCTTCACAATGGTTCAGGAGTCTCCCACAAGCTCTATCTAGAATTGGAATTAGTTATGCATAGCTCTTCACAACTAGTTTGGGGAGAAAGGTGATAACTTGTCTTTGTTGGAGCAACTAACGAAAATCAAGAGAGCCCCAAATGAGTAGTTAACAGACTTCAACCTCAGATTTCAATGAACCTAGGATAGGATTCCAACAACAGTAAAGCCCACTGATGAAGGTGCCTTCTTATACTTTCTTAGGGCTTTAAATTTTGATATTTCTTTGATGATTCAGTCAATGGGGGCACAACCTTTCCTGTAGCCTATAGCCTTTCCATAGGGGCTGAGAACCATTTGATTCAGGCTGGAAAAATCACACCTAGGCCACCCATGCCTCTGTACCCAGAATTAGAAAGTCCAAACGCTAGTAAAGCACCTACATTAGCTCCCATCCCTACACCAAGAAATCAGAGTTCAACTGAAGCCTCTACCTCATCATCTAACAACTCCAAGGAACTCCTTTGATACCTTGTCTAATATTTAATTCATTGTGTTACGAGATGCAACGATGGATATGAAAATGGTGTATTTTATAGAATGAGCGAGGTTGAGCTTTGAAAGTAAATGTATGGCATGTTGAGTGGGCCTAAATTATAAATGTAAACATTTCCAATTCATGTATATGAGATTGTACATTGTGTATATGAGATTGTACATTGTATATTTAAAATACATAAATATGGAATGTGTACAACTAACCTACTCTTTGACTATTTTTATAGTGTTTTAAAAAAGTGCTTGTGATGTTAGCCAATGTAGAACCGCTCACGTAATATATGGATAGTATAAAATATATTAACAAATACAAAGTTGATGTAATTATGATGAAAATATGTAATCAACAGTAAAAAAATTATCATGTCGAAATTTAATTGCTCTATCAAAGTGCTTTGAAAAATAAACATTTTTCAACACTAAATAAAATATTTCAACACGTTGAAAAATGCACGATATTTTTCAGCACTTTGAAAAACGTGACCCCATTCACCAAAGGCACAACCCACGTTGATCTTCCTTCTTCTTATAAACATTGAATCAAAATCAACTACTTATCGGGTGGATATGGGTTGAATTTTTCCAATGTGATGGAAAGTGTGGTGTGTTTTTCACCACATTGAAAAACACACGGTGTTTGATCACTTTGAAAATCGCAACCCCATTCACCAAAAGGCGCAACCCGTGGTGCTTTTCTTCTAGTTTAAAATTGAATCCACATCAACTACTCGTCGAGGTAGATATGGGTTCCATTTTTCAAAAGTAATGGAAAGTGGGGTGTGTTTTCCACCACGTTGAAAAACGCATGATGTTTTTTAGCAGTTTGAAAAACGTGACCCGTTCTCTAAAAAGCACAATCCGTGGTGCTTTTTCTTCTCGTCATGTAAATGTTGAATCCACATCAACTAATTGTCGGTGGATATGGTTTTAAGTTTTCCAATGCGATGGAAAGTGGGGTGTGTTTTCCACCACGTTGAAAAACACACGGTGTTTTTTAGCACTTTGAAAATCATGATCACGTTCTTCAAAAGGCACAACACGCGGTGCTTTTTCTTCTTGTTGTAAACATTGAATCCACATCAACTACTTGTCAGGTGGAGAAGGGTTGAGTTTTTCCCAAAGTGATGGAAAAATGGGTGCGTTTTTCGCCACGTTGAAAAATGCACGGTATTTTTCAGCACTTTGAAAACCCTGACCCCGTTCACCAAAAGACACAACCTATAGTGCTCTTCCTTCTCATTGTAAACATTGAATCCACATAAACTACTTATCAGGTGGATATGGGTTAAATTTTTCCAATGCGATGGAAAGTGGGGTGTATTTTCCCACGTTGAAAAACGTACAGTGTTTTTCAATGCTTTGAAAATTACGACCTGTTCACAAAAAGGCGCAACTCGCAATGCTTTTTCTTCTAGTTGTAAACATTGAATCCACATCAACTACTTGCTCGGTGGATATGGGTTTAAGTTTTCCAATGTGATGGAAAGTGGGGTGTGTTTTCCACTACATTGAAAAAGCATACGGTGTTTTTAGCACTTTGAAATCGTGATCATGTTCTCAAAAGGCACAACCCGTAGTGTTTTTTCTTCTTGTTGTAAACATTGAATCCAAATCAACTACTTTTCAGGTGGAGAAAGGTTGAGGTTTTTCCAAAGCGATGGAAAAATGGGTGAGTTTTCCACCACGTTGAAAAATGCACGGTATTTTTCAGCACTTTGAAAACCCCGACCCCGTTCACCAAAAGGCCACAACTTGCGATGCTCTTCCTTCTCGTTGTAAACATTGAATCCACATAAACTACTTATTAGGTGGATATGGGTTAAATTTTTCCAATGCGATGGAAAGTGGGGTGTGTTTTCCGCCACATTGAAAAACATAAGGTGTTTTTCAATACTTTGAAAATTTGTGACCCGTTCACAAAAAGGCGCAACCCTTGCAGTGCTTTTTCTTCTAGTTGTAAACATTGAATCCACATCAACTACTTGTCGGTGGATATGGGTTCAATTTTTCCAAAGTGATGGAAAGTGGGGTGTGTTTTCTGCCATGTTGAAAAACACATGGTATTTTTCGAAGTTTGAAAAATGCGACCCTATTCTCAAAAGGCGTAACCAGCGGTGCTTTTTCTTCTCGTTGTAAGCGTTGAATCCACATCAACTAGTTGTAAAGTGGATATGGGTTGAATTTTTCCAATGTGGTGAAAAGTGGTTGTGTTTTCCACCATGTTGAAAAATGTAAGGTGTTTTTCAGCACTTTGAAAATCGTGATCACGTCCTCCAAAAGGCGCAACCCGCGGTGCTTTTTCTTCTTGTTGTAAACCTTGAATCCACATCAACTACTTTTCAGGTGGAGAAGGGTTGAGTTTCTTCCAAAGCGATGGAAAAAGGGGATTTTTTTCCACCACGTTGAAAAACACATACGGTGTTTTCAATACTTTGAAAATCACGACCTGTTCACAAAAGGCGCAACCCGCGATGCTTTTTCTTACTGGTTGTAAACATTGAATCACATCAACTACTTGTCAGTGGATATGGGTTCAATTTTTCCAAAGTGATGGAAAGTGGGGTGTGTTTTCCACCACGTTGAAAAATGCATGCTGTTTTTTAGAATTTTGAAAAATGCGACCTGTTCTCTAAAAGGCGTAACCAGCGGTGCTTTTTTTTTCGTTGTAAACGTTGAATCCATATCAACTACTTGTCAGTGGATATGGGTTGAAGTTTTCCAATGTAGTGGAAAGTGGGGTGTGTTTTCCACCACGTTGAAAAACGCATACGATGTTTTTGGCAGCGATTTGAAAAATGTGACCCGTTCTCCAAAAGGCACAACCCGTGAGTACTTTTTCTTCTCGTTGAAAGCGTTGAATCCAGATCAACTACTTTCAGGTGGATATGGGTTGAATTTTTCTAATGTGATGGATAGTTGGGTGTGTTTTCCACCACGTTGAAAAACACACGGTGTTTTTCAGCACTTTGAAAAATGCAATCACGTTCTCTAAAAGGCGCAACCCGCGGTGCTTTTTCTTCTCTTTGTAAACATTAAATCCACATCAACTACTTGTCAGGTGGAGAAGGGTTGAGTTTTTCCAAAGTGATGGAAAAAGGGGTGCGTTTTCCGCCACATTGAAAAATGCACGGTTTTTTAGCACTTTAAAATTTGCGATCACGTCCTCCAAAAGGCGCAACCCACGGTGCTTTTTCTTCTTGTTGTAAACATTGAATCCACATCAACTACTTGTTAGGTGTAGAAGGGTTGAGTTTCTTCCAAAGTGATGGAAAAAGGGGTGCGTTTTCTGCCACGTTGAAAAATGCATGGTGTTTTTAGTACTTTGAAAATCGCGACCCGTTCACAAAAAGGCATAACCCGCGGTGCTTTTTCTTCTTGTTGTAAACATTGAATCCACATCAACTACTTGTTAGGTGGATATGGGTTCAATTTTTCCAAAGTGATGGAAAGTGGGGTGTGTTTTCCGCCACATTGAAAAATGCATGGTGTTTTTAGAAGTTTGAAAAATGTGACCCCATTCTCCAAAAGGTGTAACCCACGGTGCTTTTTCTTTTCATTGTAAACGTTGAATCCACATCAACTAATTGTTAGGTGGATATGGGTTGAAATTTTCCAATGTAGTGGAAAGTGGGGTGTGTTTTCCACCATGTTGAAAAATGCACGGTTTTTTCAATAGTTTGAAAAACGTGACCCGTTCTTGCGGGCACAACCCGGTGCTTTTTCTTCTTGTTATAAACATTGAATCTAGATCAACTACTTTTCAAGTTGATATGGGTTAAATTTTCCAATGCGATGGAAAGTGGGGTGTGTTTTCCACCACGTTGAAAAACACATGGTGTTTTTCATCACTTTGAAAATCACAATCACATTCTCTAAAAGGTGCAACCCGTGGTGCTTTTTCTTCTCTTTGTAAACATTGAATCCACATTAACTACTTGTTAGGTGGAGAAGGGTTGAGGTTTTTCCAAAGCGATGGAAAAAGGGATGCCTTTTCTGCCACGTTGAAAAATGCACGGTATTTTTCAGCACTTTAAAAACCCTGACTCGTTCACCAAATTGCTAGGCGCGACTGCAGTGCTCTTCCTTCTTGTTGTAAACATTGAATCCACATAAACTACTTATCAGGTGGATATGGGTTGAATTTTTCAATGTGATGGAAAGTGGGGTGTGTTTTTGCCATGTTGAAAGCATTAACAACTAACCATCAACTGTCGGTGAGTGTCGATGTGGCGAGGAGGGGCCATCCCATAACATGCCATCATTTACAGATGCTTGTCTCTGCATAGGTATTGGTTGCAACATGAGAAATGAAAATAATTTCAACATGATGCTTTTTTCGTTACAACTTATTCTTAGCAATCTATATCACTACTTGCCACATATGATGACATTAAATTACCTTCAACTTATGCTGTTGGATACGACGAAGAGGGGCCGTGTCAGAACATGTCTTCATTTACCCTACTTGTCTCCCCATAAGTATTGCCTCCTGCACATGAAATGAAAATAAATTCAACATGATGCTTATTTCATTACAACTTATGCTTAGCAATCTACATCGGTAACATATGATGGCATTGAATTACCTGTCACTTCTGGTGCTTGATATGATGACATCGACACATATTTCTTGTGAAAATCCAACACCTTCAACACATGCTTACATGTGTTTCCTCTGATAGCCCAAGCACATTCGCATACGTCCAAGGCTCCACATTGCCTTACTAAATACCATGAACTTCTAGTTGTTTGGCTCCTCACCCACATTGATTGCAATCGGGCATAATTGCAAGGAAATTTGTATCTGGAATACTCTTTGCTCTCTCAACTACTCATCATAGATGTATTTCTTTCTTGAAATTGGTCAAGAAGCTAGATTTTTGCAACTTCCTCTTGTGTTTTTAAAATGGCTCCACCTTGTACACAAGTGTGTAGAACAAATAGTCCATCCGGAATACATTTCTTTTGTCTATCACACAAGTATCTAGTCTTCAAAAAACAATGGTAGGATTCAATGGATGTGTTTGTTTCTTGATTTGCATGGGAGAAGTTTCTAAAATTTGTTGCCCACATAGCTGTCAAGTGACATGGATTGAAAATTAGTGACATTATAAACCAAGAATTATAATTGATGATAATTAATAAGAAAACACACAAAGGATCACACTCACCAACACGTTCTTTGCTCTCACACCATGTATTCTGAAGTACTCGAAGGAACTTAGTTTCCTCTTTGAATTCATTAAATAATTCTTGAATGATTCGAAATGTGTGCTTGTGATGCATTTCAGAACCATACATGATGGTACCTAGTCTCTCAAAATCTTCCACCTAGACTCCTTGCTACTGATACTTTGCATGTTTTTCAACCATGCCCTGTGCATGTGCCATAGGCATAGCACTACACGACAACCAAAAACACACTTGATGGCTTGGATTTTAGCCGATGACACATCATCCATAATGAACGCATTGATCTGCCAATCAGCACAAAGGCATTTTCCTCATTTTTGGACTTCTGCCAACCACCCGTAAATATCTTCAATTTTATTCCTCGAAGAAATGGCCCATGCTACGGGCACCCCAGCTTCTTGCTCATAAAAAACAAGCAATGTGTATAATTGGTATTGCAAGAAATATGACATCAAATGGTAACATGGGGTTTAATATAATAGAAAGGGAATAGTATTAATGATACGTAAATTACACATCATTTCAAAATTCATTCCAATTACTTACGCCATATTTGTTGGTAGAAAACATCGAGTCCATGGAGATTATGGAATTGTACAAATGTTGAACCATTCTCTCACACATCCACGGTGTTTGTAACCCCATAATGAATGGAACGATGGTTCTATTTGGGCGTTGATAGTAGAAAAATATGTCTCTTTCCTCCGCATGCCATAAGTTCACGCTCATGGAATCATCGACATGCTTTTGAGACCTTTTGCAGTGAACTCTTTTCCACGCGTTCAACACGTCCTTTCTTGTCATGTATTCATCCCTCTTGCTTGATATACCCACGTTTGATGGATCCTCTATATATTTATCATACACCATGTCCACGGTGACTCCCATTAACAAAAGACTCTCAATATAAGTTTTGCATTCATTTGATAAGTGCGGGAAACATTCAGATGAGGATCATTAATGGTATTTTCGTTCATCCCATGACAACACTCACCATTTACATCACAATGAAATAGATGGTTGTATAATATTATGGTTGTTGTCGGTCTCCCATAAAAAACCTTCACATTGAAATGACATTGGAAACCCCTTTTAATTATACACCTACTCACTTTTTCACTTGTTATTGTCTTATTTATATTGTTGTCTAGACCATATGAACACCAATAGCTACATAAAAATGGTAACATCAAATGTTATACAAATTTTTACGAAAAGAATGTACAAAAAAAAATTTGTTAGCGAATTTCCAAACCTAGAATATGATTTGGTTGTATGCGGTGTAGGATTTTCTATATTTGTTGAGTTGTGATTTGTGCGGGTGAAGGTAGTCTCAAAAAATTCGTTAGAACCTTCCCCCTTTAAAAATGCATGTAGTCTTGCAAGCAGTATGGCGGCACAAATGTCAACGCTCGGCTCATCCCTATTGATGTCCATTCTAGGTCATCATATGAAAACTGACTCTTTTCCTCTGTAATCTCTTGGATAGGAAGATCGATCATGCTCTGCCATTTGGGCCTCCTTCCCATCCTAAAAATTATTACATGCAATTTTGTATCGTTAATGAAATAATTATTTCATACTTACCAAAATAAATTTTGACTTGTGATTCATCATCATCAACATGAATACCATCTTAAAACATTGGAAGCATTTGAATTTTTGTCTAATTCAAAAGCCACATGTATAAAAGACAATATTGAAATGCAAGGAAAACAACAATTTATAGGACTGCCTACTACTTCCAGTGCACAAGCATATCACAATATGGTCATCTATAATGTGACAAAGAATGCGACATTTAGCTAAAAACAATAAAAACTATCGAAACAAGAACATGTTTATTTAAAACAGAAGTTAGAAATAAAAAAATTAAAATATTAATAACATCTTTAAAAAATATATATACATTTATGCATGCCAAAACACAATAATTAAACAACAATAAAATAATAATTATCGCAACACCCACATACCGTTCTTTTTCAAAAAATTGAACTTACAAACTAAAATTGAGGAATATAGATAATTCGAAATTTTCACACATTTATTTGAATATAAGAATTGGTGCTAAAATTTTGAATCGTAATAAAAATTATTTGCTATACATTCTAAACAACTAGTATTCAATGGCATACTGAACTATCTATAATATACATATAATTTATAAATTGTTAATAAATTGATGACTATTTTTAGGAACTCTTGCAGTTTTCAAACTTTTTATGTGAACACCCTTCATCTTCAGTTTACGTGGAAGCTCGTATTTTTGTATCTCTTCGTTTTACAAATAGGATCGGGAGAAATTAGGCTCATGGTATTCATATTCACTGCACAAAAGAGTAACTAGTACAAAACAAAAATATACAATTAACATTAGTACGATACATGTCAAATCAAATATACATCATCCAATATGATAAAATAATCACAATATCCATGAAAAATTCAAGTATCGATAAATGCCAACGGCTATCCTTCACCCAAGATGCACCCTCCCATAATATCACAACCATCCATTGTAAAAGGGATGGTTGTGATATTACGGGAGGGTGCATTTCTGAGTGGAAGGTCGGCGGGTGACTTTAAAAACCTCTACTCAACACAGTCTACCACCCAACTATCGATGTGGAATCCTAAGGGCAAGCCCTTCATCACGCAAACGATAGTTGGGTGTATCGATGTGGCATCCTAAGGGGCAAGCCCTTCAGCATGCACCGATTCCTGTCTTTGCAGAGGCACTTGTCCCCATATGCCAAATTGAGAGTTAAAGTATGATATCACATAATTTTTATATCTTCAACTTTCATTAAACATTCACAACATTAAAATTACCAATATTTAACAACTAATAAAATATATATATATACAAATGATCTCCACATTCGTAATATTTACAACTATAATGCGCATCCAAGAAATCAAACTTTTCCTAATGTATTTAATTTAAAACAACTAAAAGCAATGAAATCACAACTAATAGCTTGAATATCGCATGCATATTTAACCAATACCAACATAATATCAATATAATTAACTAGTCTCATACCAATGATTAATAAACACAAATTGTAGAAATTAGGAGGAACGATTAAGCAACGTGTTATGTTGGACAAGACGGCCACTAAGTTTTGTTAGGATGCAACGAGGATGTTGAAATCTAAGGTCTCCCTCAGTGTGGACTAAGTTTGTTAAGAAATAACCTTGACTCACTAAAATGCCCTAAATAGCGTGCTACTGATTGCTTGTCAATTAGAGGTCGACATTTATGCCCCTAGGGTCTACCTAACTCCAAACTAAGTTTATCGAAAAATAACCTTATTCACAAAATAAGAAAAATAAAATTCCTAACTGCATCCTTATTAGTGTATTAGTGTGTAGTTGAATAGAATAAAACTCACAACCTACACCCTAATTAATAAACTAAAAACTCTCCACACACACACACATATCACTTGCCATTATTATCTTCCCAAGTCTTGTATTTATTCCCTTTGTACCATTTACTATAATACTCTACATTTGACAAATTGAAGTGGAAAAATATCAGACCGTATAAGGTTTTGAGGAAATTTACAACCAACACATATGAGATAGTGTTTCCTTATGGGATAGTTATATCACTGATCTTCCATGTTGTGGCTTTGTACCCATACACCGAGGGAAAAACAAACATAGAATGATAGTGCAATCTCTAAAGAGTTGGATTGGAGACAATGATTGCTTGAGAAAGTGTGTGAGGAGAATGAATAAGATATTAAAACCATTGTAAGAAGACATGTAGAAGGGAATACTAGGAGTATCTAGATAAGTGGAAAGGAAGGTAAGTTGAAGGTGTAACATGGTTGAGTGTATACAAACCTGCTAAACATAAAGGATCTATTGAAGACCTCGTGGAATACACGAGGAAGATTTCATGGTTCATTTCTATTACTTGAGTTGTATGATGTAGGAGCATTAGAATGTGCAAGAAATGCACATCACTCAAAAAAATAGGGACAAGTGTTTTATGCAACATTGTGCATGCACAATGTAGTGTCATAGAATAAAGACTTTTGTTCTTATACATAGTAGTCATCTTGCATAAAGGTTGGAGTTACTCCCTAGGTGTAGAAGTGTTGAAGCATGGCACAAAGGTCAAGCTTGTGCATCATAATGGGAGTATTATGCACTTATAACATCTTACAAAATGGGGCATGCAATGGGTTAGAAAGGAAACTTTGGTTACTTGCACAAACTTGAGTAGATATGAGATGAAGTGACATGTAAGTGTCATATTTTGTGTTGGTTAAATGTCGTATGTCACACAAGGAAGACCATGATGGTTAAGAACACACAACGATCAAAATGTGATGAGTCACATCCAAATAGTTACGAGGATTAAGAAGGTGACACACTTCAACTATTGTAGTTACTTCTTGTGCCTATAAATATGATGGTTGGAGTTATTGAAGGGGTTGGTAGCCAAAGTAAGAACATATGAGCATGCACAATGTAGTGTCTTGGAACAAAGACTTTTGATCCTATAAGTAGTAGTCATCTTGCATAAAGGTTGGAGTTGCACCCTAGGTGCAGAAGTGTTGAAGCGTGGCACAAAGGTAAAGCTTGTGCAACAAAATAAGAGTATTATGCACTCACAAGATCTTGCAAGATGGCGCATGCAATTGGTTAGAAAGGTTTTCATGCAACTTTGGTTACTTGTACACACTTGAGAATATATGAGATGAAGTGAATTGTAAGTGTTGTATTTTGTGTTGGTTAAGTGTCATATGTCACACATGGAAGATCGTGATGTTTGAGAACACATAATGATCAAATTGTGATGATTCACAACCAAATAGTTAGAGGATTAAATACGTCAACTACTTCAACTACTGCAACTAGTTCTTGCGCCTATATATATGATGGTTGGAGTTATTGAAGGGGTTGGTAGCCAAAGTAAGAATATATAGAGTTGAACCTGAGAGAAGACTTCTAGTTGGTGCAACAAGTGTAAAAATAATTGACCATTATTAGTTCACGTAGAGTCGTGCAAACCCTATATGACTAGGGTAGAAGCATTGTGTTTGAACATACCATTCAAGATCCTTGTAATATTTGAATTTCAAGATTGTAATTAAAAATCCATGTTATATGTCTATAATTGAATTTCCTCCATTGAATAAAATTTGTGTTTGGCTTTTTGCGCTATAGTTGAAATATTGCATTGTCCATGTAGTATGAGTATTAGCACATGAGTATTATGGGCTGTATGGTCAAAAATTGTCCTTCATTCGACTCTCACAACTAAATCACAATGTCTCTAGCTAATAATAAATCTTGGGTTGGATGAAATGATGTCAATAATATTAAGCATTGTTATTGCAAGAACATCTCTAGCTAATAGCTAGCTAATACATCCCAAGTTGGATGGAGTCATAGCAATAATAGTCATATTGACGTTGGCCTTTTTTGGCAATCCTTCATTTAAGTATACGAACCAAGAAATAAGAGACCCCTACATAAGAAATTGGATAACAAAGTTGAGGACAATGGTAAATAAATTAGATGTTATTGCATGCTGTCATTTTGTATCTGTGGAGAATTTAATTTCAGTTTATAACATGTCTCGGTCATTCTCACGTTTTCCTTATTCCTATATATTACAATCACATTGATTTGTCTATAACTAATTTTCTTAGACTGCACATTGGTTGTTACAATCCCAAAGCAAAAACACACAAATAAATTTTTTTCTCTTGTAAAAGACACAAATCTTACTTGTTAGGGTTCGAGAATTGTTTTACACTGCTGTGCAAAATAAGTGCAGCTTAGCTTCTGCCTTGTGTGGAAACTGATTAAAGGGCTCCCTACTGGCACTCCGTTGTTGAGATCCACTGTGTCTGTTGCCCCAATTCAGTGTATTATTGAGATGAGAAAGTACAAGCTGGTTATGTTGCTGCATATTCCCATCACTACTGCTCCCACTACCACTGCTTTGCCACTGAGAATGGGTAGACTCTCTGGATGAAAAACCAAAACGTGGACGTCCCCTTCGCATTTCATCTCATCACTGAAATTAATAAATAAATAAATAATGCTGGTTCGATCGCTGTGTAATGGCTAATAAATAAGTTGGATGGAGTTGTTGTAAGCCGATCTGTCTGTAATTACGTCGATCTCCTAGGGAGTCCAGCTGAGTGGCGGCGGCGAGTTTGACTGGTGATGCGACCTCCTCCGGCGCCGGACAAATGCACATCATGGCGCATGGCATGTGGGTGGGATGGTAGGCATGGCCACAAAATGCACATACATGGGTGCATTTTTAGTGGAGGGTAGCCGTCTCCCTCCTACGCTCACCATTTCAAGTCAACCGTCCAATCTATTGATCAAAAAGTAATCCTACATTTATATTTGTACTCTGTTAGTGGTTAAGGATTTATCGTCTTAGGTATTAGTTTGAGGATTCATGGTGCACCCAAACTTCGGGACACTATACAACACATGAAATTTAACCGGGTAATCCCCAAAATCTGTCAACAGAAGCGCACGTGAATTCTCTACATCCTCATCTCCTTTGCCAACAAACTTGACACGTAACCCGCCGTACAGTCCAGCTGGAGTGGGAGGTGTCACAATTTGGCGCGTTTTCGGAGTGCGGACCAATACATGTTAACGCCGAGCCCCACCTATCACTATTTTCGCTGCCACCCGTTGGTTTAAATGCCGCTATTTATGAGGACATCCAAATTGGCGTGGCCCGATATGGCATCGTCTGAGATCCAAAGGACCATGTCATGGCAGCGATTAATAGATATTTGTGTGGCATTCATGGCCGTTTAATGCTGTTCAATGCGCCAACCACTCCGAAGTTGATGTGCCCATACGGTTCTACAATCCGTCACCACCGTCCACCCGGTTCCGGTTTCCGCTCAACCCTCAGCGAGCCGCTCACTTGCGACTTGCGACCGTGCCACTGGATCTTGAGATCGCTTTGGTATATTTGTAGGATGTTTATTGCCTGGCTATTCGTGTTAACAGCAAATGCATCTTGTGGAAGGTATGATCCTTTGGTATGATTTCTTTCTTCAGCAATAATATTGATTTCTTCCTACGTTCTGTACATTGTTCTGTTCTAAGTCGTTTAGTTCTTTAAAAACCGATTTGTATTATTTGGTGCTTGTATATATTACAAACTGATAGTATTATGTGAACATGTGTTGCAGTGGTGGGGAGGAGCTTGTTAAATCGACCCAGTATGGAAGTGCAGATGCGGAGCGTGATTTCAACTGTGTTTATCAACACATCAAACACGTTTGGAAATTGTTTGATTCTCTTTGGCGAATACAGTCCTTAGGGTTCTAATAGGTGAGGTTTTTACCCTCACTGAGGCAGTGATAGAAACTATTGCATATTTCTCTTTTCGACTGGTAGATTGTGTTATGTCTTCCAAGTTATGTGATTCCTTTTTTCATATTTTTTTACTCCTACTGTTTCTGAAAATTACATTACTCTGAACATTAAAAAAAACTAGGTATTCCCAAAAATCTGTCAAAAGAAGCTCGTGAGATTTGTATCATTTTACTTGTTGAATTAATATAAGATCTCAATCAGAAAGGGAAAAATACCAACAATTTGTAAACACTGTCCTTTACAATATTTGATCTATTTTGCATTATTCCGCGCATGTATTGTGAATAAGATTCGGTATTTTGTATGATTGTTGCTTCTCTAAGAATTGGTTTATTTGGTTTGCTACTTGGCCAGATTTTAATAGTCCTTTACTCCATTAATCTTCGGCGAGCTATGTAAACTGTGTACCCTTTTGGAGGAACCAAGATATTTGTATATTGAACCTCTTTTTAGTTATAGCAGGGTCTCGACTTTCACCTGAAGGTACCTGTCGTTCTGCTGCAAATACCATTTCTATTCTATCAAAGGAAATTCTTTTACCCAAACGCCTTCATTCTTCGTGTGCTGATATTTGAGCTAATTTGATGATTATGTGTACAACCCTGTGTGTCATAATCCATATTTGATGATTATGAGTGACTGCATGCAGACAAAACACAAATGAAGGTAATATGGTCAGGCGTTGGGCCTCCCCTTTGCATCTGGGAAAAGAGTGCGAGAGCATTCTCCCCGTACCCATTCAATGCATAGGCTGCAATCATTGCATTCCATGCTGCCACATCTCTATTGCACATTCTTTCAAACATTCGAAATGGAAAATCCACACTCCCACATTTGGCATACATGTCAATGAGAGCAGTTCCTACAGGAACATCATCCAATCCAAGTCCACTTGTAATCATGTAGGCATGGATCCACTGTACACTGTTGTAGAGCTCCTAAGTGAGCACATGCTGAGAGCAGAGGTGCCACAGTGGCAGAGTCATCTTTCACACCTGCCACTTGAAGTTGATAAAAGAGTGTCAGAGCCTCACCACTGTGTCCATTTTGAACATAACCAGAAATCATTGCGTTCCATGACACCACATCTCATCTGGACATTTTCTCAAATAATTGGCGTGCAGTCTCTATATCCCCACATTGTGCATACATAGATAAAAGGGCAGTCATGACAGATACGTCTAAATTAAATCCATTTTTTATAATGAAAACATGAAGAGCCTTACCCTCTTGCAGAACTTTTAGGTTGAACTCGGTTCTGTAAATCTCTTTTGATATTTCCTTGTACATGGACGTTTCCATTCTTGTATCTATGTAACGTTAAGGACGTACTGAGATCCAAAGTAACGTCAGCCCGGCCATATGAGTATTTATATATATTTCTGTTTAAACATCACAGAGAATAAGGTTAGTGTCCATTGCATGGGAGGGGAGCCAGTCATGGTGCACCCAAACTTTGGGACACTATACTGAACGTTAAAAAAAACCAGGTAATCACAAATAATATCTGTCAAAAGAAGCGCGTGAGAACTCTCTACAGCCCCATCTCCTTTGCCAACAAAATTAACCTAGTCCTTGAATCTCAGTACGTCCTTAACCTTACTGTTTTGGCCTCATAATTTTGTTCTCGGTCGTTTATACAGACCACCTCTGCGTTGGGAGCTAGTGATACTTAGCAGTGTATTACCTGGCTACTCGTTATAACAGCACATGCAGAGAGTAGAAGGTACTTCTGATTTCTTTCTTCAGCAATAATATTGATTGCTTCCTTCCTTCTGTACACTGTTATGTTCTTATTCGTTTTGTTCTTTTATGGTAACGAAAACTTAGTTGTTTAAACGTGAAGTTTGGAAAATTGTTCATATTTGAAGCTAATCAAGGGTTTAGGCTCCTTGAGCAATAAATGATAGTTGATGAAAGCCTTAGTATGTTACAAGAAAGTCCAAGAGGCTGATTTGTCAATACCAATGGTAACCCCTATTATTAGTAACTGATTTGTATAATTTGGTGATTTTACAAATTAAAAACTGATAGTATAATTTGTACATGTCTCGCAGTGGTGTTGTAATGCTTGTTGGAGTGACTGAGAATGGAAGTGCAGATGCTTATTGTTATCAACACATTTTTTAGTTTGGAAATTGTTTGATTCTCTTTGAATATCTACAGTCCATACAGTTCTAATAGGTGAGGTTTTTACCCTCATTGAGGCAGTGATAGAAACTATTGCATATTTCTCTTTTCTACTGGTAGATTGTGATATTGGCTTCTGGCTGTTACAGTAATGTCATTTACTATTTTCTGTTACTCAGTGTAATTTTCAGAAACAATAGGAGTTTAAATCTTTGAAAAAGGGTATCACATAACTTGGAAGACATATATTCATTCAGTAAACATTTCGATTGTCCATTACAAAAACATGGCCATACAATATACTTGGGCCATATAACTACTATTACTATATTGTAGTTTTTAAATCGAAAGGCCAATTGATTACATCAAAAATTCAGCCCTCAAAATTAAATATTTACTTTCGATAATATCATTTCCAAAATCCGAGGAAAGGCGGTGTTGAATCTGCAGTCGAGGTTGAAGCTGGGGTGTTACTTTGCAATTGCCTCCCTATGTTGACATCCCTCACAGGCGTAGTTGGGAATGGATCAGAACTTGGAGAAGCACTCACTCCAGCTGCAATATTATGTGTTGAAACTGATAAAGGGCAATGTATGCCCATTAATTCTCTTAACATTGGGTGTTGATCAGGAAAAGGATTAATTGGACTACTCAATCTCCTTTTCCTTTCTAACTCTCTTCTTGCTTTTTCGAACTCCTTCTCCTTTATCTCTTGATCCCTTTGAATCCTTTCCTGTTCCTTTCTCTGTTCCCTTTCTTGCCTTTCAATCAACTTTTGGTGCTCCTTTGTTTTCCTTCTATATTCTTTTTCAATCTTTTCCTGCTCCTTCCTTTCCCTTTCAACAATTCGTTCAACCTTCTTCTCCTGGATTTGTTCCTTTTTTCTTTGCTTCAATTCATCTATCTCTTTTTTTCTTTTCTCTTTCTCAACCAGAAGCTCCATGTACTGATCTGCGGTGATTAGTAGAGATTCCCTACTCAATCTTATACCTGAAGCACTATTTGACCTTGATGATTCTCTAACCTTTTCCACAGGGAGTTTCAAGAATCTACCAAGAGTTTTTTGTCCTTGGTTTGCCTCACAAGTTTGGTTTGAATTTGCTCCTAATACCCCTGCTGCCTCTAACTGTGAATCTGCATCATTGTCTTCAGCTTGATTGCCAACATAGTAGTGCACCAAATCTGAGTCATGAAGTAGTGTTGGATGAGAGGGTAAAGAGAGGCTGACCTCTTCATTATTGAAGTTCAAGTTTACACCAAGATTAAGAGCTGCTTCTTTCATCCAATCAGGAGGGCTATCTTCTGTGGGCAGAGATAGTGATTCATCGATTTGATTAATTCTGTTTGGAGTTTCCAATTGTTCAGCAACACATTCATTTATATTTATCTCCTTCTGCTGAGGTTCTGATTCTTTCTCCAATTGTGTGTTAGGCACCATCTGAACATCTTCACTTTGCTGTAAATCAACCCTAGATAGATGAAGCATATTTTCTGCTGCACCAGCATCATCTTGAGAAGATGTGTCAAATGTTCTGCTTGGTGCCATGTCTTCATCCAAGGCATTGGGATTAAGAGGCCATATACCTGTTCTTTTGAATCCTGCTTTAATGTTGCTAGGTGTAAGAGCCCTTTTGAATGCTTTGCTCCCTAACTCGGCTAATTCAG
Source organism: Taxus wallichiana var. yunnanensis (assembly GCA_018340775.1). Classification (NCBI taxonomy): domain Eukaryota; kingdom Viridiplantae; phylum Streptophyta; class Pinopsida; order Cupressales; family Taxaceae; genus Taxus; species Taxus wallichiana. Next base: position 190,004,624 of record CM031240.1, on the reverse strand, counting down.
CCCTTTTCACATCTATCCCATGGTTTGCAACTATCCATTTGCGCCTCTCCTCCTTGAAGTATGTTTTGAATGGAGCAAAGACACTCACATCCAATGGCTGTAATTTATGAGAGGTGTGTGCAGGAAATGTTAACAAATCAATCCCCAAACTCCTGGCTTCTTGAATTGTCCCCAAAGCAACATGTGAACCATGGCCATCAAAAATTAGTAAATGCCTATTGGTAGGAGAAACTCCGCCAGGTACAGATGATGCAAAGTGATGTAACCAGTTCATGAATAAATCCTTTGTCATCCATGCATGTGATTGTGTTGCCATGCAAGCTCCAGGCTCACAACCTACAATATAATTTTCTAAATGGCTCTTCCCCTTAAAAAGATAGAATCCTGGAATGCTTTGTCCAACAACATTTACACAACACAATATGGTAATCCATTCTCTACTTTTTGGGATGATATATGGGACACTCCTACTACCTCTTTAGCAGAACTCTCATACCACAGATTCCTTCCGACTTGTAATCCTGTTTCATCACAATTCCATATTCGGTTTGGTCCATATGGGTTGGCCTCATAAGCTTTAGACAAATTAATGTAAAGGAACTCACATTGATGGCCTCAAACACACTTTGCTCGATCCTTATCAAGCCCTTGGTGTCATTTAATGTTAGATCCGGGTGTCTTTTTTTAAAACATGCCCACCATGACTTACCCGGAAAACCATCCGTGAATGGGTTAGACCTTGTTTCACAGATTTGTGCCACACATGTTTTAAGTTGTATAATTTCTAACCCGTGTCCCATGTCAGCCATTTCATGACACCAACTCACTATCTCCATCTCTTCTTCATCTGTTAGAATTGTTGGTGGACCCTTTCTTTTAGTGGTGGTAATGCCCATCAGCCAAGAAGTAAGGGTGGTCGCTGGTATACCCCATTTTTTTGCAGCAGCACGTGTAGAGTATCCATAATCTTCAACATCTTTCATGGCATTATTCATATCAGACTTGTTCCAATCAGATCTTGGCTTTGACACTTTTAGTGTTGAAGGGCTCACGCTTATTGCTTGGACATTTACTTCTTCATGTGGTGTGTCATTGGCATCTTGAGGCGGGGTATTGATAGCCTCTTCTTCATGCTCTTCACTTGGCGGAAATCTTGCTCCCCTAATTTTGGCACATGCTGGTCTTACTCTTTTGGGAAGCTGCCTTCTCCTCATGATGTCAATAATAACCTGCTAAGATAGATAAATTTACCAAACCGATGTAACTTACTACAATGAGATTTTTAGAATATTGAATCAACTAACGTAAAAGAAGTGCAGCCATTTGATATGAGTGCCTATGTTCTGAGCAATGGAAACTTCAAAGATCAAAGGTGAAAATGTGTCTAGTACAGAGGATGGCAATGTTATAGAAAGAAATACAAATTTGAAATTATGACCAAATGTACATCTACATGAAAAGGCAGCATGCAATATAGTTGAAAGCTTCCTTTTAGTGTAGATGAATATTCACAAGTAATTCCGAGCTAAATTAATGAAAGTTGTAGATGTATGTGTACATGTAGATTTATATTTACAAGTAATTCCAGGATAAATTGAAGAAAGATGTATATGTATACTTACAAGTAATTACATGTTAGATGTATGGTTCATGCTGCCTTTTCATGTAGTTGTATATTTTATGCTTCATTCTCATGTAACTGTATATTTAATGCTGCTTTTTCCTGTCCTTGTATATTCTGTAGCTGTATTTTTACAAGTAGATGTATATTTCGTATATATCTATTTGTAAATATAGAGCCATTCCTTAATTTAGCCTGGAATTTCTTGTAAATATACGTGTACAGAGCATACAGTTAGTTGTAAATATGAAATACAGATTTCATTAATATAGTCTAGAATTACTTGTTAATATACATCTACATGAAAAGGCAGCATAAAATATGAAATACAGATTTCATTAATATAGTCTGGAATTACTTGTTAATATACATCTACATGAAAAGGCAGCATAAAATATGAACTAGCAAGGGGAACATACATCTACTTGGAAATGTGAAATACAGATTTCATTAATATACTCTGGAATTACTTGTTAATATACATCTTACATGAAAAGGCTGCATAAAGTATGCACGGTGGGTTACATGTCACATTTGTTTGCAAAGTAGATTGGGCTGTAGAGAATTCTCAAGCGCTTCTTTTGACAGATTTTTGGGATTACCAGGATTTTTACAGGCTCCCCTCCCATATATAGATTGACAAAAAAAAAAATTAAAATAAATTGAATGTGCATCAATATAACAACAGAGGTAAGAACTTACTATGTAGCACTATGATGTGGAATACCAGTTGATTACTGCAGCTTGGCACTGTAATTGGCATGCACTAGCAAAATAACTCTTAACTGAATAAAATTTTAGAGCAGTTGAGGAACTGGATTTATAGGAGATATGAAAAGTGTTGTAGTTGAGTGATCCTTGTGCTTTTTTTTGATTGGGTAAAATTGGTTGATCCTTGTGATTGTTTTTGATTGGGTGAAACTGATAGGGGTGGATCAAGATTTATGATATTTTATTTCAATACTCATATTTGAAGTTCAATTTGATTTGATTTCTCATTTCAATTCAGTCTTTGTTTCTTGAGCCTCACATTTGTTAAAAAAATGCAGGTATGTCATTTATGGGAGTAGCTGGTACAGAAAAGGGTGAGAAAGTTAATGCTTAAAAGACAACTTGTATTTGAAAATGGTGCACTTTGGACTTCTTCTTGTGAGAACCTGGCCCAAAGTGTGTGTATGACAAGACTTTTTATACTGTAAAATGGGAACTTAAATTATATGAATATTGACATCAAGTTGATATGATGATGTGCTATCAATTTTGTATAGGGATGAAATACAATTATATATCCTTGTATTAAATACATATTGACTTTAAATTTGGCAAACATGGGAGTACAATATATGTTATTTTATGTTTAAAAATTATATTGACTAGTCTATTGTTGATAGATTCATAGCTGTACATGAAAAGTGACAGACACATCAGTTTTGAAGAGTGTTTGTACAATTATAGGATAGTATTCATTCAATTATTAATATTTTACTGTGCAAAAACTGGAGTCAAATATGTCAACTACCCTCACCACTACTGGGTAATGCACCATGACTGGCTCCCTCCCCCTATAGAATGTAGTGTGAAAAGTTTTCTATGACAAATGATTGGAGTCAGGCACCGAGTTATCATCATTTTGTCATTTTTTTGAGTGAGTTTTCTAAATTATTTATTTAAATAATATGGTATGGTTAATCAACTTAGAGTATTAGGTGTCATACTAGTGTTAATTGTTTATCCATTTTATCTACACATCACATTCGAAGTGATTATTATTGTTAATGTCAAAGTTTTTGTCAAAGTCTTTTAGTGTCAAATATTGTGAAGTGTCAAAATTTTGCCTTATAGATGCATTTTTAGTGGAATCCGACATCCGATTGAGGTATGTAAAATTGAATTCCATGATCACATCTCGATCGAGTTAGCAACATGAAATCGGAGAATGGAGGCAAACGAAGGTCAAAGGTCAATGAGACGACCTCTCGTAAGTCGTGAACGAAGGGGCCACTTGAGGTTTGGTGACATTTTTCCAATGTGCTTTCGATTACGTGTGGTGCACTTCAAATCTTAGTATGTAGTATTATGGATTTCTTGGTTTGAGGAATAAGTGGAAATTTAACATTGAGAGCGGGGGAAGGGGGATGATCCAATGTTCCATTTCCAGCTTTGTTTGTAATTTGTGAGAAAGTTTTCCTATGTTATTCCTTGTAGTGAAATGTGATGAGGGTTGATAATAGTACTTGGCACATCATGATGTGGTTGTAGGTAAACCACTTGAAAACCTTCATTTGTGGTTTATGGTAAACCAATTAAAAACCACCATTCTTGGTTGTTGGTAAACCATTCATAAAACCATCACCTTGTGGTTTGTGGTACTCTAATTGTAAAACCATCATTCTTGGTTTTTGGTCAACCGTTTGCAAAACCATCCTTGAGGTTTGTGATCATCCCTTGAAAATCACTAGATCATGAACAAGTTTGTGAGTATGAAGGCGTTTTCCCATGTTCACACGAAGGAATATTATGTCGGTGCTCCTTGGTTGATTAATAATGTAATGTGTGAGAAATTATATTATCTATGATAATATAATATTGTATTGTTAATGGGGTTATAACAACCCACGTAAATAGGTTTAAGGGCATATTGGGTGGTTGTGAGAACACCCGTAGGATAGTATGCTTTGGAGAATTGTGTGGAGTGTTGTTATAGAAACCTCCTTGATAATAGGAAATCCTTTTCCTATATATATATATATATATATATATATATGTAAGTTTTTGTTATGCATAACTACATTGAAGAATTATTGTTTTTCATTCATAACACATATCATTTTTTGCAGTAGAAAGAAGTCAAATGTCATATGCATGAAATCATGGGTAAACGACACATCATGCCCAACTCATTACTTTGTGACAACCCAATTATGGTTCCGCTTAAATAAAGACAACACATTGGTGTTTTACATTGAGTACAAAACTTTGTGAAGAACCACTATCCGCTTCCCATGATTAAGGCTCTATTAGACCACCCCTATGGGAAAGACCCTTCCAGACGTTTCTACGACTATGTTAAATTTGGCATCTATTTGGACGTTTTTCCAATGCAATTAATTTTGACGGCAGTTGCTTTTTTGTTTTTTGCTATGTTTAGATTAGCTTTTTAGTGCATGCTGAATGCGGGTTTGTGTGACACAGATTTTTGTGTACAAGTAGAAGAGGTGCAGAAGAGGTTTTCAAAGGCTCTTCACTCTGTGTTCGAGTTTGCAATTTCAGAGGATTCCACCTCGCACCTTTTTGTAGTTTTGACGTTTTAGCTTTTTCGCTGGTTTTAACAGTTTCCCCTAATTCGACAGGGTCTATAATTTTGTTGTGTTTCTGGTAAGTTCAAACTCTTTGTTTGTGGAATTTGGGTCATTTTGTTTTGCTATTTTACCGAATCTATAGTGGGTTTTCTGGAAATTGTCTTCTTTGTCTACATGTTCATAATGCGATTTCAAGTAATATGTATATCATGTTTTGAATATGTGGATATGAGTCCTTTTAAATCCAAAAAAGACCTTCCACGGTACAGATTTATGCATACACCTTTTGTGGGCTGGCTCGGAGTGCTTGCTAGGAATTTGCGATAGACAGAAGAAAACAACAATAGAGCAGCGTAAGAGGAGACAACAATTGACAGAACAGGAACTTCTAATTTTGACTTTCAGATTTACATACCAAATCCTGTATATTGTTTTTCAGAACTAACAGATTATTTATTGACTGACCGCATGTTGTTATTATGTACCTCAAAGATCAGCTATTTTTGGCTCTGTGTAGTTCTGTTTCTGAGTTTTTGGCTTTTACCAGCCTTGGACTACCAGTATATCAGGATGGCCGCTGCTAATGTATTCTTTTGGAATGAAATAATGACCCTTGGGCCTTCATATATATATATATCAGCGTTAAGTTTCAGGATTTTTTGGGTTAATCTACCGGTTCTGTAACTAAGTGCCTTTGATTTTGATTTTGATTTTCCTCCACATTTTACCAACGTATGATTTTGCAATTTGTTTTATGGTTTTGCTGCCTATGTTAAATTTGTGTCTTGGCTCATTGTTATCGTGTGTCTGATTCACCCACTTTGACACCATTCCAGAGTCTCTATTTTCTTCCATATCTTGATAGTAGTAGAAGCAGCCAGATCCTTAGAAAATATGGTTTCTATGGCCTCTGTGAATTGCATCAGCCTTTCCACATCTTGGGCAGAGAGAAGACTTGTCGTGTTTAGCAGAACATTCAGCAATAGCAGGTAGTTCCTGCCCACTGAATTGTAGTAAATATCCAGCAATTTGCTTAGCCTTTTGGGTTTCTCATCAGGGTGCCAAAACCAGCCAGGCCTGATGGATGCATCTCATTCTATAGGAATCCAATTTGTTCCATATGGGTCCCCTGTGTTCAAATACCTGAAGGAGAAACAAAGTGTTAATTCAATTCAAAGCTACAAAATTTCCCTCCCCAAAAAGGAATTGCTCTTGTTTTTTTTTTCTTACCCCTCTAGAGATGCATCTCCAATCTTCAAGGAAGATCCATTGATGGTAGACCAGGAGCTTAATCCTGCAGCTCCATTTTCGTCTCCCACCCATCTGATATCTAGTCCTGCATCTGAGAATATGTTTATGGATGCTTAGAGCTTATGAACCAGGTAAACCATTTGGAAAACAAGTATGTCATTGTTGTGTTATCTTCTTCTTGGCTAAGATTTTAGTGCATGTGTTGCCTTCTCGAAAACAATTATTATCGGTGTGTATAATGGCTTCCCTAAAGCTACTCTCTTAGGGCCACTTTTTAATCAGAGTTGTGACTTGCAGCCAGCTACGTCCATTTCTTTACCTCGTGTAGTTTCAACTTTTGGGTAGAGCACACCCCATTTGAAATGAGACTCTGATAGCATCAGGAAACTTTTCCAAGCTCATTAGCAAACTAATGCCTCCTTCAGAAAACATGTTCATGCATTTATTCCTTCCTCTTAATATAAACTGAAAACATGCAAAGAAACAAAAAGAGATGGTAGCAGGATTTTGAGACCTTACATCTGGGATAGGATACTTGAATCTCTCATAGAAACATTATTCCAACCAACCCAACAGTAGGATGTGACTAAATGTTTAGTATTCAAAGAATTTCTCTCAAGCTAAAATACTATGTTGCACCAACATATAAAATATATATTTTCCCTTTGAAAATCCAGTATATTATTGTTATTTTTAATAAAATGGTAGGGTGGTTAAAGCTCAACCAGTCACATGGGTCGGACCTTGGTTTGAAAATATGAGTTATTAGCTTATAGGGTCAACAATTATGCCATCTTTGCAGACCCCTACTGCCATGACCACAGCCACAAAGGTGCATGAGATTTTTTTTCTTAAAAATATATCAATATCCTTGTTCTTCATGAAAATTATAACTCTGCATGGTGCTTATTTTCTTTATTTTAAGTTATATTACCAAGGGTTGGAGTAGAATTTTAGGCCAATCTTCAGGATATCCCTCAACCCTTCATAAATACTACTTTCTACTTTGAATCCAACTCCGCTACTACTTTACTCAACACTTCTTGTATCCAAAGCGGCAAAGTGTCGTTCAAGGGGTATCAAATGTATTCATGTTTACTAGAAATAAAATTGTCCAAAAAAGGCTACCATTCATGATATAAATATTGCAAATGTATACATGTTTCGTTATGTGTATAGAGGTATTCATGTATTTGACGTTGTGATATATGATTTGTAACTTTATATGTACAAATGTGTAGCAAAATTAAATGTACACATACCATCTTTCAATGTAATGTTTCATCTATATTCATACAATACCACTATGAATCACATGCCTTATCGAATGTACAAAACAAGCTTTTTCAACAAAAGACCAACCAAACAATGGATACAATAGTAACATAATTACCCTGAAATTAATACAAACCACATCAACTATAAAAGTAATTAACTATCGAATGTATTCATGTACGAATTTGTAACAAGTTTGAAATGCAGAGAGAACCTTTAAATTAAGTGGTTCATCTATATTTCTACACTTACAAAATCAATCAAGCCCTTATCAACATCAAGTAAAAAAGTAATAACTATCCCTCTAAATCAAATAACATATACCGTTCGGCATTCACATTGCATTGTACACATGCGATTGCCCTTTGAAAATCCAGTATATTATTGTTATTTTTATAAATTCGTAGGTGGTTAAAGCTCAACCACCATCACATGGGTCGGACCTTGGTTTGAAAATATGAGTTATTAGCTTATAGGTTCAACAATTATGCCATCTTTGCACCCTTCTCCGCCATGACCACAACCACAAAGGTTCCTGAGATTCATTGTTATCGTGTGTCTAATTCACTCACTTGACACCATTCCTAAGTCTCTATTTTCTTCCACATGTTGACAGTACCAGAAGCAGCTAGATCCTTAGAAAATATGGTTTCTATGGCTTCTGTGAATTGCATTAGCCTTTCCACATCTTGGGCAGAGAGAAGACATGTTGTGTTTGGCGGAACATTGAGCAATAGCAGTAGTTCCTACCCACCAAATTGTAGTAAATATCTAGCAATTTTCTTAGCCATTTGGGTTTCTCATCAAGGTGCCATGACCACAACCACAAAGGTGCCTGAGATTTTTTTTCTTAAAAATATATCAATATCCTTGTTCTTCATGAAAATTATCAGTCTGCATGGCACTTATTTTCTTTATTTTAAGTTATATTACCAAGGGTTGGGGTAGAATTTTAGGCCAATCTTCAGGGATACATTAGATGAACAGATATAAATGTTTAACTTTGGGGGATTTTCATCACATGACATATTTCTTGTTAATTGGTGGATTCTTAAGCTCAGAAAAATCCATCTTATTGAATTCTTTAGTGATATTGCTTTAGTTCCTTCATTGTTATTCCTGTCAAGCCTGATTCCAGATCACAAATTACTCTGTTCTTTCAAACTCGCAGTAAGTTTTTTTACTGGAACAGGTTTTTCCTTTGTCATCCTCTCTTTTCTACCCTACATTGTTTTCTTTTGCTTTGTCTTCTTCTTAGGATTTGGTGCTATTTGATGGATTCATTACAAAATATGAGCTTTGGCGCCTTATGTATATTGTTTTTTAAAATTCTCGCAATAAACCTAAATAGGGACTTAATTACATCACAATTGATAGCCATAGGAGAGATCCCAACTATCTTAACACTACAAAGAGTAAACACCCAATACTCTCATAACTCAATAACCAAAAAGATGTGTTTTCCCAAGTTACATCATAGTTGATATCCAGAGGAGTTATCCCAACTTTCAAATTGTTGCAAACAGTATAACCCAATACCCTCCTCTCTCAATAAATAGAAAGAGGGTTTTCTCTACTCAATTGGGTGTTGCTTTGCATATCTTCAACTTCCTAGCTACTGGGAATAAATATTCTCCCATTAGCCAATATTTGTTACTACTCTCTTTTGGATAGAACCAAATCAACATTTCAAGATTTCATCACTCTTCACTCGTGTAGTTTCAACTTTTGGGTAGAGCAGACCCCATTTGGAATGAGACTTTGATAACATTAAGAAATTTTTCCAAGCTCATTAGTGAACTAATGCCTCCTTTAGAAAACATGTTCATTCAGTTATTCCTTCCTCTTAATATAAACCGAAAACAAGTAGAGAAACAAAAAGAGATGGTAGTAGGATTTTGAGATCTTATATCTGGGATAGGATACTTGAATCTCTCATAGAAACATTATTCCAACCAACCCAAAGAGTAGGATGTGATGAAATGTTTAGTATTCGAAGAATTTATCTCAAGCTAAAATATTATATTGCACCAACATATAAATTATATATTTGCCCTTTGAAAATCTAGTATATTATTGTTATTTTTAATAAAATGGTAGGGTGGTTAAAGCTCAACCTATCACATGGGTTGGACCTTGGTTTGAAAATATGAGTTACTAGCTTATAGGATCAATAATTATGCCATCTTTGCAGACTCTCTCGCCATGACCACATACACAAAGGTCCCTCGATTTTTTTTCTTAAAAATATATCAATATCCTTGTTCTTCATGAAAATTATAAGTTTGCATGGTGCTTATTTTATTTATTTTAAGTTATATTACCAAGGGTTGGGGTAGAATTTTAGGCCAATCTTTAGGGATATCCTCAACTCTTCATAAATACTACTCTCTACTTTGAATCCAACTCCGCTACTACTTTACTCAACACTTCTTGTATCCAAAGTGGCATTGCCGTTCAAGGGGTATCAAATGTATTCATGTTTACCGAATAAAATTGTCCAAAAAGGGCTACCATTCATGATATAAATATTGTAAATGTATACATGTTTCGTTATGTGTACAGAGGTATTCATGTATTTGACATTGTGATATATGATTTGTAACTTTATATGTACAAATGTGTAACAAAATTAAATGTACACACACAATCTTTCAATGTAATGTTTCATCTATATTCATACACTACCACTATCAATCACACGCTTTATCGAATGTACAAAACAAGTTTTTTCAACAAAAGACCAACCAAACAACGGATGCAATAGTAACATAATTACCCTGAAATTAATACAAACCACGTCAACTATAAAAGTAATTAACTATCGAATGTATTCATGTACGAATTTGTAACAATTTTGAAATGTAGAGAGAACCTTTAAATTAAGTGGTTCATCTATATTTCTACACTTACAAAATCAATCAACCCCTTATCAACATCAACTAAAAAAGTAATAATTATCCCTCTAAATCAAATAATATATACCGTTCAGCGTTCACATTGCATTGTACACATGCGATTGCTAGTTCTATAGTACCTATTCGAATACCTCTCTATGGACTAGGGGTGGGAGTAATTATTGGGTATCACTTATCTTCCCTTCATAATCTCACTCAAGCTAAAGTGTAGGGTCACCTTAGCCGCTATTCTTGGTTCCGAAAAATAATTTAGAGTATAACTCTTTCATTAGAAAATGTCGGAAGCTCCTACACAATTTAATGCGTTTAGAGTACAGGAGCCTAAGGGTGGGCTGGGAGAACATTCCTCCGAGAGTCCGAGCAGTCCGAAAGAACGGAGAAACCAAGAAAGTTCAAAATCAACTCAAAACCAAGGGAAGTCTTTCAACGGCAAGAAGTTCGATAGAAGAAAATAGACATACGGAACAACGGCGAACATACTCTCCAGTCAAGATGCTTATTTGACTTGACTGCATTACTATACGGAAGTCTTTCATGAAAAGTATAATTTACGAAGACTTTGAAGCTATAATTATTTTATGATTTTCTGTTTGACGTAGATAATGCGCCAGGCTATTGAATATAAAAAATGAAAGATTACGGTAGCACTCGGATGACATTTTTCAAAAACAAACTGTAATACATTTCTATTAAAAAAACATTTATAATTTTTCTTTAGATGAATGGTTTGGCCATTGAATTTATCGGAAAATATGATAGATGGATTATATAATTAAATCTCTCTCCATTACAGATTTATAAATAGGAAGTATTTTAATCCTTTTACAATATTTTTAGGCACGTTTTATAGAAAGGGTTCCGGCTCTCATTTTGAATGAGTGGGTGGTTGTATAAAAATGAAAATGATAGATATAAGACATTTTAGAATATTATCTTAAATTGTTAGAGCATATGGTAATCGATTCCGTTGTTCTTGTTATATGCTTTTTAATTGGTTAATATTGAGTTTTTGAATTTTTTTAATCTTTTACTTAGAAATCATCATAGGGTACCATTTTGATGGCTATTCAAGCGACAATTAATTGTTCCTTTTGAAGTGTGTGTTTTGTGTGTGTGTTTTTTTTTCGTGATTATCAAAGATTGGAACTAGTGTTTTTCTATATGTGATAAGGATTCAAATATATTAAGTGAGTTAAGACATTTTTGGAAAATTTTTACATTTTTTATTTTTGTATAAAAATATTTTATTAAAGGAATTCAAGCACAAAAAATTTTTGTTAAAAGGGTCCAAGTACAACAATGTTTTATTACAAATAAAAGGCCAAAGTATGAACATATATTGCTACAAACAAACGGGAGGGGCCTAAGTACGAATATATTTTGTTGTGAACTCGTAACCTCTTTTTTTTGACGCCGCTAGTCAATTTGACTAAATGTTTACATTTTTTTATACATTTTAATCGAGATCGAACCGTACATAAAAATTGACTTACTCTATAATATTACGAGAGATTAACATTGAGAAGTTTGACCTTGCCTCCAAATATTCCCATGGCCACTTTGAGGTGTCTTACCTTAATAATTAATGTGATAAACATTATTTCCTACCATTTACTTTGGTCTCTTTTATTGATATTTTTAGCTAATTTTATTTATGTTTTTAATGAATGAATAAATTTATTTGTAAACAAAAATATAATTTAAAAAAATAAAAATTGGTGTGTATTCCCATAATTTATAGAGTACAATATCACTTTTATTACAAAAATTGCTAATAGCCAAGAAAAGGAGAGGAAAATAAATACAACTACAATTTTGATTTAAAAGAATAAGAGGAAAGATATTAAAGAATCACATGCCAAAATTTCACATCAGAAAATGACCAAAGACAAACTATTCAACTATTCGAGGAGGACATGGATGAGACACTTTATTGGTCTAGTGTAGGTTTTTATGCACCTACTCAATTTTAAAGCGAAGTCTTCTCAGAGGAAGAAAATGTTGCATTAGGTAGTTTTATAGATACATCATGATTGAAAGATACAGTAAATTCAAATTTTAGGAACTCATTTAATAATTAAATAAGTCCACAGTTCCTTAAGCAAATCGAACAAGGGAACTTCAAACACCCAGAAATTTTCTGAAAAACTTTCAAATCATATATTCGGTCCTAACTAATTTAAAAATAAGAACTCTATTATACATTGCCAAGAAAATAGTATTAGCGTATATATACTTCATTCGTACATACCCCAGACAAATAAATGAAAACCTAAAAATCATATCGGCTAGACGTATCCAGCTAGTATGAAGAACAACCTCGGAATTGCGCAGTGATCTGGTCGGAAGACATGATGGGCAGCTTTTCTTCTACTGCATTTAGAGAGACTGTGGACGTCATGTCTATATACCTGCTAGATACTTTGCTTTCCTGCAACTGCTTGATTTCTTCCAGTCGAGATACAACTTCTTTCATGTCTGGCCTGAAATCCCTGTCTCTTGCAAGGCATTCAAAGGCCAATTCGGCAACTGCACCAACCATCACCTTCACCTCATGGTTTTTTTCAATCTTCAAATCTGGATCCACCAGTTCATCCAAAACGCCTCTTCTTATCTTGTCTATTGCCATATTAGCAAGGCTGATTTCGCTTCTATTTCGGGTGATATCCACTGCTACTTTAGCAGAGATTAGCTCCACCAAAACAACCCCGAAACTGTAAACATCAGACTTTTCGGTGAGCTGGAAGCATTGATGGTACTCTGGATCAAGATACCCGGGCGTGCCTTGCGGAGCAGTTGTGACGTGGGAGACATTCACAGGCACCAATCTGGAAAGCCCAAAGTCTGCAACTTTTGCCCTGAAATTTTCGTCTAAAAGAATGTTATTGGATTTCACATCTCTGTGAAATATGGGTGGATCGATGCTGTGGAGATACGCCAAGGCCTGAGCAGTTTCTATGGCAATGTTCAGACGAGTTCCCCAAGCCAAGCCTCTCGGGGTTCTTCGGCTGCCATGAAGATGATCCCACAAGGTCCCATTTGACAGGAACTCGTAAACAAGCAGCAGCATCGGACTCTGCGGACATGTACAACCATAAAGACGAACAAGGTTTGGATGACAAAGGGAGGACAAGATTTGTACCTCGTTGATAAATTGTTCCACCCTTCTAGAGTTTTCTTGATGGAGTCTCTTTACCGCCACAACTCGTCCGTCCTGAAGTTTCCCCAAATATACTGCGCCAAACCCTCCATCTCCAAGTTCGTTCTCTTCGTCAAAGAAATTTGTGGCCTGCTCAAGTTCTTGATAAGAAAATATAGACAAACTACCAAGCATATACCTTGGCCGACCTGCTTCCATGTCGCTTCTGTGATAATTACTGAAATCCCTACCTAGCCCTTGGGTGAGAGGCGCTTTTCTCCGCTTGACATAAAAATATAAACTATTACTAGTATTATTACAAGCCCGACTCCCCGAGGGAACTACCTGCATATAACCATAATAGACGTGAATTATTTTAGCCTCGAAGTATAAATGTGAATAGAAACAGAATTAATCCTAGGACATATATAGTATTGCTATAAGAATCGTGTGTAGGAAGGAGGAAGCTACGCGTACCTACAGCAATAGCAGTCTTAGGCACACCTGCATGATACAATCATTAATATGGTCAGCAATAGTATGCTCAAGATATCTACGAAATCGCAACTAAATATTTATTTCTATTTTAGATGCGACAGAACTCCACTTTACTCCCTAGAGATGAAGGTTTGGAAATTTCCAATTGTTCGGTCTCATTTAATTAGAATTGGGTCACTTACCAGATCTCCTGGATTTGCAGTGAGATTCCGTCGGATTATCAGGGTCGTACATACATAACTCCTCCTTTGACTCGCAATACTTGCAACTGCTGCTCAATTCCCAATTGATTTCGAACCCTTTCCGCAGAATTTGATACGGTTTCCGAACAAAGTCTTCCATATCTTTCGAACTGAGAGGCAGCTGAACTTGTGCTTTACAAAGCTAGACAAATCCATATTCGAAATCAGACCGTAGTACCAAGCATCGACGTTGCATTCTATAAATTTGACCGCAATTGTGTCCACGGACTTGTTGCATTTTGCCCATAGAGTTACATTCTTATATTCGTTGTCCAGAATATGAAATTGATTGCTCCACCAAAATTGTGTTTCATTTTTAGTCGCCCACGGATCACAATCTCTGTCTTCGCGAGAGTGGAATAGATTCTTATGAACTATCGTCAAACTATGCTCCTGAACACTTCGAAGGGATTCGTGGGTTGCAGTATGTAGTATTGATTACCACTGATGTTAAGTAGGGGCATCCCGTTTTCTACATCACAGTGGAGCTGAAGCGCAGGGTCACCGCAGCCGCTGCCGTTCCTTCCGAAAGGATAAGGGAGAACATATTCGCCACAAGTAAAATCTGGACATGCGCAGGAGAAAGAGGAGAGCCATGATATTAGCACGGTGAAGAGGAGAATGACGAAGCTGCCGCGTCTTGCAAGCAGGAGATTCAAATGCAGAGAAAAAAGAAAAACGATATACATAGGCAACGCTTCCATTTCGGAAAGGCAGAAACTAGAAATGCTATAGTAAGATGGAAACCACGAAAACATACTTGGGTAAAGAAAGCAGAGAGCATTGCGAGACGGTAAACAGTAATGCGGAGTCAATACGCCAATTTGACTTGTATTCGTCTTCGCGCTCGACTCGACCAAACGCAAACGTGTACGTCCATTTTGGTGGGACTTTTCCTCTTTCTTCCCCCAATCTCTTTCCCCAAAATTTCCGTCTAATTTCAAATTCCACGCGCTTCCTTGACATTTAAAGGATGCACATACACAGAAAATGACGTTAATTTGTCACTTCGACGTCCACAAATTATTAAGAAAAAGTCGAGCATCAAAAATGAGAGGAAACTTCCCGTGGTACTCAAGGGTAATATTGTTTGTAATTAGGCGAAGATATGAAACGTCCGGGTTCTTGCTTTACAAATTTTATTAAAGAAACAATAGAGGTCTAATATATTAACCACAAAAATCGGGGCACGCTTCTATTTAAACAAATCCGATTCACTTTCATAATCGCTTATAGTCAAAGTCCACTTACTATATCTTAGTGAATGGATACTCATTAGTGGAGATATGGAAACTAGTGTACTCACTCAAATTTAAACTAACTATATTAAAATTCACATATCTAAAAGTAACTCATTCTAAATTATATAATATTAGACTATTTAATATTTTAATTTATTTGATTTATAGGAGTTAAATCAATTAAAATTATGCATAATTCATACAAGATAAAGAATAGAAAATCATATCTAAATACATTAAAATAGAGTAGCACAATTAATTGGAATTTGAATGAGAAAGTGTGAGAACATCAAATAGGAAATACACCACTTGATTTTTGTCAATAGGTCACTATATTGATAGCTCAATATATTAGAGCAAGCTTAGAATTATACGCTCAAGAACAAACAAGCTATGAATTTAGTGATCGGGACTAGGTCTCGAGATAGCTTCATTCAAAGGTGCATGTTGATTTAACCTAAATGCTTAATATTGAGGTGTAGTAGCCGGGTGGTAAGATTATTCTAATCAATTAGTTTCAAGGCTAATTGGATTAATATTAGGATAATATATGAACAAAGATAGATGACAAGAGAGATAATGAAACAAATCACTAACTCAATGAGAGGAAGAATACTTAGCGATTTCTACCTTCTACATTGATATGTGTCACTAGAAGGGCTAGGAATGGTCTAATAAACTTTTGCTTCTAAAATTGTGCTCTTAAAATCTTCCCGAACTACAATGCCAAACTTAAACCATAGTGAGGGCACAAAGTGTGGCCCATTCAGTGCGGTTTCCTTCTCCACACTTTCATCTTATGAAACCTTCTAGATTTACGCAATGCTTCCCAATATGCTACTATATGAAATTTGTTTAATGCCCCGCCTTGGGACATAGGAAACCACACCTAGTGGTAGTTAAAAATTTGGATAAAGTTTATTTTAAAAGTAAACAAATACTATACTTATCCGATTCTCGTTATTAATTATTTTATACCAATTTGATTTACCCAATTAATTAACTACTAGTCCAATTCCAACTTTAATTATTTATTTCTACTAAATATTTGCTAGGGTCACAATAGAAAGTCTACACACCCCTTTTAATTTAATTAGTTTCCCCTTTTTAATTTAATTACCCCCACACACCCTTCTTTTATTTTAATTCCTAATCCCACAAAATCCCATGACTTGAAAAGTGTAGGGATAAAGCTCAACCCTTGGATGCTTTTACTTTTAGCCCTTAGATCTAAAAACCCTAAAGTTACCCTAAAATATCTTTATGATTTCTTTTCCTTCTTTTCTCTTCCATTTGCTTCATTTTGTTTCTTCTTTGTGCAGGTTGAGGAGGAGCCATGGAGTTTTGGATTCAAGGGTTGTTTCAAGCTATTTATTTATTTTGTTTTTTGTTTTGTATTTCCTTTTACCAGAGGTATTCTCAAGTTGGGTATATATATATATATATATATATATATATATATATATATATATATATATATATATATATATACAAACATATATATATTCATAGAATAATAAGTAAAATGCATTTGAAAGGATAGAATCAACATAAAAGTCCGTGAAGTTTATTATGAGGAAAGATGACAGATCGTGTTGTATTTACCAATGATGTTTGAGGGTGGGGTTTTGGGTTATGGCAATTGGGAGGTCCGTTGGGGGACTCTGCGGTTGGGAGGGGGTTACTGGGGTTTAGAGTGGGCGTGGTGAGTGGTGACTGGTTGGTGCGTGGTGGTGTGGCGTATGGCCACACCACTAAGGATTTCTTCATAAGTTTGGGGGCTTGCACCCCCTCCCCTCACCGCCCCCAACATAATCTTTTTTTTTTTCTTTTAATTTTCATACAACCCAACACCATAGGGTATGCGGTCCACTTTTTATTGTATTTAGTTAACTTACACACACACACACACGTATATAATATTTTAAATAAATGAAATATAATCCTCGAGAAAATAATAAATTTAAAAATATTTTAGAAATCAAGAATTTAAATTATATAATACATTTGTACATTTTAATTTATAATAATAGGCATACCAAATTTTATTGGATTATAAAACAACATATTTAAGTGAATCCATTTCTAAAATCTGAACAAACATGATCTCTCGAAAGTGCACCCTATAGAGAGATGGTTGCAGGTGTTCTAAGTTTGCAAAATTGATCTCTCTTTCGTAGATACAATGGAAACACCTTAGGTATGTGGGTATACCTATTTTGAGGTGAGTCTCTCGGTATCAAGGCCGGTTCCTTATTGATGTATCCTAAACTAATTTTCTGGGTTTGAGGGTAAAGATGACTGTAAATGAATTCAAAACTGAGGTGATACACCAAACTTGTATGAGGTCTTTGACTGAGTACATGCACAATTGATATGAGAATGAATTCTTGATGCACAAGCCAACAATTTTTTATAGAATATTAAAGGCAACACTTTGATGTATTGAGGGAAAGTATCACAACAATACTTTGTTAAGTTATACATGCACATTAATATCATGTAGAAATTACTGAATTTGCAATAGGGTAAGATGATTAATCGGGAATTCATCATTCACAAGGATTAATAAAACATACACAAGACTGCAAATAATTAGAAAGGCGAATATACTTCTCATCTAGAGGGAAAAAATGGCAAAATTTGCTTCAACACTCCTATGTCCAAAAGTCCTCTCCCCCTGTGCTTTGCCAAGGCACACAATATAGCAAAAATTATTCTCCATCTTTCCTAAAAATAGGCTAAAATTGTACTCGCCCATGCATCCTATTTTTACCATTTATTTATTAATAAATAAGTGGAATTAAAATAATCATGCTAATACAAAGATGCATTAATAGCTTTTGGTTAAAACTCGGTCAAGCTAGCTGACAATTCTATTTTTAAGAAAAACATGGGCAAGTAATTTGCTAATAATAAATATTGCTTGATGAGCAAGTCTCCTTCTTGGTGCATGCAAATTATGTCTTCTTGTGGCTGATGTGACATCTACAACTTGCCCTTTGGATGCAAAATTAATTCCCTTGTAAGTGAAGATAAAACCCCTGATCTCCAATACTTATTAAGAAAACTCTAATTCATCAGTGGGGACCATCAGTGAGCACATGTGCAATCATAATCAACTCTTATTTGTGAAAAATAAGGTAATCAGTCTTCAAAAGGTTGTTTGCATTCTGATGTTGACCTCTTGCTCTATCTCCTTGTGATCACATGGACAATATATTCGAGTCATTTTAAAAACATCACATCAGTGGGGACCACCTTTGATTGTTAGCACTAGTCTTCATTTGGTTTGGCCACCCTTGTGGACTTGGCACATTACCATGGTTTTAGGAAACACATGGGGTTACTTTACAAAAGGTTACCATACCATACTCGGCCACCTTTGATTAACACATGACCATGCAATTTACTTGTCGATTTTGTAATTTGGATAACACTTGATGATTATAGGTTAAAACCTTACCTTTTAGTTGATCATTGTTGTTGGCTTTTGCATCATGGTGTTGGACTATAGTTTAGACTTTTGAAAGTCAATATGCAATGATTTTTAATGTGATATGGGCTGGCCCCCTCGTGACGATGACTCACCCCTTGCAATTTTTCGGTGGCATTATTAACTCAGGTTGAGTTAGGTCCTTTGATGCAGACCGTCGATCTCTGTACTGTTGGTTCTTGGCCTTTGATCTTCGCGTACCCACAGTTAGGGTTTTACCCTTCGCATTTAATGGGGTAGGTGATTGTGGTTATGTTTTGAACCTGGTGAATGTTTCTTAGCCTTTGATGGGGCAAACCCTAATTGATCTCACCGTTGATTTGAGTGGTGGTTGGCATGGGTATTTGTGATGGATTTCTGAGCATTGATCTACCCCACCATTTGATTTTTGTCGATTTGATTAACTCAAACGAGTTAGGGTTACTTGGGCATGTTTGGTTCGGATATGTAAAATGAAAAATGAACTCAAGTTCATTTTCCTCCAGCCTGTTTGCATGAACGAAGCTCTAGAAAAATTTTCACTTTGCTATCATTGTTGTTCTCTGTCGAGCTCTAACTATGTTATTCTTTGGTCTCGAATGAGTTTTCCTCAATGGTGGAGCTCTGTGAGTGTAGAAACTTGGCACTTCTATCCTTCTATTTTTTTATGAGCTCTCCTTTTCCTTAGATCTGGGAAATGAGCTTGATCTATGAATAATCTTGGAGCTCTGACTGGTTCTACGAACGTGAATACTTTATTTTCCTCTATTGTGAAGTTGGTCCGATGCTTTACTGAAGGTTTTTGAAGATGTGGCCACTATTTTGGGAGATCATGAGCCCAACTTCTTTGAGTTTCTATGATCTTCTAGTCTGCACTCTCTGTGTGATCTCTCGTCGCCATCATGTTGAGAACTTGAAGCTCGACATTTCAGATTATTAGC
Organism: Taxus wallichiana var. yunnanensis; assembly: GCA_018340775.1. Taxonomy (NCBI): domain Eukaryota; kingdom Viridiplantae; phylum Streptophyta; class Pinopsida; order Cupressales; family Taxaceae; genus Taxus; species Taxus wallichiana. The sequence goes on along the minus strand of CM031240.1, from coordinate 189,984,724 downwards.
ATCACTGTTTGATAAAGGATGGTAAGTTTTGATCTCTGAGCATTGCAACTACTTCGTCACTATGTCACTTTGACTTCAATATGTTGATACTTCATTATTTCTTTGCATTTATCTTTGTGATTTCGTGGTTCCCTTGGAGATTTCGAGTTGAGATTTGCTTTGGGTCCTAGTTTTTTTTCTTTAAACTTGATGATTTTCGAGGGTTGTTTGTATCAACTCAACTGGTGAGTCCTGAGCTCTTCTATTTCTACAATGTTTTACCCAAATATGGGTGTTTTAATTTATGCATACTTTGCATTTACTTATTGTGAACCATTTTTTTCCTCATTAAAAAATGGAATTAATCCTCGGATGACAATATGTGTTTGTTGTTCACTATTCGCTACCATGAGGAAGATTAGGAGCTCTGAAATTTGTGAACCTGCTATGAAATTACAACCTAGCCTCCGATCTTCTTTGAGTATTAATTTTGGATTCCTTTTAATAGCTTTTGGGCCTCAATCGCTAACCAAAACCATACTTTTTGCTCAAGCTATGTTGGATTTTGATAATACCCAAATCTGGGTCCTGATATTTCACCATATTCGAGATTTTGTTCATGCATTTTCCTGGTTTTAGAACCCTTCTGTTTCCATGTTTTTTCTGTACACGACCTTCATTTTACGAGCTTGAGAAGATTTGGGTATTCCATTTTGTGTTCGATAATCATAGATCTGGAATTCTATTTCGACGTTTGCAAAACATGGCCATTATTCGACCTTTGGATTTGTTCTATCTCCATCTTTTGAGATTTTTGAACTATGTCTTCGATTTCCCGTCATGCATTTAGAGTTCTACTACCTATCTTGAGAAGATTTGTGTATATTACGAAGCTCTGTTTTTATAGATTTGAATGTAATCTGGTTTTTACTTCCTTCTGTTTGAAAAATGATAGATCTAAACCCCTATTGATTCTTTTCAGTTTGAACTATTGAGATTCTATATAATTCTTGAACTTTAGATGTGAATAAACAATACATTTTAGGTCATTACTCTAAGACTCTGTGAAACAGTAATTGTTGCATTCTTTAGCATTTTCAAATTCTCTACTGAATCTTCTGGAAATGGTCTTCTTGAGATTCAGTTTTCCTTTTGGATGCAATATTACTTGACACTGAGTCATATCCATTTATGAAACATAATTATTGAAGTCTGTAACCTGCTTTGAAGCTTTAATGGCTTATTTATCTTGATTCTTTGTTGCCTGTTTGATTCTACTTCTTAAAGCATGATTGTTTAATAAACTGGATCTCCTTCAATTGGTCAGAATGAGCATGATCTCATTTCTTTATCTGATTCTTTCAAAGTTGAACATGAAACTATGTAAAACTGTGAATCATGAATTTGATCTTAGCTTTGAAGCTATACTGTAGCATTCTATGCACTTGATACTTGCTTCATTTGAAACATGTACTTCTAGAATGGCTGTACTTTGTAAAATTTTCTTGAAAATTCATTTTTCTTCAGTTGTTAAGCTATAATGAGTGCTCTAAAGTCCTTCACCTTGATGACTGAAAGTGTAGTTCCCATTTCTTTTCGTTTAAATATCAGTATTTGATCTTTATTACAGCTTTAGTATGCATGCTGGAAAATATAAAAGGTCAATTTTACATGGTGAAGCCCTGTCAAAATTTTCTCAGATTTATTTCTCATTCTATTTGAGCTGTAATATTATCTTTCTATTTAACTTCATCCTTTATATTTTGATTCTTCTACTTCTCCTTTGAGTTGTATTCTTCCTTCATATCAATATGTACTTGTGATTTATTCCAATCTTGATGTACCATAGGATATAAGTCATTAAACTTTGCAATCCCTTTTTTTAACAAAGGAGGGTCAGTAAGAAATTATTTCATTTCTTCTTTACAAAGAACTTGTACCTACACACTTAAAAAAATAGTTAGAAAATATTTAGGCTTTTTGGCCTCTCTTATGTTCCATAGTTTTTCTTTTCTTCTCTCTCTCCTTATTTCTGAGTGAGTAAATCATGTATGTTGTTATAGAAAAGTACTTTCTTCAGTTGTGCCTTTGATCCTCATGTAATTTATCTCTCTTGTTGTTAAGAGATCCACCTACACGAATTTGGATAGTATAGGAATATGGATTAACCCTGAGCTCGTAAATTGACAATTTTCTCTTTTTTTCAGGTACAATGCCTTCTGCCAAGATGGAGACAGAATAAAGTTTGGGTTGAGATACATCAACCGCAACAAAAGAAACTTCAAGGCAATGATGGGTTCATTCATACTCCTCTATTTTCTCTTTCATGCATATGTACCTCTTACTTCAGTAGTTGTATTTTACTTTTCAGTTACATCCCATGGCTTGTGTGGGAACATTTGAAATTCCTTATGAATAAAACATTTAATTCTGAAATTGAGTTGTGTATTTATTTCGCATTTTAGCTTTCTATATGGATTGTATGATGAATTAAACAACTCAATAATATAATTGAATGTCTTAATCATGAAGGAAAGAACCTTAAAGATACCTGTAATCATTTAGCAATGAACTCGAATGTTGTAATATGTAATTATGAATAGTGTTCCAAAACTTAACACTTCATCTATTCTTGCAATTTGGCGTCTTCATCAAGATAACACATCTGTCATTCGGGCTTTGTGTTATTTTGTTGAAGATAGTCATGAAATTGCAGACTATGTGATCTGTTACATTTTGTAATAGCACACATAGCTGCAGATTTCATGTAATCATTAATTAATTCAATAAAAACAACATTGAGTTGAAAGAAACTCCCTAGCTTAGGTTCACTTCACCAATGCCATCCATCGTAACAAAGTTTTGAGTTTCCCATTTTTGCACAAGTGTAAAAATTGTCAACATTTCTGGCAATCCTGCAGGGAAAGCTTCCTACTAGCTTGTAAACCAGTTCCTTGCTCTTATCCATTGGGCATGGAGTCTAAAGCATGTAACCAAAATCTACCTTCTAAAGGTCCAACCCTTCAAAAAATTAGAAAATATCCAGTAAACTGATCATGTGCATGAATACACTTTATTGAATTAAAAACATTGCAATGATGTACAAGAACCGCAATTATTGAAAGGAAATCCTACTCTAAACAGACACTGTAGGATTTTCAATAACAATGTTTGAGAAACATACCATTCATAGGAATGGGAAGTTCCTCTCATTCAGCCTTGAGAGCTGAAAAACATTGTGTTCTTTGTAAGATGAAATCATGTAAGGACCACTCCAAATTATATCGAACTTTGTGTGTCTTCCTGGCTTTTATGATCAACATTCCATTTTAACACAATATCTCCTTTGTTGAAGATTATGAACTTAGCCTTCTTATCAAAAGTCTTCTTCATCTATTTCTGATTCTTTTCCATGTTTACATGAGCTTGATCTCTTAGTTCTTGTAATTCCATTAATTCTACATAACGAACTTGCAATGGTTCATTCTCAAGAAACTCCATTTGATGTAGCAAATCTAGTGCATGTAACTCAACTAAAATAGGAATTCTTGCTTCTCTTCCATAAACAAGTTTGTATGGTGAATTGCCAACTAATATTTTAGGAGTCACTCTATCAACCCAAAGTGTTGAATTCAACATTAGATGCCAAGCTCTCTAGTTATCTTTGAGTGTTCTTCTGATGATCCTTAAAAGATTATTGTTAGTAATTTCAGCTAACCCATTACCTTGTGGGTAATAATTAGATGATGAACTTAAATAAATTCCATGGTTGACATACCCAATGTTATATTTGCACCAAGAAATGCTAAAGCATTATCTGAAATGATAGTTGTTGGAACACCAAATTTGTAAACTATACCTTCATAAAATGATAGTATCAAAGTTTCATTAGCATCTTTCAAGGCTATTACTTCAGTCTAGGGTGTAAAGTAATATGTAGTAGTCAAAATCCACTTTTGTCCTTGTGATGAAGGTGGGTTTATCATGTCAATAAAGTCAAGACCCCACTACATAAAGGCTTATCAACTGAAATAGGTCTGCAAGGGTAGTGAAGCTAAACGTTCTTTTCCAACAAAGAAAGCACATTTCTTACACTTTCTAATCCATTCAAATAGTCTTTGAATATGTTGGGCCAATAGTAACCAGCTTTCATAATTTTTAAGGTTGTGGTACATGTTGAAAAATGACCTCCTACAGGTCCTTCATGGAATTATGATAATAATTGCTAAATTCTATCATAATCAACACATCGTAGCAAGATTCCATTTATATATTTTTGAATAACACACCATTAATAAAAACATAAGGTACATCTTGTAACTTGAAATACCTTCGTTTATTCTTGTCCATACCTTCCGATAAATTCCATGCTATAGATAGTTAACTAAATCAGTCATCCATATTGATTCCAAAACTTCTTGAGAAAGTTCAGGTTGCTGATTTTTCTAGCTTGCACACCATGACATCTGATTGTTGATACGTAACTTCAACATGCTGTTTTGGATCATCTGATTCTACATCCTATATTTTTCCATATCAGCAATTAGGTGTTCACACAAACCTTTACCTCGAACTATCTTTGCAACATGGATATCAACATCATATTCCATGACCTTCATTATCTAGCCTACTCTTTTCTCATTCAATTCTTTATTTAACAAGAAAGCTTTTACACTTGGATGAGAAACAAGAACATGAATTTTGTTGTTTGAAAGCATGTACTTAAAATTCTTTAGTCCTCTGACTACTGAAAGTACTTGTTTTTCAAGAAATGTGTACCTTTTTTCATAATCATGCAAACTTTTTCCAAAGAAAGCAATTGGATGCTCAAATATTTTCATCATTAACTTGAGTTAATATGGCTAAGATTATTTCACTCCTCCAAGTGCATACATTGTAAAATCTTTATCAAAATTTGGATTTGCAAGAGTAGGAGCTTGAGAGATGGTTATTTTAATTTCTTCAAACCCTTCTCTCCCTTCATTGGTCCAAGAGAAAGTCTTCTCTTTCTTTAACATAGTTGTCAATGGTTTCACCAATGCTGTAAAATTTGGAACAAATCTTCTAACAAAGTTGATTTTTCCCAAAAACTATGTAATTTCTTCTTGTGATGAGGAATGATAACTTGAATATGGCTTCAATTAAAAGGTCAATTGCTAAACCTTGTTTAGAACAATATGACTAAGTGATTCACCTTGATTTACGAAAAGATAGACCTTTGAGGATTCAAAGATATTCCAAACGGTCTACATAATCAAAAGTATGCCTTAGATGTATTAATTGTTCTTTTGAATTTTTTTAGAATATGTAAGAGATGGACTATATTTGAAAATAAAATGCACGGAATAATGATATATCTTTCAATTCATTCCTGATCATTTACATAAGATGCAATTACAAATATATAGGCACATAGTTTCTAAGCAAATTACGAAACTATTATACTTTGTACAAATACTAATCACGTGAGTTGTTTCAGAAATAACCAAACAACTCAACACACATTTGTTATTAGTTGTTTTATATAACAACTAAATAAAAATTACTAATATAATAATAATTACCAAATGTAATTATTATCTACACAATCTAAATACTAATTCCTAACATTCCCCCTTAGTGTTTTCCATGGTAGAAAAACATCCACACTCTCAACCGCAAAGTATGCTCACCCCCAATGGCATGTCCAACTCTGGGACTCATGACCTTGATCCAAAAGAAAGGCTCTCTCCTTCCATGGTTTTAAACAGGCTTACCAAATGACAAACCTTGACGTGACAGAATTTCATCAACTGTCCACCTCGTGGTGATTTTCTCGATCCTCCCACAAACCCTTTCAAGATCCATGAATCGACTTACTATGGTGCTAAATGCTTTTCACCACTATGCTTATACATCATGGAATTATGTAGGAAACACAACATGCATATCCCAAAACTACACAATAGAAGATATATTGAAAAATTTCACATTACTTCCTATAAGAATCGTAATGTTCTTAATTGTAGTCTCTGTCATCATGATCGTCGCCACTCGATCTCAAAAAGCATAGAAAACTACCACTGCCACTAAAGCTTTTCCTTGACTAAGTCGTTTTGGGTATAGAATGGGAATGGAACATTGGTATGTATTCCCCCCCACAATGTGAAATTCCACTCAAATAGATACTGAGAAGCAAAATGCATCGAAGAACATACTCCTGAATGGATCTTGCTAGTTAGGTCTTGCTTGCACATGGTCATAAATGCTAGTGAACGTATTCTTCTAGCTGACCATCTTCCAAAGAAGTACGGCGATGTTAGAGGACCAAGTCATATCAGAGGATCACCTTGATATTCATCTGTGCTCCAACACAACTCTCTTTCCAACATCCATCAAATACCACACAAAATAGGAACTCTGCAAACTGAAGCACACTGAGAAAATGGAAACCACACTAAAAATCATATACTCACACCATACATATGCCACCACACCTCTCGCTGCCCCATCGTTGGTGATCGACGAGAGGTCGTTGTTCGACCTCCTTATTTTGAAAATCCGATGACTCCTTCCTCCATTTTTGTGGCTTCTAACTCAGCCAAATGAAAATTTTAAGCTCATTTGTTTCCACATTTTTTATTCTCGCCCGCAATGTGAAACATTTTAGTTTTAGGACGTCGTGTACAACCGATAATACGTCCCAAAAAAATAGCCAAAAAATATGATATTTTTCAAAGTGGGTATTTTATCCCAAAATTAGAACCACTATAATGAGAATTAAAAATAAACACTTTTGCAAAAACGGTGCTCAATTTTGAGTTACCATGCAAAAGTTATTGAGGTTACAATTTCCCGTAAATCGGTCCAATTAAAATAAAATTGAATTTCCTCAAAATTCAATTATTAAGTAAAACTATATATATATATATATATATATATAAAACTATAGTTTTACTAAATAATTAAAAAAATTGACCAATAAGAAAAAACTGTGTTGCATTTCTTTTACTTGGATGTGCATTTCCAAACAAAAACGCTTTGTTTGAGCAAAATAAACAATTTCATCATATATGCATCCGAATATGACCTTCGATGTAAACTACAAAGTTGTGCTTATTTTTCTCATCTTTTCAACTCGAAAATAATTGCCTCAATATGATGTTTTATGAGGAAGATATGTTTATTTTATCTTGAACACTTTACTTGTGTATTTTTTTGACCCGATTTTTGAATATTCTCTTTTGCACTCTTAAATCTTCTTCTCTCATCTCGAATAACTCACGCTATGGTACCAAATGTAAGAGCTGGACTATATTTGCAAAAAGTAAAATGTACTGGAAATGATATATCTTTCAATTCATTCCGATCATTTACATAAGATGCAATTACAAATATATAGGCACATAGTTTCCTATAAATTAGGAAACTATTCTACTAACAAATACTAATCACGTGAGTTGTTTGAATAACCAAACAACTCAACACACATTTATTATTAGTTGTTTTATATAACAACTAAATAAAAATTACTAATATAATAATACCTTACTAAATGTATTATTATCTACAAATGTAAATACTAATTCCTAACAAATATAATAGAACGCCATCTAAATAAACTAGGATGCATTTATTTAAAAAGATATGAAAATCCATGTCCATTACACGTTGAAACATTCGCACCAACATTTGAAAGGCCAAAAGGTATTCTTTTGTAAGTATAAATACTCACTTGGTGGTAAAAGATGTTTTGTACCTATCTTCTTCTCTAATAGAATCTGAGGTTGTATCAACTATAACCGTCCGTAAGAGATAATCTATCAAAACCGAAAACTGCTTCTTAAAATCTGATCCATATTTGGAAGTGGGTAATGATATTTTAATGAAGCTTTATTAAGATCTCGAAATCCACACATAATATGATTTCTCCATTCTTTTTTTGAAACGGAACAAGATTGGCTACCCAACTTGAATGCTTAATTGGAAATATAATACCTTGATTCGATCAACTTAGATAATTCTTTCCTCATTAGAGGCTCTATTTTGGGATTTACAGGCCTCTATTTTTGCCTAACTAGCTTGGAATTTGGCTGTAATTCAATAGTATGTTGTGCCAAACTGGGATCAAACCCTTTCAGGTCTTGGTATTTCCAAGTGAAAACATCTTTAAATTCCTTGCAAAGATTAATAAAGGAATGTTTTTCAGCTAAAGAACATACCTTTCCAAGAAACAAATTTTTCCTTCATCAACTGAGATCTCTTCATAGTTATCAACATGTGTTGACATCTTAGTTTTTGTCTTTCCTTAACTGATCATCAGTGTTGAAGATGTCTTCTAATGTGACCAAGCCTTGAGGTAGTTTATTCATCTTTAACTAAACAATCTGGTCACCATATAAGTGTTGTAATTTATCTTGATTTACTGCAGAAAATTCAACTTCTTATTGTAAAAACCTATAAATATGTTCATCATTTTCAAAACTTGCCAATTTAAATCATTATCAGGTATGGAAGGCTTGACAATCAGCTTTATGTGAGGCTGAATCTCACTATTTTTAATCTGTTCTAGCACTTCAAAACTGGCACCAATTGCTACAAGTCTATCTGCATGCTTATTTTCTGTTCTAGGGATGGACTGGATATTATAGCATTGAAATATTCCATTAAGTTTGAAACTCTATGTCTGTATAAGACTTCATTAATGAATTCTTACAAACATTGAAATTTCTTACTTGATTGATAACCAACTCAGAATCACCAAAATATGTAGCATGTTAATACCTCTCTTTTTGGCCCAAAGTAAGCCATGAATTAACACTTCGTATTCAACTACATTACAAGTGCATGAAAATTGGAGACTCAAAGATGAAAAATACCTTTCGTTTGTGGGGAAGTGAGCATCAAACCTGCTCCTTGTCCTTTCTTGTTCTTAGCTCCATCAAAATGAAGCTTCCAAATCCCTTCATTGCATTTTCTATTTTGGACAACAAGGGAATTGGTGTGTTTTCTTCATGCAGAAATACACACCAAACAAATGTTCTTAAAATTCTTTGAAAGGATCATGAGCATGTTCTTCATGTGTCTTTTCATCCATAAACATGATTAGAAACACCATCTAATGTTGAAACATGAGTTGTATTATCGAAATCAAACTGGTCTAAGGATGCATAATTAGCTAATGCATTAGAAGTGTGAGGCTCAATGTGAAATCTGGCCAATGGTTCAAAATTGATAGTAACTTTGGTTCCATAACGTGTAGTGAAAAACAAGGACCAATCTGAAGAGAGATAACCTCCTATTTTTTCTGTGAAATCTCTAGATAAGCATATAGAGAAATAAGGAGGTAAATCCACAACAATAATATCTTGCAAAATGGAAACATTTGGGCAAGCATGCAATGTTACCTCTAGATTTCTGATGACACCAACTGTATTCGTTGTAGTTCCATCGAGCTGTAGCACACTCTTCTCTATAGGTTCATAATGCAAACCCAATTTTTCTGCAATTTCTTTTGGCATAACTATGTTACTTGCACCATTGTCAACCATATAGTTATGAACAAGATGTTCTCCAATAATCAGTGATAAATAAAATGGTGGTGGTTTCTTGATGTCTTGAGCATTTAAAACCTTTTGAACCATCCATTTAACTTCTTTAATGCGGTCTTGTTCCATTGTTCCAAGGACCATATATGTTTTATGAACTTCCTTTTCTGTTGTTTTTGAAGAAATCTGCAGCTTAGCAAGTTCGTGAGAAAGTAAATCTTGTTGTCCTAGAATACTTAGAGCATCCCACATTGAGATGTTAACATTATGCTTTTTCATTACATCAACAATGTTAAAAGAAGCAATAGTTTTAGAGACAAATTCTATTGTTTTAGCATAGGCTTTAGCAAAACTGATTCTGCTTCAGTTGATTTTGATATATGAGGTATAAATAACCTTCTTGGGTCAGGCTGTAGCTGTTTTTGCTGCTCTTTACCAGTTGAAACACTTTTTTTTTTTGTGGAACAATAAAACTATTAGTTGGATTTTGGCCTGTAGTTGTTGTTTTATCAAAGGATCGTGATGAACATGCCTATTTTACTATTTTTTACTTTCTAGAGCTTTTCTTTAGCCCTAGTGGTAACTGCAATGAAATCATCCTCACTAAAATTGACTAATTTCTATTCAAGTGCTTTCTAAACATGATTTTCTTGCTTCCCACCCTCCATTTGAGGCATGAATAATGTCTCAGGTTGAGGTTATGCAACAAGACTTATGTTCAAAAAAGCATTTGGGTAACTTGCAGCTGAATGAGGCTGATTATAAAGTTGACACCACTCTTTTGTAGCCATATTAACTGGGACTAAAGTGTTAGATGGAGTAGGAGCCTTTGGATCAAAATACCTTTTTGTTATAAGGCTGCCTATAATTTTGATTCTTTTGTAGGCCACCTATTTTGCTAGTTTTGCTGATAAGGAGCTTGATAAGGCCTGCTAGGTAGTGCAAGTCTATTTTCAATTGAAGTCAACTTGTTTCCCATAGTCTGCAAATCTTTAAACACGTCATCTGATGTGGTTACAATAACAAGCTCTATAATCGTGATAGGTTGTGGAATAGTTGCTAGATCTGTCAAAAAAAGGCATTAAAGGCCTTGGCGCTAACTTGCTCGGCTTGAATAAGACTATTTTCAGCTCGGATAGCAATATCATAGGTTGCTGGGAGAGTCTCTCCTCCCATAGACTGAATCATAGTTGAAATATTGTTGTTTAAGGCTCTAAGATAATAAATAAAAACATGATTAGCTTGAGGCTTGACACTTGACTGGAATTCTTTCCCAAGTTCTAGAAAAATGAATATTGAAACTAGACATAAATTCATGAGGATCTCTTTTAATTGTAGATAACTGTTCTATAAGAGATAAATGATCTGAATTATCTTGAAATTGTTTCAAAGCAATTTACCACCTAACTCATCCCAAGTTCTTATGGTGCCAATCTCTAAATTTCTATACCATTGCAAGGCTTTCCCTTTAAAGGATGCAACTAAAAGTCTCAAGGCCACATCTTCATGGGTTATGTTATGAACTACACATAGGGCTACAACATCTTTGATATGCTTTGTTGGTGTAACCTGATTTTCACCAGTGAATGTAGGAAAACTTTTCATGGCAGCATTAGGGATATCATGATAAACTAGGATTACTAATGGGCTGCCATTAGTAAAGGTCACAAAATTCCTAGGTGGTTGAATAGCCATTTGAAAAATTGGGATCTGAATGGAGAAATTGATACGTGGTGAAGGAATATTAGGAGGAGGGTTATCAAAACTAAGCCTATTATAAGGTAAAGTATTACCAACTCTTCTCCTTCTTGCAGAATTCAAAGGTAAAGAAATAAAATTAGAAGGAATTCCTCTTACCGATGATCTTGTAGTCACTTTAGGCATGGAACATGCTACAAAACTAGTCTGAAATCAACTTTATGGAGTCGCCAAATAAATCTTTAAATCTTTAGAATAAATTGTTGTAGCTTGCTTGATCCAAAAGTAACTTTTGCTTACTGTGATTCTGCTATAAATTGTTGTAATTAGATCACATATCTGATTCGTGTCCCACTGGCATGCTAAAAACTATTATCTCTCAAAAGTGCACCTTGTAGAGAGATGGATGCAGTGTGTTCTAAGTTTGCAAAATTGATCTCTCTCTTTCGTAGATACAATGGAAACACCTCAGGTCTGTGGGTATACCTATTTTTAGGTGAGTCTCTAGTATCAAGGCTGATTCCTTATTGATGTATCCTAAACTAATTTTCTGGGGTTTGAGGGTAAAAGATGACTGTAAATGAATTAAAAACTGAGGTGATACACCAAAATTGTATGAGGTCTTTGACTGAGTACATGCATAATTGATATGAGAATGAATTCTTGATGCACAAGCCAACAATTTTCTATAGAATATTAAAGGCAACACTTTGATGTATTGAGGGAAAGTATCACAACAATACTATTAAGTTATACATGCACATTAATATCATGTAGAAATTACTAAATTTTCAATAGGGTAAGATGATTAATCAAGGAATTCATCATTCACAAGGATTAATAAAACATACACAAGACTAGCAAATAATTGGAAAGGTAGAATATACTTCTCATTCAGAGGGAAAACTGACAAAATCTGCTTCAGCACTCATGTGTCCAAAATTCCTCTCTACCCGTGCTTTGTCAAGGCACACAATATATAGCAAAATTATTCCCCATCTTTCCTAAAAATAGGCTAAAATTGTACTCACCCATGCATCCTATTTTTACCATTTATTTATTAATAAATAAGTGGAATAAAAATAATCATGCTAATACAAAGAGGCATTAATAGCCTTTGGTTACAACTCAATCAACTGCAGTTGACTGTTCTATTTTTAAGAAAAGCATGGGTGAATAATTTGCTAAAAATAAATCTTGCTTGATGAGCAAGTCTCATTCTTGGTGCATGCAAATTCTATCTTCTTGTGGTTGATGTGACATCTATAACTTTCCCTTTGGATGAAAAATTAATTCCCTGTGTAAGTGAAAATAATACCCTTGATCTCCAATACTTAGTAAGAAAACTCTAATTCACTATGGGGACCACTGTGAGCACATGTGCAATCATAATCAACTCTTATTTGTGAAAAATAAGGTTATCAAGTCTTCAAAAGGTTGTTTGCATTTTGATGTTGACCTCTGCTCTATCTCCTTGTGATCACATGGATAATATATTCTGAGTCATTTTCAAAACATCACATTAGTGGGGACCACCTTTGATTGTTAGCACTAGTCTTCATTTGGTTTGGCCACTCGTGGACTTGGCACATTACCATGGTTTTAGGAAACACATGGGGTTACTTTGTAAAAGGTTACCATACCATACTCAACCACCTTTGATTAACACATGACCATGCAATTTACTTGTCGGATTTTGTAATTTGGATAACACTTGATGATTATAGGTTAAAATCTTACCTTTTAGTTGATCATTGTTGTCGATTTTGCATCATGGTGTTGGACTATAGTTTACAATTTTGAAAGTCAATATGTAATGATTTTTAATGTGATATGGGCTGGCCCCCTCGTGACGATGACTCACCCTTGGAAATTTTTTTCGGTGGTATTATTAATTCAGGTTTAGTTAGGTCCTTTTGATGCGACCATCACCTGATCTTGTTGGTTCTTGGCCTTTGATCTTCGCATACCCATAGTTAGGTTTTACCCTTCGCATTTAATGGGGTAGTTGACTCGTGTATATGTTTTGAACTCCGTGAACATTTCTTAGCCTTTATTGAAAGGGCACTAATTGATCTCACTATTAATTTGAGTGGTGGTTGGTATGGGTATTTGTGATGGATTTCTGAGCATTGATTTGCCCCACCGTTTGATTTCTACCATCGATTGATTAACTCAAATGAGTTAGGGTTACTCAGGCATGTTTGGTTTGGGATATGTAAAATGAAAAATGAACTCAAGTTCATTTTCCTCTAGTTCGGATTTGTTCATTTTGGTTCGGGATATGTAGAGTTCAATGACTTCTATCCTATGGTACATCAAGATTGGAATAAATCACAAGTACATATTGATATGAAGGAAGAATACAACTCAAAGGTGAAGCAGAAGAATCAAAATATAAAGGCTGAAGTTAATTGGAAGGATAAGATTACAGCTGAAATAGAATGAGAAAGAAATTTGAGAAAATTTTGACAGGGCTTCGCCATGTAAAATTGACCTTTTATATTTTTCAACATGCATATTAAAGCTGTAATAAAGATCAAATACAATATTTAAACAAAAATAAATGGGAACTACACTTTCATTCATCAAGGTGAAGGACTTTGGAGCACTCATTATAGCTTAACAGACTGAAGAAAAATGAAGTTTCAAGATAATCTTACAAAGTGCAGCCATTCTAGAAGTACAGTTTTCAAATGAAGCAGGTATCAAGTGCACAAAATGCTATAGTATAGCTTCAGAGCTAAGATCAAATGCATGATTCACAGTTTTACAGAGTTTTAGGTTCAACTTTGAAAGAATCAGATCAAGAAATGATTAAGATCATGCTCATTACAGCCAACTGAAGGAGATCCAATTTATTAAACAATCATGCTTTAAGAAGTAGAATCAAACAGAAACAAAGAATCAAGATAAATCAGCCATTAAAGCTTCAAAGAAGGTTACATACTTCAATAATTATGTTTCATAAATGGATATGACTCAGTGTCAAGTAATATTGCATCCAAAAGGAAAACTGAATCTCAAGAAGACCATTTCCAGAAGATTCAACAGAGAATTTGAAAATGCTAAAGAATGCAACAATTACTTTTTCACAGAGTCTCAGAGTAATGACCTGAAATGCATTGTTTATTCACATCTAAAGTTCAAGAATTATATAGAATCTCAATAGCTCAAACCGAAAAGAATCAATAGGGGTTTTAGATCTATCATCTTTCAAACAAGAAAGTAAAACCAGATTACATTCAAATGTATAGAAACAGATCTTCGTAATATACACAAAGCTTCTCAAGATAGGTAGTAGAACTCTAAATGCATGAAGAAATTGAAGACAAAGTTCAAAAATCTCAAAATATGGAGATAGAACAAAGCCAGAGGTCGAATAATGGCCATGTTTTACAAACGTTGAAATAGAATTCTAGATCTATGATTATCGAACACAAAATGGAATACCCAAAGCTTCTCAAGCTCGTAAAATGAAGGGTGCATACGGAAAAAGCATGGAAACAAAAGGGTTCTAAAATCAGCAAATGCATGAACAAAATATCAAATATGGTGAAATACCAGGACCCAGATTTGGGTATTATCAAAATCCAACATAGCTTGACAACAAACAATGGTTTCTCGTTAGGGGTTGAGGCCCATAAGCTAGCAAAAGGAATCCAAAATTAATACTCAAAGAAGAACATGCTAGGTTGTAATTTCTTAGGAGGTTCATGAATTTCAAAGCTCTTAATCTCCCTCATGGCAATGAATTGTGAACAACAAACACATTGTCATCGCCCCAAACTTTCTATAATCTCCCTCGATCATCTCGCCCCATTTGCCATTATTTTCCTCTGATCTCCGTATTGTGAAATTTTCTCTCTCGATGTGGGTTTTCTGAAAGATTTTATTTCCATTTGAGATGCTTCGAGTTGTTTGCAAAATCCATTGTCATGTCCCTCCTTGAAGAATTCTCCAAGTTTTCCCTATTTTTGCCCCAATTTCTTCAAAGTCCGCAGGCTCTGTCATTTTCCTATTTTTCCTCGACCATGGAAGCTCGAGAATGGTTAATATATATTTGTATGCCTTTGAAAATCCAAATCCATGGTCGAAAAGATGCTCGAACCATGATTCACTTGTTTTTGTTTCAAAAGAAATTTTCATCCTTAGCGAAAAATTGGGTTTTGGGCGTGAATGGTGATTTTCTGTATTCTGATGGTTTGACGGGTGTCTTTTTCCTATCAAATTTATTCCTCAGCATTCGGTGGTCATGTGGCTTCTTTTGGTTGGTCGGGGATGGCGGAAAATGCTTTAACTTATCGCTTTTTGCTTTTTTGGCAAAAAGGCAAATTTGGTCCCGTGGCCCCACTCAAATCTGATTGGTTCTTTTGGTGCTTACGTGGCTTCTTCTAATTGGATGGGGCATGGTGGGTTTGTTTTTAAACTTGTTCTTTTTGGCTACTTTGGCAAAAAGTTTGAACCCGCCCGCAGCCACCCCGCCTAGGCTCTGATTGGAGAAAATTTAAGAGGCAGGGAAAAAGTCTCACTTTGACCCTACATGAGGACACGTGGCAAAGCCCAGGTGGGGAAGCACACCATCGAGGGCAAATTTGATTTTTTCCTCTTTTCAAAGGTTAAAATCTCAAAATGGCCTATTTTAAAGCCTTCGAGTAAGGAAAATTCAAAGTAAGAACCAGAAAATGAGCATGTGGTGGACTTCCGGGAAATTCCTGGAATTAAATTTTTGGAGAAGAAAAGGTTAAAAATGATTAAAAAGAAGCGTGGTTCCACTGGGACCCACCTTAGGACATGTGTCGGCCAGCTTTTCAAGGAGGTGTGAGACAAAGATCTGAGGATGGTTTTTCCATTTTTTCAAAAGGTTTTGTTAAAATGTCAGAGGAAACCAACGAGCCTATTTTAAAAGTTGAATCTTCCACATGGAAAACCCAAATTCAAACTAAAGATCAATTGAAAACTTTGAGTCCGAATATGATTTTCCCCCATTTTATTTCAAGATGCACTTCAAGTGCGAGTCTTCATGATTTCTTAGTATTTCCTTTACATGGGTGGAGGGGAGTTAATTTTGATATCTAAGTTTGGTGGGAGAGATATGGAGACATCATCATCACCATTAAGATGGTCTCACTATCGGGCTCGATAATGCCATGATTTTCAATTTTTCTTCTCCCAAGCACGCAAGGAAACAAATTTGGGATCAACTTGACAAGGGTTGATTAGGGGAAAATTTTAGTGTCAAAAACTTGTTCCATAAAATTCCTAAACCATGCCAAAGGTAATGTAGAGACTTCAAGTTTGAGAGCTTTCCGACGACTATAAAGAACATGAAAAATGAACACTCGAGCTGAATTTTTTCTATTTGGGATGATAAAATTTATTATGGTCCATTTGAGTTATGTTTTTAAAATGTTTATCTTCATATCAGTTCATTCAAAGTCTAAGGACTCAAAAATGTCAATAATGGCCAATTAAAGAGTTGTTGACATGTGAAAAAAGGAGAATCCCAAGGGAAAAATTCGAAAAGTTGTTCCAATTTATTTGAAAAGAAGGTCACTCCGTAAATCTTTTTAATGTTCAATTTTGTTTGTTATGGGATAGTGAGGACGATATTATAAGGGCAAGTGGTGGGTCCTCAAACCACTCATTATGGCTTTCCACCACAAGTTTGATTTGCCTATCGAGGGTCTTGAGCAAACATTTTGATTGCCATATTTGGATGGTGAATGTCATTATACTACTGTTAATTAAATTTGAAGCATTTTTATTACCTTCAAGTGAATTCTTTGATATTAGTTCCATGTTAATTACCAAGCCACATTTGTTTTTATGTTCAAGCTTATTATTATCCAACTTGGAGAGCTCGAGGATATAACACTAAGTTCGGGGATTACCTTATCAACAACCAAGGATATCTCATGTCCTATCAACTTGGGGTATGAATATATATCCAAACAAACCAATATTAGCTTTGGTGAATTACATTATTTGCCATTGCATTATATGCTAAACCTCCTGCTCAATCTTTGCTCAACTAATTTTCCAATTTTCACGGATCTGTATTGTGAAATATTTCCCACTCTCGATGTGGCTTCTAAATATTTTATTTCCATTTGAGATGCCTTACCATTTTTTGTAAAATCCATTGTCCATAATGCCAAAATAGTGGATCTTTACCCACTTTTGGAAAATTTCTTGAAATGGTAGGAGGCGGGATTTGATTTCCTCATTTATAAGGAAATCCATCCAGAATCCACCAAATGAATCTCATTTTTATGCCTTATGAAAATCAAATCCATGGTTGCAAATTATACTAGGGTGGCCATGAACTTGTTTATGTTTCAAAAGCAATTTTCAGGAGGCATTTTTCGTTAATTAGCCATTTTTAAAGGCCTTGCGACTCTCGAATGGGAACTCGATTAAGCTGAAAAGGGGTTACGTATTACGTAGGGAATCTTTTTCTATCAGATGATTCCAACGATCTAATTCATTTGGCATTCTTTTGGTTTAGTATATTTTAGGAAAATGCTTTGAATGCAGTTTTTAACTTTTGGATCTAAAGACAAATTTTAGAAAACACTAATTTAAATGCACTCTTTAGGTGCTTACGTGGCTTTGTAATTTGTCAGGTGAAAAAGGTCTAGATTTTGAGACTTGATCTTTATATGATTTTTTATTCAAATAATATTTTTAAACCTATCCATTTGTAGGTGTTTTTCTAAGAAAATTTAAGAGGCGAGATCAAAAGTCTCATTTGACCTCCCTAGGAGCCACATCGTGTTAAAGGACAGCTCATTTTTCGTAGTTCTTGGGACATTGATCAACTCATTTGTTTAGGTTTTGAAAAAGTCATTAAACCATGTATTTTAAAGTTATTGTACTTACATTTCAATATTAAATGTCATTCAATCAACCTTGGACGTAGGGATTTCAACCCCATAAACAATCTTGTTTCATTATCTAAGTGTTTTCACCTTTTGATTATTTATTTGTTACAAAGTTTTCCGCACTTCACGGATGCATAACAAAAGAAATTTTTTGTATATCAATTTGTGGAGCTTAGAATACTTAAAATTCACCATTAAAAAATCACTTGATCTTTTCCAAACTTTTAAAAGTGAAAAATGCAAGGAACAACGTTTTGAAGAGATCAAGGGTGGAAGTGATTGATGAGTTAAAGGATGGAGTGTTCTACTGCAGATGAAGGAGTTGAATGCTAAGGTTATTTGAAGAGATATGCCCATGAGCACTTGACAAATTTTACAGACTCATTTTGGGAATCGTAATCGAGATCATGTCGAGCATCTTGTACATTAAATGTTTTTATCTTTTCGGAAGAAGGGGCTTGTTGTAAATGTTATAAATGGCACAAATTTTTTGTAAATGGGTGGAGTGTTAGAGGTCAAGAAAATTCCCAAGAGGAAAATTTGACAAAGCCCGTATTTTTTTGAGAAGTCATATGAGAAGCCTCAGTATATCTATTTTGTATTAAGTTTGATCATGTCAAGGTGGTTTTTTGAAGTGTACAAACCATTGAAAAGCTCATCTAGATTGTTCTAGAAACTTTCCTCTTGCCGATAAATTTAATCAAACTCGAGTTATTCTATGTTGATCTTAGTGAAATGTGTTTGTTTCATTTCTTGAATGTTTGCAAATAGTTTTTCTTGTTCTTGTTGCAATCTTGTATCAAAATCTATCTTAATCACACATGTCTCAATCCTTGTGATAGTTTAGTGGCATCTCAATCTCATTTCTCATAAGAGCTTTCATCTGGGGTGAAATAAATGATTTAAAATCACTTTTCTTTCATTTGTTGATAGAGATTGTTTGTAAGCCTCTGGGTGTACCTCAGGCATGATTGATCTTAGGTTTTGATGTTTTATTGGGTCTTCTAACTCAAGCCTTCATGTTAGAATCTCATAGATTGTGTGAAAAAGTGCTAATCTGGGCCTCCATTAAAGCACATATTCTAGTTAAAGGAACATTTTAGCTATTCTGAAGTATTATATTGTCTAGACTTTCCATTTTGTAAGAGTTCTCAGAGATTTGGCAAATCAAGTTCATTCTGCCTCACCTCCCACCAAAATTTATTTAAAAACAACTAATCCTACCCATACTACCCTTTTTTTGTCATGTGTGTATACAAATGCATAAATTTTACTACCAAAACATGTAGAAACAATCAGGATTCCAAATGTCTTTAGTAGCCTAAACCTTGCCTAGAGAATATCTCCACTATCTAGAGTGACAACTCGTGAGAGTTAGATTTTGTTGCATTGATCATATTTTCTTCAAGGTCTCCTTAACAACTTCATTAGGAAGGATATCTCCATCTCCTCCATAAATAACAGGTTACAAAAGGTTCTCTCACCTTGGTTGAAAGGCACAACCATAAAGTAGTGAGGATAGGTCAAATCCTCTTAAGGTGCTACCACTCTTCTCCAAATCCTGGTGCCTAAAAGTCCATAGATTGCTTCCCAGCTACAAAATGAATACATGATCATCTATCTACTCATCTTCCAAACCATGATGCTGCTCAACCTTTGAAGGAGATTAAATTTGGGTACCAACACACTTCTAGCACGTGTCGTTGTGGGACTTATTTGAGTTCTTGAGACTATTTTTGATTCAATTTCTAGTTCATATCTATTTATCCCATCAAAACATGCTTCGGCACCATTTCCAGGGGACATAGTGATTGTCAGTTCATATTCAGACCTTGGTAAAACACTTCTTATATACTCCAAGTGCCTAGTGCAATTCTTTCAGTTTCTACACCTAGTGCACTAGCTTTCATTGATAGATTTGGGTAAAGAAAAGTCAGTCTCTCCATTTCCAGTTTCTAGTGTTGAAAACATTTGACAGATCATATTTAGTGCATCTACACAACTAAGGTGGAAATCCTTAGTGGCGACTCCCTGTTGATCTAATTATTGAAGAGTACCAGTGTCTTAACCTCTGTCAAGTGAGTTTTGTTACTAATATTTGCAAAGCTGGAAGGAAGAAGGTCTTTCTTTGCTAGGGATCCTGCTAGGACATTATTTCCAGAGCTAGGAAAAGCAAAATCAGAAGGAAGAAAATCTTGAGAGTTGTTGGAGATCAATAGACAAGAAAGGGATCTCCATTGATGAAAGTGATCGACCTATTATTGAAGACTGCAATTCAAGTGCTTCTGAATCAGGTAGCCTCTTTGTGGAATTGAATTCTCCAACTAGAGAGGGCCTTCATTTGATTTTGAAAAATTTTCTTCTCATTCTTCCCCTTGTCTTTTCAGAAGTTGATAGGGATTTCCAAGAGACAAGGCCTTTAGGGGATACCCATTTTGAAAGTTATACCCCTGTGTTTCAAAGACCTTCTGCCCCTCATCAATTTGTCACCCCTCCAGGGTCACCTCCTCAAAACAACATGGCCTTTCCCCCACCCAAGACCTCCATTTGTTGTAAATACCTTTGGACCTATAAATTTTGTAGGGATGGTTGGTTATCCAAATGCAGTTCCTCAAGAAGTAAGGAACAAACTGCCAAAGTTCCAAGGAAACAATGCTATAACTGGTGATCAACATTTAAAGCTTTTTATCAATATGATGGAAGACTTTGAGATTGAACATGAGGATGTGTATATCAAGTTTTTTATCCATACTTTGGAAGAGGATGCAAGGGACTGGTATAAAGCTTTTCCAGATAACTCTATTGATTCTTGGATGAGATGAGCAATGCATTTAAATTACAATATGGTGATAGAACTGACCCTAGGTTTCTTTTGAAAAATTTGAAAACATCAAAAAGAATCCTAATGAGTCAGTACATGATTTCAACACAAGGTTTAATAAGACCTTGAGGAGATTTCCTGTTAGGATAAGGCCATGTGATGAATCATGTTTGATCAAATATTCAGATGCATTTGATAAAAAGGTTGCTTACTACTTGAGGGAAAAAAACCCTACTAATTTGAGGTAGGCCTTCACTATGGCCTTGAAAATTGAAAACAATATCAAGGCAATTGGAAAGCCTCCAAAAGGGAGGGTGTAAAGATGATTAACCTAGAAAAACCTCAAACAAGCAAGGCTGCTGATTTGGAAGAAGTTGTGAAGACTTTGGTAGGGGCTGTCAAAGAAATTTCCTACAAACTAGCCTAGGATGAGAAAGGAATTGGGCAGAGCTCACAAGGTCAACACAAGCAACAAGGCCAAGATAGGTTCACAAATCACCAAAGATCTTGATGATAGAGGCAAGGGACCTGTTGGATTTGGAAATAGCAGTCCCAGGCCAGGGAAAACAGAATGGTGCCTGATCCTTTGGCTACCAAAGTTGTTGTTGTGGAGGAGACATATGTCATTGATTGGTGTGACAAATGTTTCATGCCCCATGCTCCTTGTGAAGAAGATCAGCAAGAAGAAGAAGAAGATGATGATGATAATGATGATGATGTTTGCATGATGGGTTGTTCCACGAGCTCACAACAAGGGGCAACTTCAACTGAGGTGATAAGTGCCCGAACTGCTACCACTTTTTGGGATTGCATTCATAGGGTACCTATTCTTCCTCCCTCTCATACTTTAGAAGTAGATATTATACAAGCTTTTGAATTTCCCAATAATGACTTTGAATACTTAAGGGCTTTAATGATAAAGAAGTATGATGGAGGAATCCCTCGAGGAAGATAGATAGTTTCTTGATGAATGTTGTGGTTGCTCAAGAGAAGGAATATAACACAAGAAGTAAGGCTGTCAAAGGGGTGGGGCCTCAAGCCAAGCCAAAATCTCCCTTACTTTCAAACATTCCTAAAGAGGCTCCCAAGAAAGATACATCTAGTCAAAATCCCTACAGTTCCAAACAAAAATCATACCCCTCTTCATGCCCAAGTTGTCAAAAATCTTGTACCACCTAGTGAGTGTGTCAATTTTCCTTCCAATGTCACCTTGCCAAAGTCTGTCCCTTATGATATTTCCCAAGTCTTGAGTCAAATCAAGATCTCAGTTCCAATTGTTGAGTTGCTTAGGGTCCCTGAGCACAAGAAGAGGGCATTGGAGTATTTTGGACTTGAAAGAGGAGAAGACTACCCTAGGTAGAAACATAAACATTGTGGAGACCCCACCAGTCATTGAAGAACCAGAAGCACCACCAACATCAGAAGAGCTAGATGAACCACCTGAGGTTTATTTGGGGACATCCTTAGTAGACTCTCAACTAAATGTGGATCCATTCTTCACCACTCTAATCATTAAAGATAGATTGCTACACAACTGCATGTTTGACTCAGGGGCATCATGCAATGTTATGCCCCTTGAAGTCATGAATGAGCTGGACATCAAGGTAACAACAACATATGGGAAGTGTACTACTATGGATTCCAGAGAGGTGCCAGTGGTGGGATGTGTGAAGGGTTTGGTGGTACAACTTGCAACCTATCCAGGTAGAAATTTAAAACTTGATGTTGTCATTGTTGACTTGCCCAACCAAGTGGGGCATGCTATTGTCTAGAAAATGGGCTGCAAGTGTTGGTGGGAGTGTCCAAATGGACATGTCCTATGCTACCATTCCAATTGAGGGCAAGCCTTGTCAAGTTGTATGGGGAAAAGAAGATGTTGCACCTTATTGAGGATCCCAACAATGCATCCTATGAGGTATTGTACACAAGTGTTGATGCAGATAACTTTGTAGGATTTGTTGATGGAAAGGAGCACAAGATTGAAGAATGCAAATGCCTTGAACAAATGGGATCTCCTTGGACTCTATTGTTTGATGGAGCTTGCTCCAAGTTTGGGAATGGTGTTGGTGTTGTTCTACTTTCTCCAAGTCAGGAAAAATTTGTTTTTTCCTTCAAACTCAATTTTGAGTGCACTAACAACATTGTTGAGTATGAGGCACTATTTGTTGGGTTTAAGAATTGCTTGGAAATATGGTGTCAAGGACATCATTGTCAAAGGAGACTCATAATTAATAGTAAAATAGGTCAAAAAACTATATGCCACAAAGAATCAACGAATGAAACAATACAAGCATGCAGTTTGGGATTTCATTGAGATGTTTGATTCATTCAACATTGTGCACCATGATAGGAAGTTCAATGACTTGGAAGAAAACTTGCAGTGTTGGGGTCTCATTTTGACAATTGTGTAGTGTCCCCATATTGTGAATATGATGTGGAAGTGTTGACAAGACCCTCTGTCCCTGACAACATCAAACACTGGCAGGTATTTGATGATGATGCTCAGATCAAAAGATTTCTACAGAACAAGGGAGAATTTTCTTGATCAATACATTGATTTGGAGCCATTGGTATGTGCAACAGAGGGGAAGGAAACCTTGTTTGGCAAGGGCATCATCCAGCTAAAGACTAATACCATTCCTAGAGGGTTGGTTGCTCTTGAGTCCAATTTTGATAATGTTGATTGCATTATTAATAGGCATATGGCAGCCTCGAGGGATGTTGAGGAGCATGATCTTGGTACAAGGGAGAGGCCAAGGAAAATTTGGTTAGGCAGTAAATCTCAACAAGGAGGAGAGGCAGTCATACATCCAATTGTTGAAAAAGTATCAGGATTGCATGGCTTGGACCTATTCTTGAACTAAAAGCATACAGAGAGGACTTGTTTCAACATGAGATTCCCTTGGAATCTAATGCAAAGCCATTCAGAAGAAACAAAGAGGCCCATCAATCCACTCTTATCTCTTAAGATGCAAGAGGAACTGAAGAAACTAAGAGATGGAGGGATTATTCAACCCACAAGGTATTCTTCTTGGGTTGCAAACCTAGTACCAATCAGAAAGAAGAATGGTGACATCAAGCTGTGTGTGGATTTTAGAATCTTGAATAGAGCATCTATGAAGGATAATTATCCTTTACCAAATATGGAAAACATGCTGTAGATTAGTGACTGGTTCTGAATTACTCTCCACCCTAGATGGTTTCTCTAGTTATAACCAAGTTGTGGTGAAGGAATCAGAAAGGATCAAGACAACCTTTACTACTCCTTGGGGAACCTATGTATATGTCAGGATGCCCTTTGGTTTGATGAATGTTGGAGCCACCTTTCAAAGAGCAATGGATGTTGCTTTTTTGGTTACATCAATGAGTTTATTGTAGTTTATCAAGATGATGTAACCATATTTTCTAGAGAAGAGAAGTGATCACCTGCTGCACTTGGAGAAGATGTTGATAAGATGTAGGGAATATGGCATCTCACTCAATCCAAAGAAGTGCCATTTTGGAGTGCAGAAGGAAAATTTCTTGGTCACATTGTGTCACAAGAAGGGGTAATGATTGATCTAGAAAGGGTAGAGGCCATCAACAAGGTTCCAATCCCAAGAACCAAGAAAGGAATTCAGTCCTTTTTGGGTAGATAAACTTCATCAGAAGATTTATATCAAACTTTGTTGAGTTGACCATTCCAATCACTTCCATGTTAAAAAGGACCAGGCCATCAAATGGGAGGAGGATTCCATCCAAGCTTTCAATGGGATTAAAGAGGCACTAAAGCATGCACTTGTTCTAGCAGCTCCAGATTATAAGAAGCCCTTTCAACTATTTTCCTTTGCTTCAGAGAACACTATTGCTTCTATCCTGCTGCAAAAGGATGATGAGGGGGCTGAAAGGCCAATTGCTTTTTTAGTAAGGCATTGCAGGGGGGAGTTAAAGTACACTATTATGGAGAAGCAAGCATTTTCCTTAGTAAAAGAAACAAAGGTTTTCAGGCCTTATATTCTAAGTTCTAAAATTGTTGCTTATGTTCCCCACACCATGGTCAAGGACATCTTATCAGAGATGGAAGTCTCAAGAAAAAGGTGCAGGTGGGTGAACAAGTTGCAAGAATATGACATGGATATCCAAACCACAAGTTGTGAGAGGTTTGGGCTGGCTAAGCTTATGGCTGAGAGAAACTTGCAAACTATTGAGGTAAATGAGGTAGAAGAAGGTAGGGTAGATGTTTTTCAAACATTGATGAGTTCTGAGTGGTACAAAGATGTAATTTTTTATCTTAGACATCTAACTACCCTAAGTATTTAAGTAAGAACCAAAAAGAGCCCTTAAGTTGGCTTCCCAGAAATATGTCATTACTGATTATGGGCTAGCTTGGAAGAATCCAGAGGGAGTCCTCTTAAGGTGCATTATTGAAGAAGAAGCCCCAAGATAATTGTTGATCTCCATGGAGGAGTTTGTGGGGGGCATTTTGCTTTGCAAGAGTCACAACACACAAGATCTTGAGGGCTGGTTATTGGTGGCCAACTCTTTTCAAGGATACAACTCTTTTGGTTAGAAGATGTGAGAGTTTCAGCGCTTCTCTGAAGACTGAAAGCTTCAGGCTCCCTTCCTTTGTAGCTTGTATCAATTGAAGCCCCATTCAAGCAATGGGGAATGGATTTCATTGGTGAGATTTCAGACCCTTCAAGTGTTGGCCATAAGTGGATTCTTGTAGCCACTTGATTACTTTACTAAATGGGTGGAGGAAATCCCCACCAAGAAGGCAACACACCAAGTTGTCATGGACTTTGTGCTAAACAACATCATCTGCAGGTTTGGGGTGCCAATCAAGATTGTAGCTTGATAATGCCATGAGCTTTAGAGCTAAACCTTTGGTGGCAATGTGTAAAGAATATGGGATCAACTTGACATATGCCTCTAATTACAACCCCCAAGGAAATGGACAAGCTGAGTCCAGTAATAAAAACTCATGTGAAGATTATCAGAAGAACCTTGGAGCTGAACAAGAGAAAATGGGGTGAACAGTTGAAGTTTGTTGTTTGGGATGATAGGATCACTGTTAAAAGAGCCACTGAAAGAGTCCATTTGAGTTGGTGTATGGAACTCAGGCCCTGCTGCCCCTTGCATATGCAATTATCTTCATATCAGTTCATTCAACAACTAGAGGATCAAGAAGTAAGTCCTTATGATGCTCGCATTAACTAGATTGTTGAACTTGATGAAGAAAGGAGGGCATCCCACCAGAGGCATGTAAAGTTTAGAGAAAAGCTAAAGAAGTTATTTGACAAGAAGGTCACTCCCAGAGCTTTCAATGTTGGAGATCTTGTGTTGCTATGGGATAATAGGCATGAAGATAAGGGCAAGCATGGAAATTTGACTCATTATGGATGGGCCCTTACTCCATTGATATTAGAATTGGTGAGCATACCTTCTTCTTGAAGGATTTGGATGGTGAATTGCTTGAATTTCCTATTAATGGTAGGCATTTGAAGCATTTCTTGGATTGATTCCCCAGAATCAAGGTGAACATCATTTGTACAGTGTATAGTTTGTTGTTTGTTTCTTGTCTTTTGTGTTTTCACTCGCTCTGGTCCTTGGTGACCTATTTTTGCTAGGTTTCTCTGTTCATTTTTGAGAGATGGCTCTGTTTCTCTACTCTGCAAGCTGACTCCTTTTCCCAATGGATATTTTTGGCACTTGGTCTACCATTGTTCTTGTGGCACTCACAGGAGTGCCCATCCCCGAGTCGAGCCGATGTTGGTGCTCAAATCTGTCTCGCCCCATTTGCCATTATTTTCCTCTGATCTACGTATTGTGAAATTTTTGTCTCTCGATGTGGGTTTTCTGAAAGATTTTATTTCCATTTGAGATGCTTCAAGTTGTTTGTAAAATCCATTGTCATGTCCCTCCTTGAAGAAGTCTCTGAGTCTTCCCTGTTTTTGCCCCAATTTCTTCAAAGTCCACAGGCTTTGCCATTTTCCTATTTTTCCTCAACCATGGAAGCTCAAGAATGGTTAATCTATATTTGTATGCCTTTAAAAATCCAAATCCATGGTCGAAAAGATGCTTGGAACCATGATTCACTTGTTTTTTTTTCAAAAGAAATTTTCATCCTTAGCGAAAAATCGTGTTCTAGGCGTGAATGGTGATTTTCTGTTATTCTCGATGGTCTCAACGGGTGTCTTTTTCCTATCAAATTTATTCCTCAACATTCAGTGGTCACGTGGCTTCTTTTGGTTGGTCAGGGGATGGTGGGAAAATGCTTTAACTTATCACTTTTTGACTTTTTTTTTGCAAAGCAAATTTGGTCCCGTAGCCCCGCTCAAATTTGATTGGTTCTTTTGGTGCTTATGTGGCTTCTTCTAATTGATGGGGCACGGGGGTCTATTTTTTTTGAACTTGTTCTTTTTTCTACTTTGGCAAAAAATTTTCAGCCCACGTGGCCCCCCACTGCTCTGAAAAGAGGCATTTCACTTTGACCTTCTCAAGATGCCCATTGGAGGACACATGGAAAAGCTTGAAAAGTCAAAGGCGGGGAGTGGACCATCGAGAGGAAAATTTGGATTTTTGCCTCTTTACATCAAAAATGGATTAAAATCTCAAAATGGCACTGGCCCGATAAGGGAAAAGTCAAAGCTTTTCCCCAATCAACGGCGGAGGTGTGGACTCTGGGAAAACTTGAAAATTTATTTTCCAAAAAAGGTTAAAATGGTAGAATTTGGCCATGGTTCCACTGGGACCCACCTTAGGACACGTGTCAGGCTCATTTCCCAAGGGGAGGTGTGGAGCAAAATGGAATTTTTTTCCATTTTTTCAAAAGGTTGTAAAAAGTCAAAGGAAACCCCGAACTTGTTTTAAAGTTGAATCTTCCACGTGGATGGCCCAAATTCAAAGTAAAGATCAATGGCAACTGTGAGTCTAAATCTTATTTTCCCCCATTTTTACTGAAACACGCCTGAAGTGTGAGTCTTCATGATTTCTTGGTATTTCCTACACGCCAAACAGAGAGGGGAGTTAATTTTGATATCTAAGTTTGGTGGGAGAGATCTGGAGACATCTTTCACCATTAAAATGGTCTGACTATCGGGCTCGATCTGATTTTCCATTTTTCTTCTCCCGAGCACGCAAGGAACCAAATTTGATAGATTAGGGGTGGAAGTGGTTGGTGAAGGAGGAGTGTTCTACTAGATGAAGGAGTTGAATGCTGAGATTTTCAAGAGATCTACCCCATGAGCACCTGACAACTTTTATAGATCTGATTCTGGGAATCACGATCGAGATCATGGTGAGCACTAGTACATTAAATGTTTTTGTCTTTTGGGGAAGAAGGGGCTCTGTTGTAAATGTTATAAATGGCACAAATTTTTCATGTAAATGGTTGGAGTGTTAGAGGTCAAGAAAATTCCCAAGAGGAAAATTTGACAAAGCCTAGTCTTTTGAGAAGCCATCTAAGAAGCTGTATATCTCTTTTGTATTAAGTTTGATCATGTCAAGGTGGTTGTAAGTGTACAACCATTGAAAAGCTCTAAGATTTTTCTAGAAACTTTCCCCTGCTGATAAATTTAATCAAACTCAAGTTATTATGTGTGATCTTGAGTGAAATGTGTGTTTGTTTCATTTTTGAATGTCTACAAATAGTTTTTCTTGTTCTTGTTGCAATCTTGTATCAAAATTTATCTTAATCACACAGGTCTCAATCCTTGTGATAGTTTAGTGGCATCTGCAATCTCATTTCTCAGAAGAGCTTTCATCTGGGGGTGAAATAAATGATTTAAAATCACTTTTCTTTCATTTGTTGACAGATTTGTTTGTAAGCCTCTGGGTGTACCTCAGGCGTGATTGATCTTAGGTTTTGATGTTTTATTGGGTCTTTAACTCAAGCCTTCATGTTAGAATCTCATATATTGTGTGAAAAATTTCTAATCTGGGCCTCCATTGAAGTACATATTCTGGTTAAAGGAACATTTTAGCTATTCTGAAGTATTTTGTTGTCTAGACTTTCCATTTTGTAAGAGTTCTCAGAGATTTGGAAAATCAAGTTCATTCTGCCTCACCTCCCACCAAAATTTATTTAAAAACAACTAATCCTACCCATACTACCCCTGTTTGTCATGTGTGTATACAAATGCATAAATTTTACTACCAAAACATGCATAAAACAATCAAGATTCCAAATGTCTTTAGTAGCCTGAACCTTTCCTAGAGAATATCTCCACTATCTAGAGTGATAACTCATGAGAGTTAGATTTTGTTGCATTGATCATATTTTCTTCAAGGTCTCCTTAACAACTTCATTAGGAAGGATATCTCCATCTCCTCCATAAATAACAGGTTACAAAAGGTTCTCTCACCTTGATTTAAAGGCACAACCATAAAGTAGTGAGGATAGGTCAAATCCTCTTAAGGTTCTACCCACTCTTGTTCAAAGCCCGGGGGTGCCTAAAAGTCGAGATAGATTGCTTCCTCGGCTACAAAAAAACATACATGACCATCTATCTACCTCTCGAGTGTCCTTCCAGTCCATGATGTAAAATAAAAATTAGTTGGGTTTTGGGGACCTCTATGCACTGCAGTGACGTTACCACTACTCCGAAGATGGCTAAAACTATGTGTGATTCTTGTCTAACATATGATATCTAGAATGCATACAACCCAATTAATAATTATGACCTCACAACAATTGTACATGAACCTTTCCCTAGCTTGACTCAAATTTGATATTTTTCCTTTTTGCTTGTAGATATGAGTGGATGACTTCCCTAAAATGAGTATGAAGAGTATATGAAGCTCAAGGGAGTATTGAAGTAGCTTTTCTTATGATTTCTCTTAGTGTGTGCTCATTGGAATGTTAGGAGTCAAGTAAATAGGCTACACTCCTTCATGATACATGAATATATTTCTTGTATATGCATTCTAGTCGTGGAAAAATATGATAAATATGACTACGTGTACCAAATAATTTATAATTAAGAAAAAATACCGTTGGAAGGAAATGGAACAAAGTGACCAAGTTGGCTCATGGGATATGAACATTATGGTCCTCTCTGGGTGATATGGCGCGTATGCATGCCCGATTAATTCAAAAGTTGGAAAATTAATATGTGATTGTATAACTTGATTGTATGGATTAATATGACCATTAGGTGAAAAAATATGTTGCATTTGTAAGAAAGAATTAGTGAGATATAATTAGGAATAACATGATTGATCAAATTGGGAAAGTGTGGACTAGTGCAAGATTGTTGTATAGTATATGTTGTTACTGCAAGACATGAATTACCAAAATGAGTGTCTACATTTGCACCCTTTATGTATGAAATTAAAATTGTGTGCTTAAAGGAAATATTACACAGAGTGTGTAAACACATTTTTCTTCACTTAGAGAACCCCGTGCTTGTGCTTAGGGCGTTGTATTTGTTTTGGATTTGTTTTTTTTGCGAAGATGAATACCTGTAGAGAAAAGTGTTATCAATTTCAATAATATAGGAGATTAAACTTCAACTTGAATTTTTTAACTTATTGTGAAAACAACAACGTGTAAATATAGCAAAAAAAAAACAAAGGAAGGAATATGCCTAATTGTTTTACAAGAGAGGGGGAGAATGTAATCGCTCTACTATTTTCATGGAGATTTTTGCGATTTTTGTTAGATCTAATTTGAAGGAATTAGGGGTCATAAGTCCCCAATTGAAATGTACCAGGAGGATATAAAGAATCGATAAGTTACCACTGCATTGTAAATATATAAATTATATGGGAGTGTTGTAGTTGCTTTGCATCCCTCCACAAAAATATGAGAAATGTGAAGTCAAGCCTATGAGGATAACAATCACCTTGACACTTCCCAAGACCCATGAATAAGTGAAATTGTAGATGAACATGAAGAAAACTTATGTAAATGACACAATGTACCAAGGAAACGCTAGCTTGCAAGTACCCTTGGTGCCACTATAATTTGAACAAGATATCATGCATTTTATCATTAAAATTGAGTAAAGAGCATGTGAATGTCCTTGCGAAACTATATCAATTGGATAATACATTGAATATTACCCCACATATAAAGTGTAGGGAATGGGCCATAACATCTGGAGGTTATGGTAATTTGTATAAGTTTTTATCCCTATATGTTTTATAACCAAAATTTGTTTTTCAGCTAATTTATGAACCTCTACACTATATGATTCTCTACTATTTCTTTCTGTTTCTAATTCTAAACTAGTGTGAGGATGAAATGTCACCCGATAGTTTCCTCCCCTTGTTTTGCGGTATGTGAGATAGAAAAATGTGAGTAGGATCCAAACAAGAGGACATGTAGATGATGTGCACATGTGTTGTAAGATTACTATGGGGGAAATAGGAGTGCACATAGTATATGCCATGGCACATACATAATAATATAATATATAAACTAGAAATATTTTAGTAACAAGCAATCTGAAAATAACACAATGTATTCAAACAAAAGCATGCAAGGAAATATAAATATAAGTACAAAAATAAATCAATTTTCTACATACATAGGAAACCCGCTTAGGATATCACAAGAAAATTGAGGCACTCAAGGCCAACAAGAAACAATCAAGTAACATAGGGAATTTCCTAGAAACTAGTGAAAACATAAAAAATATATGTAAAATAAGAAACAAACCATGGTATGCGGATGATTCTAGTTTGAAATAACCTAAAAATAGATAATACACATGAAGCACCCATTAATATGATAGAATAATAAGTAGTATGACATGACATGTACTAATTGAGTGAATGAGGTAGGAGAAAGTAAAGTAGTAAACATTAGAATAATACCAACTATATGTGATAAAGTATAAAGTGGATGCTCCTAGTTAATATGGAAGAATTGGTAAAGAATAGTGCCAAACATTTTGCATAGTGTAAAAATATGTGCATAGCCTACATTCAACTTAATGTACCATGTGAACACACATGTGTATAGAAAGAAGGATATATCTTAATATGTGGCAAACTAACATGATAAATAATGTGCAACATGAATTATATAAGCATGCAATGGACACAACCAAGAAAGAGTGATGAAAATATTTTTGGATGTTTATATATATTTGATAGGTTTTTGGTTTTTAGCATATATGATTATTTTTGGTTTTTTTCCATATTTGAATGGTTTGGGATTTTTAGTATATTGGAATGTTTTTGTAATTTTAGGCCCTTGAGGCCATAGATGAAAACCTATTCTCGGGAGTGAAGGAAGGGTAATCTAAGAATGCCCCAAAGGGGGAATATTTAGATTTTTAGTTCTTTTGATGAATATAGATTATGTAATGAAAGATGGGAAGAAAGGTCATCTCCACTATGAATGTTTAAAGTGAGGTTCATGTATGTATCCTCTCCCTTCATAATCAAGTTAAATTCAAAAACAAAGTGCATCATCGAGAAGGAAGATGTAAATTGGATTCCCTAGTGTGTGAGTAGCATCTCAAGAATCAATATAAAACCTATCCAGAGGTGATGCGGTGGATAATTATACATGGCTCGAGAAATTCTAAAGAAGATATGTGTGAAGAGATAATACCTATTGATGATGGAAAAGTAGCCATGATGACATTTTTAATGTTGGGATCTTATAATAAAAATAATTATTTTGAGAAACCCATTCGAGGTTATCCTTTGTGATAGGTTACACATTTAATTCTTGTTTTGGTCTCAAATCGACTTGAGGAATCCATAAGACCATATTATTAGTGGAAAAATGGTCATACAACATTACATATTTGTATGAGTGATGTCACAACATATATACTATGATCGATTAGGATATCATGCACAAAATGTGGTGATACCCTTTCCTTTAAGTAATTTGAGCTCAACATTAAATGAATAACAATCAATGTATTGATGTCCATTGTTCTATAGAATTTACAGAAATGGTGAATATAATTCCATTGCAAACCGATGAGGAGGGTGGTGCTTATTAAAAGGTAACCAAATAAATAACTAATCAATTAGTGTGTGTAATAGAACATGTGGTCTTACTGAATGATAAAAGTATAAGGATTGCCAATTAGAGGGCGGGTGAACCATAATGAATGTATATGTGGAGGTGTATTGAGGTAAGATGTATCACCATGATGAAGGACCTTGACCTCATGTGTATGGGGGGATGAAGAACATGAATCTATTTACAATGTTAATGGATGGATTTCGATTGTGAAAAGTGAGTGGAGGTGAGGGAGTGGTCAATGTGTCATGTTTTTGTGGAACATAGGGTGGATTAAGTATTTCATGTTCTAAGTGAATAAATTGAAGAATTTTTTTGTAAAGGATTCACATGTGTCATATAATAAATTTTTCTTAAGAGGAAAGATCAAGCCATGAAAAAATATATATTGCATTTCTAAATCAATAGGTTGATATAGTAAATGATACATGCAATATTTGAAATGTAAGATATAATCACTAATAGATATAGTCTCTCTCCTTGATATACGGGTGTGAATTTCTCATGTGTAACCTTAGGTACATTATTGAAGATGCACCACCTAAGAAATGTTTCTTCCATGTAAATGCTCCATGATCAAATATTTAAAAGCAAGATAATTCCTTTTAGTAGGTTGGTGAGGGTATAAGATTGTGGCAAGGGAAGTGGTTGTTCTTCCTTTGATGGTTGGGCACTAGATGTGACTTGTGGTGACAGTTACATTACTAGAGAAGGAACATGAGTGACTATTGTGTGATGCTCACAAGACATAGAAGTGTCATATTTGGGAACCCATTGGATTTTTGTAGTTGGAGATGTGTGTGTAACATACTTTTATGTAGAAATGAAATAAATCCTTGATTCTCAATTTTCTCGATTATTTATTGTAATACATAAAAATCATTGTCATGATGATATCATTGAATATATTTTAATTATATTATAATTATAAAAAGCGTGACCTTTTTTATTTTTAATTTGATATGGAGGTTAGTAATGAGTAGGTGGTGAGGTGATTAAGCGGTAATTGAGGAGCTCAAAGCGAATATCGTGTTGCCTAGTATTTTGATCAAACTTGAGAGGTTCTTATTCTGGTAAGACCTTGACCTTACTTATATGAGGACATGTAGTAGACATGGGATCTGGATGAGGTGTAGAAGAAGAACTAGCATGGGAATGAGAAGCATCCTTGAGATGTTGGATTTCAGATGTGAGGGATGTAATTGTGGTTTCCATAGCTTGAAATTTATCTTGAAAAAGGTGTAAAGATTGAACTTAATTAAAGATGGATTGATTATATGTGTTATAAAGACTAATAGGGGGTCAAAAATATGATTGAAAATAAAACTTACTTATGAGTGTGTGGTATCCCAAGGAGATACATTTTGTGTACAACTTTTGTGACAACATATTTACAAACTAGGTGCTTTTGAAGTAATTGATACAAGTAGACTTGAGGAACTTTAGGGTCCATGATATGAAAGAAAAGATAATTTTTGAAATAAGATCTCTATAGAGTAACCCAGAGGATAGGACCAAGGATGAAATCCTAGGAAGAACTATGAAAATCAGATGTATGATAGACAATAGATGGAAATATAAACCCTAATGCAACTAGGGTTTGGGTTTAGGGAATGAAAAATTCAATAGAATAGGAAAATAAATATCCGAGAGGTCAATGATGAGTACGGGTTACCCAAACAATTTAGTCTAAATATAATTAAATCTTATTTTAAAGTAACTTACTATAATAAATGATATTCATGTGATTAAGTAGAGTAATACATGAGCATAGTTAATCATTCAATAATGTAAAACCCTAAGCAAATGAAGGAGAAAGATGAATAAGTTGATTCCATGCAACATGAGAGTGATTGAAACTATGTGTTTACTAGAACAAGTTGGAAATAGTGTCGAAAGACTAAATGAGAATTGGAAACCCTAGGAATGTAAAGAACAAAAGCACTCGTAAGTGGACAAGAGTGCCCCAAATGTTAACAAATGATCTAGGTTCTTTTGTCTACTTATATGTTTGAAATATGTTCTTTTCTGGGTTGGAAGGTATTTGTTGTTTCTCACCCTTTTTTTAGCATTAGTTAGGCTTCATCAGTAAGAGACTTCTTGGAAATCAAAGGTGGAAAATCCTTGGCAAATATCCTCGGAATTGGTTTCGTTGGAAAGGAAATTTTTTTGGGTTTGTGTGCAAAATTTTCACCTAAAAGAAGATTTCATTTTCAATTTGTGTGACAGAAAGGCTATAGATGCGTGACAAGAGATTTCTGCCGTGCAACAACAAAATTGTTGTCACATGACAAAAAACCTCCCGACACACGATAATAAGGTTGTTGCGTGCATCAAGAGGTTTTTTTGTCGCGTGACAAAAAGTTTCTTGTCACACGATAACAAATCTCTGTTGTGTGTCAGAGACTCTCTTTGTCGCTCATTAACAAACTCTCCTTATTGAGCATCAAAAGACTCTTTGTCGTATGCGTCGTAGCCTTCACCCCCTGTTGCGCATCAACAAACACTCTTTGTCACATGTCTCGAAACCTCGATCCTCCTGTCATGCATCAAAAAAATTTCCTTGTCGCACATCGGTGGAACTATCTCGTCATGTTTCCGAGAACAATATTTGTCACTTGACTACAAATTTGATGAATATCTATAAAACTAAACTTTGTGTACTTGCCTCTGTTGCTTTGCAATTTTACTATAATTGATAATAGATATGCCCTAGGTGGTATGAGTGAGCTAGTAGTGTTCTACCTGGTGAATAATATAGGATTATACGAGGATATTTTCAAAGTAGGCGAAGCTAACCCCTAAAAAAATTAAACTGTAATTTTTAGGTGAATAGGTCATTGATCGGTGCAAAAAAATTTCCTTTTCAAAATTTTTAAAATGGAATATTCATCATATTATGAATATTTGCCACTAAAAAAACTCGGAATTAGTTTGACTATTAGGTCTTCGATCGCACTTGTAACTGTAAAATAAATGACTAGCTACACATGCCCACAAACCACATCAAATATTATATAAATATATGTAATGGGGCATTGGAATGACCAAAATGGTCACCCAAAGAGTGAACTTATGACCTGAGAATGTCAAATGCATCTTAGAACCCATGTATTTCTTTGTGTGTGTGTGTATGTATCTATGCCTAGTTCCCTAGGTTACCCTTATGCAAGTTACACAATGCTAGTTGGGTAGATCTAGATTGTCCCGAGTATACAAAATATGTATGATTGAATAGAATGAACTCCTCCTATGCGGTGTATTCATATCAGGTGCAGGCCTTATACATTGTATGGATGTGCTAGATGTATGATTTATAGTGCTCTTTTACCTTTATGTAAGCTAAGGTGGTGATAGATAATTCTTATAGTCCTTTCCACCTTATTTAAAAGAAGTAACTAAGTATATATATGATTCCCTTGTTTGAATTTCATATTTGACAACTGAAAGGCCAACCCAAAGTGTTAAAAGGTTCCCAAGTAGAGAAAAGGACCCAAAAGAGTAAGAAGAAGAAAGAAAGAGACAGGGCTGCCCAAAAGGGATAGAAGCACATGGGAACTTCTGTCCTAACTAGGTGATAGTGTCTAAGGCCATCAAAAGTTAAATTAGTCAAGTGGTAACAGATCTGTAAGAGGTGTAAAAGACACTAGAGATAATGCAACGAAAAGGATAAAAGTAGTTTTCAACCACTAGTTTTCTTTCTTAGGAATCATGTATATATTAGTATGCTTTAGGACCTATAAATGTACCTAAGTGCATAGATTTTGTGTCTACATCAATGCCTTCTTTTGCAGCATATTCTTTAGCTACCATCCTAGCCTTATTTTTATCAATTATGCCATATTCTTTGTACTTTGTTTTGAATATCCATTTACATCCAATCATTTATTTCCTATGCTATAAGATATGTAAGATACCATGTAGTATTCTTCATTAGTGACTTATCTTCTACATCCATAACATATTTAAGAGGTTTAAACTATACAAATTCTTAAACTATGGATGATTTACCAGTTTGAAAAATATACTCAATACATGGTGAATTTGACCTCATACCAAGCAATATTGTAAGTCCTTGTTCCATTGGTAGATTTTATGGGGACAAAAACCAATTTTATATCTCGTATCATACTTGTATAAAACTTAGGCATACCTTGAGTGGTTCTTATAGGTGTTGGATCTTCACCATTTTCCCTATCATGAATTTCCTTATCACATTGATCGCTATATTACGTAAGTAACACGTGCTTCTTTATTTTCATAGAATTCAACATCCCTTCTAGTGTAAACCTTTCTAGTTTTTTGGATCCATTGGTCTATAACCAAGTTCTTGATATGTGTATCCTAAGAATATATACTTGTTTAATTTCATATCAAGTATATTTCTCTATTTCTTAAGAGTGTACATACTAGTTTTACATCTAAAAATCTAAGGTGTGCAATAATTGACTTTCACAGTATCCATGCTTCTTATGGTGTTACCCCATAAAGAGTTGCAACTGGAACTTTGTTTAGTAAGTATATCAATATTTGTAGTGGGAACTATATTTAGTATATAAACAATTGTTTTCCTTCATTTGCCCAATATTTTTTTAAAAGACAATCATCAATCATAGATCACACCATTTCCATGATAATACGATTGCACATTTCAACAACACCATTTTGTTGTGGTGTATTGGGATGTTCTATTTAATTATAAATGTCATGTGATTTTTAAAAGAACATTAAAATTATTACTAGTGTATTCTCCCCCTCGATAATAGTGAAGTGTTATTAATATTTAGACCGAATTGATTTTATTGAGGGATTCAAATTTTGGAAGTTTCAAAGAATCGTAGTTGGTGTGAAGACAATATATCAACATTTTTCTTCAAAAATCATCAAAAAGCACATGAATTATTGAAACAAAGAATGGGTAGGTATTATTGGTGTGCACATATTGGCATGCACCCGAGATCAAGTTTTCTTTGAGCTCAAAATGTACTACGTTTAAAAGGTTCTTGATGTTGTTTTCTTACTAATCAATGTTGAGACTTATATGTACCCCTTTTTAGAGGTGAAATATCCCTCACCATGTTGTATCGATAGCGTGTGGCAAGATAGAAAAGCTAACATACCTAAGTATTATGTGTCATAGTTGTGTCGATGTGGTGTTCACTTGCCACAATGGCTTGATAATTTTTCCAAACAAAATCTAGTTCAAACATTCTTCCTACATTTGAAGCTCTTACAACAATTTTTGAGATTTCTGACTTATCTCTTATGAGGAACATATTTTTACCACCTTTACAGGTAAAGTCAATTTTAAGATTTTGGTCTAATAATTTAATTCAATAGATACTATAAATTTTGTTAAACTATGACATATAAAACATACGTAATTTTATGTGTGTTTTCCAAGTGGTAGTGAAATAGAACCAATCCCCTTAACACTATAAGATGTATCATTACCCAAAGAAACATGGTTTTTCATGGGTGTGTTACTCAATGATAAAAACCATTATTTATATCTTATCATGTGGCGTGATGCACCTAAATATATATACCGATTGCATTTTTGAGATGGATTGTGTAATTTATAGGAAGTCATCATATTCATATTCATCTTCATCTTCCAAAATATTTCCTTGTTGAAATATTTTCTTCTTCCACTTTATATTATTATCTCCTAGATATTATATTGTTGACCTTTTTAGATTGTTATTTTTCATTTTTATTCGCACCACATCATCCTTTCTTAGAACATATTATACCAAAAATCTTGTTACTCATGTCCTTTACGACTAAAAATAATTTTTTGTTTGGGTATTGACACATTTTTTATTATGTCCTTTCTTCAAATATTTTTAGCAGACTTGTCATATTTTTTTCCTTTTTGATTAGAAGAAAGTGCATGCTCCTAAACTTATGTAGTTGTGTGAATATATTCTTCTTGTTGTAGCTTATTCACTTGCTCAAAATTAGTTTTTTGACCAATTATATTCAATGTGGTCACAAAATCTTATAGATGGAGTTATAGATTTCAAAATAAGTAGCACAAGAGATTCATCACTTAATTCTTCCAAATCTGGTAGTGATGTACACAAAATTTGCAATATGTATTAGAAAATTTTCAACTTATCCATTGGTTACATGTTTTAATTCATTAATTAAATTTAGAGATGAAGTAGTTTGTTTCTATTCTTTGACTCATATGTCGCTTTCAGTTTAACCCAAGATTATTTTTAGTTTCACCTTCATCAATATGGGGTTGAACCTCATCTGACACACCAAATCAAATGATTAATTTAGCTTTCTAATTTGCATGATCAAAAGTACATTGTTGTGTAACATCATTTTCGATCATGTAAAGTGAACCATTTAAAAATATCATATATCTTAAAATTCTAGTTGTGCTCAAATATTAGTTTTCCATATGAATGATATTAGACACTCTCCAAATCTCATTATTTGGAAAACATCTCTCAAGGTAAAAAAAAGAACAATCAATTGTTGCATGTGAATATCCCATATGAAAATCAAGTAAAGACTCCAACTTGGCTTAGTCAATAACCGATCTAACAATGGAATAAGAGATCAAGGATATCGAAATTCCTACAAATCCACGGTTTCCATATCCTCGAGGATAATTATAACTAGTCTCAAGTGTGTTTAATCTATTGTATTTTAATTTTAGCATAATCCTAATATGTTCTTGCCACCTCTAGGTGGTTATAGAACTTCAACTTTTACATGATTTATAAGGTTTCTTTGATAAAAATAATCTAAATAATGAGGCCAAGTCCTTTTTTTACTTATGATATAAATAACATCTTAATTCTTCAATTATCATTTATCAATACTATAATCACTATATACACACACACAACAACAACAACAATTTTAAGAATAAATATGTAAAATATATTTTGATTTAATTTTTTTCAACTTTTAAAATTTATGTCTTTAATAAATAAAATTATAATATTAGTAAGTTTATTTTATTTTAAATAGATTATAAATTAAGGTTTAATAATTTTAAAAAGATAACATATTAAGTGAATATCATACGTGGAATATGCATAACTATTTGCACGTTTAGTATTAACAAAAATAAATTAATCTATTGAGTGTCACATATTTCAATAGTAATATAATGTGATACACTAATTGAATTTTGTTTATTGGCCTTACTACACTATTAAATGTCAAATCCATTTAAAGAATTATATTTATTAAATATGTTTATTATAAATATATCAATAAGTATTAATTTCAAGACTTTTATCTTTGATTTTAATGATTAATAATTTAATTTCATTTTCTACTTGCTAATCAACATATCACTAGTTTTTTTATTGACTTTTGATTATTAAAAACATTTAAGTTTATCAAATTTAATTATTTTCTATCCATTGCCTACACCATTTGATTATGTTAAGCTGATATATTTGTATATTAACTAGCAATCGTATGTATACAATGTAATGTGAATGCCGAAGGGTATAAGTTATGTGATTTAGAGCAATACATTAACTAATTTCAGTAGTTGATGTAGTTTTTAGTTATTTGGATAGAAATTGTTTTAGTGATGCAATGTGTTTGATATGGTGGTTGCATTGGTTACATATTGTTTTTGTTGAAACATCCCTAAATGTATTGTTGATAACAAAGTTGATAACTAGAGTGGTTAATAGTGGAAGATTATGAATCTAGATGAAACATTACATTGAAAGGTTTTATATGTACATTTCAAATTTGTTACAAATTCATACATATACAATTGGAAATCTTATATCATAAGTCATAGCCTTTTTGGACAATTTTATTTTCACTAAATATGAACACATTTTTTTCACTTGAATGCCATTTCGCTTTGGATACAAGTAGTGTTGAGTAAAGCAAGATTGGAAGAGTTATCAATGTAGAGACTAGTATTTAAAATGGATCATTTTGGTTAAGTGAAATTATTCTTGACTCTCTTCTTGCTTCTTGTGTAGCTATTTTCACTATTTTTGAGTACCTTTAAAATAAAAAGGAGGGAAAATACACATATTGTCGAGTGAGGGAACTATTGAGAAATATGTGAATGTTAGACGTTGTATTTTAGGGTTTCCAATTTTGAAAATTACATTATTTAAAGTAATTCCTTGGGACATGTGGATAGTTAATCCTCAATCCATTTTAATTGAAATTGTCTTTGATTCCCTCTTGAAATAAGGGGTATTAGAATATGCAATGGGTTGGAGGGATCCTAACATAGTCCATTGTATCTATCAAATTTAACAACAAAAATTAAGGGTATTAGTGGTGGTGAAATTGATGTGTCATAAATAATGTCGGTGATTTCTCCTATAACACCATTTAGAAGGCATGTGTCAACCCATTGATTAACAATAAGCATGATTTTTATTGTTTTCATAAAATAAATTTGTGTTGCAATTG
Organism: Taxus wallichiana var. yunnanensis; assembly: GCA_018340775.1. NCBI lineage: Eukaryota > Viridiplantae > Streptophyta > Pinopsida > Cupressales > Taxaceae > Taxus > Taxus wallichiana. The sequence goes on along the minus strand of CM031240.1, from coordinate 189,943,411 downwards.
ATCATCATCAGTTCTCATGTAGCAAATCTTTCGGTACCTTGATTAATGGATTGGGTGATTGGAACATTCAATTCTTTCAACATTTGAAGGTTGTGGGAGTACACTAGTTTAGTTTTCAGAAACAAATGTGATAAATACTTAGAAAATCCAATCTATGGCTGAGTTAGGTGTGAGTTGGTGTGAGACATCAGGAGTTCCCAGTCCTCAATAAGAGGATTTGAATCTTGCATGTGGATAAATAATTACCAAAATCAAACTTGTGCGGTGGTGGTTCCTTATTTCCAAAGTATTTTTTGCAAGGTAATGGAAGAATAGAATACCTTCCAAAGGATAAATCCATATGAATTTATTGAATAAAGAGGAGTGTCCATAACTCGGTGGCAATTGGATGATGTTGACGAGGAGGATAACAAATCTATTCCCAAATTCAATTTTTTAGAATGTGGAAAGCCTTGTGAAGCTCATAGTCATTTTTCTTAGCATCTTTGGGCCGATGAACCATATTTCATCAATAAGAATATATTATATATGTTTTGGTGACTATTTAAAAGATGATAATGCATGGCATTCAAGGGATTTTAGTTCTTTGATTAGAATACATAAGCATGTATGCATTATAGATGCAGAGATGTTGAATGCTCAAACACCGTTAGGAAGCAAGTAGAAGAAAAGTTGAGGGAGACATGGTTGATGCTATTATGAATGAAGTCTAGATTTTATTTATTGGATATGATTTTCTTATGACGTGGTAGTGCACTAATTTGGGGGCCAAAAAGTGGACAAGAATATGAAAAAGTAAAACACGTTCACATTTTTAAAAATGCGCCGCATTTGAATTTGTTTGGCTCAAGAATCACCTAAGAATAATGCATACATGTTTCAAACTACAAAAACACGTACGCATTTCAAACAACACAAAATCTATACATGTTTTGTGTCGTATGGACCATGCATATGTTTTTTTATGGGTTATACTTATACTTTAAATTTATTTTATTAAATATAAGAAATTAGGGTCACTCTACACCTTATGGAAGTGGTCTCGTATCTCCAACATTTATAATCTAGAAGATAGTTTTTCAAAATCTAATTTGATCAATACTTACTCATTTTCAGGATTTCAGCAAACGACCTAAAACTTTCAGGGCATATATATTGTAGTTGGTCTTTGTTTTGGGAAAGCATATAGTCATTTTTAGGTTTTTGACCTTCTAAAATGAATTTTGGCCCTACCACTGCTTGAATTGGTACTAATTTTTAAATTTGGTCCATAATTCACTTTAGTGACCATGAATTAACTCTATGATGTTTGTCTACTTCTTACTAAAAAGAGATCCTCACTTTGTAGATAGAGGATTGTTCCCTGAATGAGATTCTGTCCTATGGCCAAAATGAGGTGATTGTAATGTGCCTCCTCCTTAATGTGATATCACTATTAGGTTTTGAATGAGTTGTTACGAATAGTACCAAGTGAATTGCATCAAGTGAACTCAGATGATTGCTCATTCTTAGAAACATGGTGCTCCATATAAAGATCATCCCCTCACCTTTCCTAGCTCTAAAAGCATCCTTTCATGGAATCAAATTCATGATTCTCATACATGATTTTGCTCATATGTCTCTTATGGAGACAAAAATGCCTTAATACTTCACAAATAATGGTCCTTGATAACTCGGTGACATGACTAGCTCATTTTAGCTTGTTCTGAAGGGTGTTCAATTAACTACAAAATGGCCAAAAATGCCTTTTTAGGCCTTCAAAGGAAGTAGTCTCTCATAAAAACTAAATGAGTCGATCGATCACCTTAAACACTATTCCTTACACACTAAACATGCTAAATGATCTTTTTAGGACTTTCCTTTGGGTGAGGGTTTATGATTTAGGGTTTAGGGTTTAGGGCTAAGGGTTTAGGACTCAAGGTTTAGAGTTTAGGGTTTAAGGTTTAGTGTTTAAGGCTCATAGTTTAGATTTTAGGGTTTAGGGTTTAGGGCTCAGGGCTTAGGGTTCATGGTTTAGGGTTTAGGGTTTAGGGTTTTGAGTTTAGGGTTTATGGTTCAGGGTTAAGGGTTGAGGTTTAGGGTTTAGGGCTCAAGGTTCAAGGTTTAGGGTTTAGGGGTCAAGGTTGAGGGTTTAGGGTTTATGGCTCAAGGTTCAGGGTTTAGGGTTTAGGGATCAGGGTTGAGGGTTTAGGGTTTAGGGTTGAGAGTTGAGGGTTTAGGGTTTAGGGTTTAGGGTTTAGTTTTAGGGTTTATGTTTGAGGGTTCAAGGTTTAGGGTTTTGTCTTAGGGCTTATGGCTTAGGGCCTAGGGTTCAGGGATTAGGGTTTAGGGCTCAAGGTTTAGGGTTTAGGGTTTAGGGTTTAGGGTTTAGGATTTAGGGCTTAGAGTTTAGGGTTTAGGGCTTAGGTTTAGGGGTTTAGGGGTTTAGGGGTTTGGGGTTTAAGGTTTAGGGTTTAGGGTTGAGGGTTTATAGTTTAGGGTTTAGGAGTTAAGGTTTAGGGTTGAAGATTTAGGTTTTACGATTTAGGGTTTAGGAGTTAGGTTTAAGGTTTGAAGGTCGGGTTCAGGTTTAGGGTAAAGGGTTCATGTTTTAGGTTTAGGTTTAGGTATTAGGGTTGAGGGTTTAGGGTTGAGGGTTCGGGGTTTAGGGCTTAGGGTTTAAGGTTTAGGGTTGAGGATTTAGGGATTATGGTTTAGGGTTTACGAGTTAGGGTTTAAGGTTTAAAGGTCACAATCTAGGGTTTAGGGTAAAGGGTTTAGGGTTTAGGGTTTAAGGCTCGAGGTTTATAGCTTAGTTTTTAGGGTTTAAGGGTTTAAGTTGTAGAGTTCGGGGTTTAGGGTTTAGTGATTAGGTTTAGGGTTTAGGGTTTAGGGGTTTAGGGTTTAGGGGTTAGGGTTTAGGTTTAGTGCTTGGGGTTTAGGGGTTAGGGTTTAGGGTTTATGATTTATTTTTTAGGGTTTAGGGTTTAGGATTTAGGGACCTTTAGGATTTAACATTTAGGCCTTAAGGTTTAGGGTTTATGGTTTAGGGGTTTAGGTTAGGGTGCATGGTTTAAGGTTTATGACTCAGGGTTTAGGGTTCAAAGTTATAGGTTTAAGGTTTAGGGGTTAGTTACGGGTTTAAGGTTTAGGGGTTAGAGATCAGGGCTCTAGATTTAGGGTTTAGGGCTCATGGTTTAAGGTTTAGGGTTTAGGGCTCAAGGATTAGGGTGTAGGGTTCAAGGCTTAAGGTTTAGGGTTTATGGTTTAGGGATTAGGTTTAGGGTTCATGGTTCATGGTTTATGGCTTAAGGTTTGGGGTTCGAGTTACTGGTTTAAGGTTTAGGGGTTAGAGCTCAAGGCTCTGGATTTAGTATTTAGGGTTTAGGGTTTAGGGCTTAGGGTTTAGGGTCCAGGGTCAAGGGTTTAGGGTTTAGGTTTTAGGGTTTAATATTTAGTGTTTAGGGTTTAGGATTTATTATTTTGGTTTTAGGGTTTAGGGTTTATAGTTTAGGGTTTAGGTCTCATGGTTGAGGGTTAAGGGTTTAGGTCACAAAGTTCCGAGTTCATCAAATTTGTAGGTAGAATTCAAATAGAGTCATCAAAATTTGATGTTTTTCATCTCATGATATTTTAAAGGAGGGAAATGTCATTTTCCTGATGCTTAATCCTTCCAAATATCCCATTGGTCCTCAATCCTTTGATATACATGGGAGACACTATTACTTGGCTTCCATTTATAATGATAGAGATATTTGTAAATTTGTGTTATGACCTCTAAATCTATATGAATATCAAGTTGCTTGAAATCACATCATACCCTTCACTAGGATCGATGAATACCCCTATCTTTTTTTTAAGGGATTTTGAAAACATCCACGAGTTTATCATATAAGGAATTATCAATGAATGGAAGGTCACTAATTCGTAGGCCAGGTAACTCCCATTTAGAACTAAACAAGAAAGATTTACTAGGCGATTGATAACCCCTTAGTTTTCTTAGCCATTCCCCTATTTCTATGCTTATTTTGAACACTTTGGGAAGTTCTCAAATTTACTATCCATTCCAAAAGAACACTTACACTTTATCTTTCTCCAGGAGGAGAGATATACTAAAGAAAATTCAATTATGATCCTACACCTCTGCATTGATATATTCTCTATGTTTCTTTTGTTTCCTTTAATATTAATGTTTTTGTTGTGATGGTTATTTTTTCCAACTTCCAATGGGTCATCCTGGCTTGCATAATACCATACATGGAAATATGAGAAATTTGAAATTTGTTTCAGAGTGTGAATAAATTTACATTCAAGAGCACAAGTATATGTGGGGAGAAACAAGTTTAGAAGAGATGTGTAATATATGCATTACAAGGCACAAGGTAGATGTCATATCCATTTAGTTACTTGTCCCACCTCTCATAAACAAGGTATTTCTATAAGAAGACTCAATGATGGTTCTAGGAATGAGACTAGGAAATATTGATGAAATATGGTTTGGGGTTTAGGGCTCATGGTTCAGGGTTTAAGGTTTAGGGTTTAGGGTTCAGGGTTCAAGGTTTAGGGTTATGGTTTAGGATTTAGGTTTTAGGTTTAGGGTTTAAGGTTTAGTGTTTATGGTTAGGGTTTACGATCAAGGTTAAGGATTTAGGGTTTAGGGTTTAGGGTTTAGGGGTAAGGATTTAGTGTTTAGGGATAAGGGTTTATGGTTTATGGTTCAGTTTTAGGGTTTATGGTTTATGGTTTAGGGTTTAGAATTTAATGTTTAGGGATTAAGGTTTAGGGTTTATTGTTTAGGGCTTTAGGGTTTTAGGGTTTAGGGTTTAAGATTTAAGGTTTAAGGTCTAGGGCTTAGGGCTTAGGTATATGGTCTAGGGTTTAGGGTTTAGATTTTAGGGCTCAAGGATAAGGGTGTAGGGTTTAAGGCTTAGGGTTTAGGGTTTAGGATTCAGTGTTTAAGGTTTAGGGTTTAAGGGTCAAGGTTTAGGGTTTAGGATTTAGTTTTTATGGTTTAGGGTTTAGGGTTTAGCATTTAGGGCTCATGGTTCATGGTTTAGGGTTTAGGGTTTAGGTTTAGGGATTATGGCTTAGGGTTTAGGGCTTAAGGCTCAGGGTTTAGGGCTCTGCGGGTAAGGGCTAAATGTTTAAGGTTTAGGGTTTAGGGTTTAGGTTTTAGGTCTAGGGATCATGGTTAAAGGTTTAGGGTTTAGGGTTTAGGGCTCAAGGTTTACAATTTAGTGTTTAGGTTTATGGCCTATGGTTTAGGGTTTCAATTGTAGAAGTTAAATGCTAAAAGATTTAGATCAATGCCAAATCCTGAAAAATTACCTATGTATCGACTCAAATTATAATTTAAAAACTATCTCTTACTCAGGTGGAGCTCATGAGACTAATTCCATAAGGTGTAGAGTGACCCTAATTTCTTATATTTACATAAATAAATTTAAAGTATAAGAAATAATAAAATATAAATAATAATAAATGAAAAACTTAAACATTTATTTATGTAAATAGAAGCATGTCAAAAGCATACATAATGCTTATACTACATGTAACATGTATACGTGTTATGTAACACATACACGTTACATAACTATGTCATGTACGCATTTTGTGTTTTCTCTTTTCCCAAGCCATGCCTCAAGGCTTGGGATCCAGTTTGGATCCCCAAGCCTAAGGCATGGACCTGCACAAACATAGAAAACAATGAGTTTTTACAAGAAAATGTAAAAATGACACTTCCTCTATGATAAATCAAAATAAAACAATCGATCCATTTTAAAAAAATTATACCACGACGTAGAGTAGAGTCTCTTCTTTCTAAAAATATAATTTTTCAAATTTTCTGACTAATATAAGGTTTCCATATTATTTATTTTCTAACTATGCCTTTTTATAGCTATTTTTGAAGTGTAAATATGTCTATCTTTCATGGTGTATCTTTTTTTTGGGTGATCAAAATTTAAAAAAATTATACTAGCCAAAACTAGGCATAATTCTATACATATTCAAAAAAAATCTAATTTTCGATATTTTTTGAGGTAGTTAGGGGGCACTATCGAGCTCATTATTTTTCAAAACATAATGTGCTAGAAAAAATTATAAATAAAAAAATATTCACTAAAAGAATCTAAAAAAATGGAGCCCAAACTAGATGCTCCTAGTTATCTTTTAATCAAGGGTTTTCAAAAACACTAAATGGTGCTCAAGAAATGGTGGGGGCACAAAAGTCACTCTATTGTATTTTTTAACTAAAATTGTAAGCATCTCGTTCGTATTATAGTTGTTTTACCCACTTAAACTTATCCATTTTCAATAGAATTTAGTATCTTAGAAACTAGACTCAAAATGCTACGATTCATATTTCTACAACATCTTCCATTTTGATCTAACTCTTTCAAGAACTATAATGGAAAAAAAATACACCTCAAGACCCCCTCCCCCTGTTGATGGGTATACCTATTTTTATTAATTATAGGTGAGTCTTTTTTCTAAATTGTGTAGAATGGTATCAAGAGCTAGTTCCTTGTTGGTGTATACTAAACTTCCGTTTTTGGGAATGATTTTAGGGTAAAAGAGGAACATGAAAAATATGATTAAAACTAAGGTGATACACCAAAATGATTTTATGAGGGAAACACCTGGTGGTATATATTTTGAGGTGACTCAATTGATCTAAATCGCTCACGGGAGTGAAGGATTCTTACACCAAATTTTTGTGATGACAAACCATAGTTTTTCTATAGAATATTTAAGGGAAAAACACTTGATTGTATTGAGGGAGGATCACAATAGTACTAATAAGTTAACATGCACATTAAAATTTAAGTAGAAAGGACTAAAAATTGCAGTAGGGTAAGGTGGTTGATCAGGGAATTTGCATTCACAAGATTAATATAACATACACAAGACTGCAAAGTAACTTGGAAAGGCAGAAAACACTTCACACTCAGAGGGCAAAACTGGAAAAATTTGCTTCAGTACTCATATATCCAAAAGTCCTCCAGAATCATCCCTTGTGCTTTGCAAAGGCACACAATATATAGCAAAAATAAATTTTCCCACCCTTCCTAAAAATAGCCTAAGGCTTGTACTCGCCCATACATCCTAATTTTATCCTTTATTTAATAATAAATAAAAGGATAAAATAATACAAAATAGTGCAAGAGGCATTAATAGCCTTTGATTACATTTCAGTCAACTGAAGTTGACTATTCTATTTTTAATAAGGATGGGTGAATAATTTTTCCAAAAATAGGATTGCTTGCTAGGAAAGTCTCCTCCTTTGAGCATGCAAATTTGTCTTCTTCTCTATTCTTGTCTTGTTGTGAAGGCATGCAAAAATACAACTCCCTGTATGTGAGCAAAATAATTACATTTATTTGTAATACTTGCAAAATAATTCATCCAAAACAATCTGACTGGGACCACCTTTGTCTCTGATGCTGACACCCATTCTATTTGCTAGTGATCACATGGATAAAATTTGAAATTCAACCCAACCTCCTTGAAGTGGGGACCACCTCTGCACTCCACCATGGTTTGGCCACTGTGTGGACTTAGCATAATACTTAAGGGGTCGACCATTTGATATGGCACATGCCACTATATCCACCACCTTTTGATAATTATACACATGTATATATGTGTCGGTTTTTGCATAGTTGGTAGCATGTAGTTTGAAATTCACCTTTTAGGTGATCATTGGGCACATAATGTGGTCGTATTTTGATTATTTGATTATGGATATTTTAGATATCCACCTTTTCGTTTTAGACTTTAAAGTCATGGTGAATGATTATTATTTGGAGGACACATGGGTTGGCCCCTTCCTCATGGTGACTCAACCCTTGGGAAATATTTCGGTGGCATTTGTAACCAACCCTAATCAAAAGAGAGTAACTCGGGTTTACTTTGAGATTGGTGATCATCTTGGGACTTTGATCTTTTACCTATGATTTTTATGCCATTGATTTCTTACCTATGATTAGGGTTTTAAAGCTAGAAATTAATGTGGTCGGTGGGAGGCTAGCCGTGGTTATTCTTTGATCTCTGAGCTCATTTCTAGACCATTGATCTATGTACTTGATGTTTTTTGATCGTTGATCGCTAACTCCAGGTGAGTTAGGTTAGGTTGAGCTCAAGTGGGTGAGTTAAAACAACTCAAAGTCCCTCATTTGGTCATTTCACATCTAGTTTTGAGGGTGAAGCCTTGGAAAATTTTTCTTGGATGCCATGGTTAAAATTTTTGAGCTCGGCTCTATTCATTTTCGGCCTTTGAAATCTTTGTGTGATATTTCAAGATCCTTATCTTGTATCGACATTCAAACCTATTTTTACGATGAAAAAGGGTTTCCTTCCTATGAATGTGTTTTTATGAGTTTTTGGAACTCAGTGAGGCTTCTGGACACCATTTCTGTTCCTTTCAAGTTCTGTTAATTTAGCTTTGCCCTCATAGATTGTATTATGACTCTTTCTTGCCTCTGCATTTTGGTGTTTATCTCTGTTTTTTTTGAGATCCACCATTGTTGGGGCTTTGAAGCTTGATTTTGATTTCTTTCGGCCTTATTAGCTCTGTGTGGTCATTTTTGAAGCTTGGTTTCTTCTTTTTGAGCTTGGCCTTTGTGGAAAAGACTCTCTGTGAATTCTTGTTGTACTTGGCCACCATTCTTTGTTCTTCTTGAGCTGTGGCCCTTGTAATTTTTGAATACATTTTGACTTTTTTATGATTTTGGTTTTCCAATTCTTTTTAAAAGCTAACTCTGATTCACCCCTTTTATGGCTTTAGTATAAATAATCTTTTTTCTTGATTTGATAAGCTTTGTCATTTGAACTTTTTTTACCACGGTTTAGAGCTTTCTCTAGATTCATCCTTTTTAGATTATCAGATAGTATAAATACTCTATTTTTCTTGATATTTGAAAAACTTATGTCATCTAAATTTTCTTGGTTAGTTATTATTTTATGTTTCCTCGATGGGCTTCTTGGAGAGTTTGAAGTCTTTAGATAGTCTATGTTTGGGGTACATGTTTTGTCTTGATATCTCATTCTACTCATCTAGATTTTCATTTGAGAAATCTTTATCTCTCTTTATATTCTTTTGGATTTGTACATTCTTAACCTTTGATAGTCACTCCACTTAGTCTTCTCTGTGATTTCTTTGATTATTCCTCTACGGCCATGTGGGTTTATCACCATTGTGTGATTGCAGGGGTTTTGATATGGATTTTCTAAAACTATTCCCTAATGGCCAGTCCATTTTCTTCTTCAATCACCATTTCATTTTCAAGCTTTTTATTTGAAGTAGCTTTTATTTGATTTTGATCACCATTTGAGCTCATTACCATGTTATTCTTTGATACATTACTTGGAGGCTATTCTGAACACCTGTATCTTCCATTTTTCGTAGCTCTTCCAGTTATATTAATGTAAAATGCTATTCCAAGACTACCTTCATTAAGGAAATTATGTTCTTTGGCTGAGAGTAACTTCTTTGATTACAGTCTTGAGTTATACTCATCCCTTTTACTCCGAGCCTGAAATGATATCCCTATTCTGAATAGATATTTATACTTTAGATCTGGGTTATTATAACTTTTGTAGCTCTGAATTTGTTCTAATGATGAAGTTTCCCTTTACTTGTTATTTGGAACTAGAACAGTGGCTTCACTTTGATAGTTTCTTTTACTTATCTCATTGGCTGTACTTTTTGAATCCTTCAAACTTAGAAACTAGTTCTGCCATCATCTTGGGACTGCAATATATAGTTATTTTGAAGAAAATAAAGTGTTATCTTGTTCAAAACTATATCTGTATGCTTGAATCCTCTACAACTCTTTGACTTGGATATGAGAGCCATTTGTATGTTATTTACCTTGTGTTCTGAAGATGATGATCTGATGCACCATTTAACCTTTCTACTCCAAGTTTGATCTTCTCCTAGAAAAGGTAATGATGTTTTACATGCTTGCCTTCTTGTTCTTGTTAGCATGAGGTACTATTTACCTGTTTGCAAAACAAACTCTGAATTTGATGATTTCCTTAATGCAAGTCTGAAACTGCAATCTTTGTATTCCTTTATTTCAAATTCTGAGATGGTCCTTTGTAATATTGTAAGTGGCTTTTTAGAAATTGTAAACGATTCTTCAGACTTGTTGTAACACCATTTTTAGGCATAAGCCTTGACTTAGATGCTTTATTGAAATACTTTGCAACCTGTTTCTTTTACTTAGATGCTTTTATTTCCTTGATAGTAGTATTTCTGGCATGTTGGAAAATTTTGAAAGTTGATTTTACATGGCGAAGCCCTGCCAATTTTTTTCCAAAATTATCTCTCTTTTCAAAACATCTTCAACCTGACATGTTCCTTTCCTGCAAGTATCCCCTCTTATTCTAAAAAAGTTGAGCTCATGAAGACCTGTAGCTTAATCTGGTCTTTGCTTGTATGGCTACTATATGATGATCATTCATGCACTTTGTGTCTTTTGTAGCTTACTTTAAACTATTCTTGTATCTACTTTTAATGTCATCATGAGATAGATTCTTTTGTTCACCTGTAATGGCTTTTGCTTATGTTGTAGATGAGTACTACCTTGCTTGAATGAATGTACTTCATTGATATTGTAGTAATTATGTGCTCTCATATCTACTTTATTTTGAAAACTGCAACTTAGAAAAGCTGAAATTTGTAAGATTATCTTGGAATTTCAATTCACTTCAGTTGTTTAAGTTATAAAGAATTCTTTTTCTACATTATATACTGTATTTCCTTTCATTACAACTTTGATATGTATGTTGAAAAAATTGAAATGTTGATTTTACATGGTGAAGCCCTATCAAAATTTTTCCCAGAATCTTCTCTCTCATCCTATTTCAGCTGTAATCCTTTTTGCTTTTAGCTTCAACTTGTTGAAATCTGATTCTCCTTCTTCTTTGCAAACTAAAAATGTACTTCTATCTTCCATTCTCTCTTCTGAGCTCTAACCTCTTCCATTTGCAGAATGTTTGTTGAACTTTGAGTTGCACTTTTCCTTCTTCTTAGCATGTACTTATGACTTATTTATTTCTCTCTTTGGCTACAACCTATACCTACACACTTAGGAAAATAGTTAGAAAATATTTAGGCTTTTTGGCCTCTCTTATGTCCATGTTTTCTTCTTTCTTTTCACTTTCTTCTTTCTGAGTGATTAAAGCATGCATGCATAGTTTCCTTCAAGTAGAATACATCTCCTGTTTAGGGAAGATTCATATGCATGAAGTAGGATAGTGTAGGAATATGGTTTGATCCCTGAGCTCATAACTGATGGTTGATTTGTTTTTGCTTTTTAGGTACCATGACTTGAGGATGAAGGAGCTGGCTAGGAGATGCTCTGCACAACAAGAATAATATACAAGGCAATGATGGGTTCACCCTCATACTCCTTTGCTTTCTCTTTCATGCATGTGTATCTTTTTTTAGTAGTTGTACTTTACTTTTTAGTTACATCCCATGGCTTGTGTGGGAAACATTTGACTCTCCTTGTGAATAAAACATTGAATTACAGTAAATGAGTTGTATATCTCTTTCTGCATTTCTGCTTTCTGTATGGATTGTATAATGAACTAAACAACTCAGTAACATAATTGAATGTCTTAATCATAAAGGAAAGAACATTGAATAGAACTTGTAACATTTAGTAATGAACTCTGATTTTCTGTGATCTGCACTTATGTTTGTTGTTCCAAAACTTTACACTTCACCTATTCTGCAATTGGATGTCCTCATCAAGACAACATAACTGTCCTTTGGGGCTTGTGTTCTTTTGTTGAGGATAGTCATGAAATTACAGACTATGTGATCTGTTACATTTTGTAACAACACACATAGTTACATATTTCATGTAATCTTTTAAATAAATCAGCAATAATGACATAATCTGATGTGATCTCCCCTAGCTTAGGTATACTTCACCAATTCTATCCATCGTAACAAAGTTTTGAGTTGCCCATTTTGCACAAGTGTAAAATTGTCAACATTTCTAGTGATCCTGCAGGGAAAGCTACCTACTAGCTTATATACCAGTGCCTTGCTCTTGTCCATTGGGCATGGAGTCTGAAGCATATAACCAAAATCTTCTTTTCAAAAGTCCAACCCTTCCAAAACAAACTAAAACTTGGAAAAGGATCTGGTAAACTAGATCACGTGCATGAATGCACTTATTGAATTGAAAAAATGCAATGTGTAGAAACTACACTTATTGAAGGAAATCCTACTCTAACAATCACTGTAAGATTTTCAATAACAATGTTTGAGAAACATACCATTCACAGGAATGGGAAGTTCCTCTCCATTCAGCTTTGAAAGCTGAAAAACATTGTGTTCCTTGCAAGCTGAAATCATGTAAGGGCCACTCCAGAGTGTATCAAACTTTGAGTGTCTTCCTGGATTTGCACGATCAACATCCCATTTAACACAATATCTCCTTCATTGAAGACTCTAAATTTGGCTTTCTTGTCAAAAGTCTTCTTGATTTGTTTCTGATTCTTTTCCATATTTAAATGAGCTTGATCTCTTAGCTCTTGTAATTCCATTAACTCTACATAACGAACCTGCAATGGTTCATTCTCAAGTAGCTCCATTTGATGCAACAAATCTAATGCAGGTAACTCAACTGAAATAGGCATTCTTACTTCTTTTCCATACACAAGCTTGTATGGTGAATTACCAACTGATCTTTTAGGAGTCACTCTGTCATCCCAAAGTGTGGAATTCAACATCAGATGCCAAGCTCTTTGATTATCCTTGAGTGTTCTTTTGATGATTCTTAATGATTCTTGTTAGTACTTTCAGCTAAACCATTACCTTGTGGGTAATAATTAGATGAAGAACTTAGATATATTCCATGGTTGACAACCCAATCATTATCTTTACACCAGGAATGCTAAAGCATTATCTGATATGATAGTTGTTGGAACACCAAATCTGTAAACTATTCCTTCATAAAAGGATAGTATCAAAGCTTCATTAGCATCTTTCAAGGCTATTGCTTTAGTCCATCATGTAAAATAATCTATAGTTAAGATCCACTTATGTCCTTGTGATGAAGGTGGGTTTATCATGCCAATAAAATCAAGACCCCACTGCATAAAAGGCTGATCAACATGAAATAGGTCTGAAAGGAAACGAAGCAAGATGTTCTTTTCCAACAAAGAAAGCACATTTCTTACACTTTCTAATCCATTCAAAATAGTCTTTGAATATGCTAGGCCAATAGTAACCTACTTTCATAATTTTTAAAGTTGTAGTACGTGCTTGAGAAGTGACCTCCTGTAGGTCCTTCATGGAATTCTGATAATATTTTCTAAATTTTATCATAATCAACACATCGCAGCAAGATCCCATTTATATCCCTTTTGAACAACACACCATCAATGAAAAGATAAGGAATAGCTTGTAATCTGAAATATCTTCATTTATTCTTATCCATACCTTCCGGATAGGTGCCATGCTATAAGTAGTTAACCAAATCAGTCATCCACCTTGATTCTTGGATCTCTTGAGCAAGTTCAGGTTGTTGATTTCTGGTTGGACCATGATATTTGATTGCTTGATACGTAATTTCAGCATGTTGTTCTGAATCTTTGGGTTCTCGCAGCTTGTTGTTTTTCCATATCAGCAATTAGATGTTCACATAAACCTTTACCTCAACTATTTTAAAGAACCCAATATCAACATCATATTCCATAACCTTTGTTATCCAGCCTGCTCTTTTCTCATTCAATTCTTTATTTAAAAGGAAAGCTTTCACACTTGGATGAGAAACAAGAATGTGAATTTTATTGTTTGAAAGCATGTACTTAAAATTCTTTAGTCCTCTGACTACTGAAAGTACTTATTTTTCAAGAAATGTGTACCTTGTTTTGTAATCATGCAAACTCTATCCAAAGAAAGCAATTGGTTGCTCAATATTTTCATCATTAACCTGAGTCAAGATAGTTGAGATTGTTTCAGCTCCTACAAGTGCATACATTGTAAAATATTTATCAAAATTTGGATTTGCAAGAGTAGGAGCCTGAGAGATAGCTGATTTTATTACTTCAAAACCTTCCCTTCCTTCGCTGGTCCAAGAGAAAGTTTTCTCTTTCTTTAACATAGTTGTTAATGGTTTAACCAATGCTGCAAAATATGGAACAAATCTTCTAACAAAGTTGATTTTTCCAAGAAAACTTTGCAATGCCTTCTTATGATGAGGCAATGATAGTTGTGATATAGCTTCGATTCTGAAAGGATCAATTGCTAAACCCTGCTTAGAAACAATATGACCAAGTAATTTACCTTGATGTACTTGAAAAGATAGACTTTAGAGGATTCAAAGATATTCCAAACTACCTGCATAACTGAAAGGTCTACCTTAAATGCATCAGATGTTCTTCTAGATTTTTTGAAACATACAATAATATCATCTAAATAAACAAGAATGCATTTATTTAACAAGCTCTAAAAATCCATGTCCATTGCACGTTGAAACATTGCTCGGCATTTGAAAGACCAAAAGGCATTCTTTTGTAAGCATAAGTACCCCACTTGGTGGTAAAAGTTGTTTTGTATCTATCTTCTTCTCGGACTAAAATATGATTATAGCCACTATAGTAACCATCTAGAAGAGATAGTCTATCTAAACCTTGAGACTGTTCTCAAAATCTGATCCATATTCGAAGTGGGTAATGATCTTTTAATGAAGCTTTATTAAGATCTCTGAAATCTACACATAGTCTAATTTCACCATTCTTCTTCCTAACAGAACAAGATTGGCTACCCAACTTGAATGTTTAATTGGAAAGATAATACCTAATTCAATCAATTTAGATAATTCTTTCCTCATCAGAGGTTCTATTTTTGGATTTACAGGCCTCTGTTTCTATCTAACAGGCTTAGAATTTGGATGTAACTCGATTGTATGTTGTGCTAGACTGGGATCAAATCCTTTCAGATCTTGGTATTTCCAAGCAAAAACATCCTTAAACTCTTTACAAAGATTAATAAATGACTTCTTTTTGGTTAAGGAACATACCTTTCCAAGAAATAGCTTTTTCCCTTCATCAACCAAGATCTCTTCATAATTATCAGAGTGGGTTGACATTTTAGTCTTGACCTTTCTTAACTAATCATCAGTGCTGAAGATGTCTTCCAATGTGACCAGACCTCGAGGTAATTTATTTGTCTTCAACTAAACAATCTGATCACCATATAAATGTTGTAACTTATCTTGATTTACTACAGAAAACTCAGCTTCTTCTTTGCAAAACCTACAGATTTGATCATCACTTTCAAAAACTTTCCAATTTGATTCATTATCAGGTATAGAAGGCCTAAAAATTAGCTTAATATGAGGCTGAATTTTACTATTTTCCATCTATTCCAGCACTTCAAAACTAGCACCAACTACTGCAAGTCTATCTGCATGCTTGTTTTCAGCTCTAGGAATAGACTGAATATTAATAGCATCAAAATATTCCATTAAGTTTGAAACTCTATGTCTGTAAGACTTCATTAGTGGATTCTTACAAACATTGAAGTTTTTTACTTGATTGATAACCAACTCAGAATCACCAAAGATTTGTAATGTGTTGATACTTTCTTTCTGGCCCAAAGTAAGCCATGAATTAATGCTTCGTATTCAGCTACATTACAAGTGCATGTAAATTGAGACTCAAAGCTGAGAAATACCTTTCGTTTGTCAGGGGAAGTGAGCATCAAACCTACTCCTGTCCTTTCTTGTTCTTAGCTCCATCAAAATGAAGCTTCCAAATCCCTTCTTTAAACTATCTATTTTGGACAATAAGGGAAGTGGTGTATTTTCTTCATGCATACAATACACACCAAAAAGATGTTCTTCAACTTCTTTAAAAGGATCATGGGCATGTTCTTCAACTATATTTTCATCCATAAACATGTTAGAAACACCATCTAATGCTTGAAACTGAGCTACATCATCAAAATCAGATTTCTCTAAAGCTGAGTAATTAGCTACTGCATTTGGAGAATGAGGCTCAATATGGAATCTAGCCAATGGTTCTGAATTGATAGTAACCTTAGTTCCATAATGTGTAGTAAAAATAAGGACCAATCAAGAGAGATAACCTCCTATTTTCACTGTGAAATCTCTAGATAAGCATAAGGCAAAGTATGGAGGTAGATCCACAACAGTAACATCTTGCAGAATAGAAACATTTGGGAAAGCATGTAACGTTACCTCTAAATTTTTTATTATACCAACCGTATTAGTTGTAGTTCCATCAAGCTATAAGACGCTCCTTTCTGTAGGCTCATACTGTAAGCCTAATTTTTCTGTAATCACTTTTGGCATAACTATGCTACTTGCACCACTGTCCACCATGCAATTATGAACTAGATTTTCACCAATAATCAGTGATAAATAAAATGGTGGTGGTTTCTTAATGTCATGAGCATTCAGAACTTTCAAACCATCCACTTAACTTCTTTAATGCGGTCTTGCTCAAACGTTCCAAGGACCATGTATGTCTTCTGAACTTCCTTTTCTACTATATTTGAAGAAATTTGCAGCTTAGCTAGCTCATGAGAGAGTAAATCTTTTTGTCTAGGAATACTTAGAGCATCCCACATTGAGATGTTAACATTATGCTTTTTCATTACATCAACAATGTTAAAAGAAGCAACTGTCTTAGAACATAACCAACTCTGTCTTAGAAGCCCTTAATGAAAATGATTCTTCTTTCGCCTTGATATCTCGAGGTATGAACAATATCTTGGATCAGCTATAGCTATTTTTGATGGCCTCTATCAACTGGAACACTTGTTATTTGAGGAACAACAGATCATTGGTTGATTTTGGAATTGTAGTAGGTTGTTTTTTCAAAGGATGAGTAGAGTAGGATAGGCCTATTTTTTTTCTTTTTGAATTTCAACAGCTTTCCCTTGAGCCCTAGTAGTGACTGCAATAAAATCCTCCTCATTAAAATTGACTAAATTCTGTTCAAGTGCTTTCTGAATATGAGTTCCTTACTTCCCACCCTCCATTTGAGGCATGAACAATGTTTTAGATTGAGGTTGTGCAACAAGATTCAGATTCAGAAAAGCATTTGGGCAAGTTACAGCTGAATGAGGTTGATTGCAAGGTTAACACCACTCTTCTATAGCCATATTAATTAGAACTAAAGCGTTAGAGGAACTAGGAGCCTTTGGGTCAAACTGCCTTTGCGGGTAAGGCTGCCTATAATTTTTATTTTGTTGATAAGGATGCCTGTTTTGTTGATTCTATTGATTTTGTTGATAAGGAGCCTAATAGGGTCTGCTAGGTAATGTAATCTTGTTCTCAATAGAAGTCAATTTATTTCCCATAGTTTGCAAGGCTTTAAATACATCATCTGATGGAGCTACAACACAGAGGTTCTATGATTGTAATAGGTTGAGGAATAGGTGCTAAGTCTACCAAAAATGGCATTGAAGGCCTTGGTGCTAATTTTCCAGCTTGAATAAGACTATTTTTAGCTCGGATAGCAATATCATAAGTTGTTTGGGAGTGTCTCTCCACCCATTGATTGAATCATAGTTGAGATATCACTGTTTAATGCTCTAAGATAATAAAGGAAAGCATGATCAACTTGAGGCTTGACACTTGTTGGAATTCTCTCCCAAGTTCTGGTAAAACAGATATTAAAACTAGACATAAATTCATTTGGAGCTCTTTTAATAGTAGACAACTATTCAATGAGAGACAAATGATCTGAATTATCCCGAATTGTTTCAACAAATTTTCACCTAAAATATCCCAAGTTCTTATGCTGCCAATTTCTAGGTTTCTATACCATTGCAAGGCTTTCCCTTTAAAAGATGCAACTAAAAGTCTTAGAGCTACATCTTCATGAGTGATATTATGAACTGCACATAGGGTTGGAACATCTTTGATATGTTCAGCCATTGGTGTAACCTGATTTTCACCCGTGAATGATGTCATTATTTTCATGGCACTTGGGAATATCATGATAAACTAGGATTACTAATGGGATGCCATTAGTAAAGGTCACAAAATTCCTAGGAGGTTGAATAGCCATTTGAAAAACTAGGATGTTAATAGAGAAATTGATACATGGTGAAGGAATATCAAGAGGAGGGTTATCAAAACCAGGTCTATTATAAGGTAAAGTATTACCAACTCTTCTCCTTCTAGCAGAATTCAAAGGTAAAGAAACAAATTCAGGAGGAATTCCTCTTACCAATGATCTTGTAGTCACTTTAGGCATGGAACATGCTACAATACTTGGTCTAAAATCAGCTCTGTGGAGTCGCCAAAAGATCTTCAAATCTTTAAAATAAATTTACGCAATGTGCTCCTAAAAGTGACTTTGAATCGCTATTAATCTGCTTATAGATTTGTAACTTCGTCATGACATCTGATTCGTTGTCCATCGGCGTGCCAAAATGTTATCTCTCAAAAGTGCACCCTGTAGAGAGATGGCTGCAGGTTTTCTAAGCTTGCACAAATGATCTCTCCTTCATAGATACAATGGAAACACCTCGTTTGTGGGGTATACCTATTTTGAGGTGAGTTTCGTGTATCAAGTCCGCCTTATTGGTGTATCCTAAACTGATTTCTGGGAGTTTGAGAGTAAAAGATGTCTGTAAAAATAATTAAAACTAGGGTGATACACCAAATTTGTATGAGGGCTTTGACTGAGTATATGCACAACTTATTTTTGAAGGGTTCTCGATGCACAAACCAATAGTTTTCTCGTAGAATATATAAGGGCAAAACACTTGATAGTAGATCTGAGGAGAATTACAACAAAGATTAATAAGTTAACATGCACATTAAAATTAAGTAGAAAGAGATATTTTGTAGTCTTGTCTATGTTTCTATTAGTCTTGTGAATGCAAATTCCTTGATCAATCACCTTACCCTACTACAAATTCAGTCTTTTTGCTTAATTTTAATGTGCATGTTAATTCATTAAGTATCACAGATTCTCCCTCGCAAGATATCAAGTGTTTTTCCTTTATATTTTTGTAGAAAACTATTGGTCTGTGCATCAAGAACCCTTCCCAAATTAGTTGTGCATATATGACTCCAAAGCCCTCATACAAATTTGGTGTATCTCACTCTGTGATGAATCACAGACCTCAATGTCCGCAATGTGATGGGTCGAGACTCTCAAAGGCGATTGATAACATGGAGCTTTTCCCAAGTGTGGGACCTTGTGAAATCGGAAAAGCTATCCGATGAAGGTCAGTAGTTCATATTCCTCTATTCAGATGCACACGTAAAAATGCAGAGGGTTTACTCAAAACCTAAACTAACTTTCCAAGGAGACAGGGTAAGAAGATGCATAAAATAAAACCTAAACTACAAAGGTGATGCACCGAGGAATGATGAACACTTGTCTTGCCAATAAACACAAACCATTAAAATGCAATGCAAGATCATGCACAGATAACCGAATTTGGCAGTGAAAGATCAAGAGGATGCAAATGAACATAGAGAGGGTTGAGAATCATCCACAGACATGCATTATTTTCTCCAAAGATTGATACAATACACTACAAAATGCCAAGAGGCAAAGTTGCATTACAGTTTTAGATGGGAGGTTTAAACTCCACAAAATCACCTGCTAAAGAGAAGAAGGGAGGGGCAAAACAAGAATGTCCAACCTTTAGAAAGAAGCCCCTCCTTACAATTTATAGGAAGAATGAGAGAGGGAAGAGAGAGGAAATCCAAATCTACCCCAACCACCTCCAAGTCGCATTTAATTCATCTCATTATGGTGGTAGGTGAGAACCCTAAAGAAACTTAAAAAGTGGCGAACTGTATTTTGCATTTTAAAGAATTTTTCTCACCCAATTAAAGATATCCAAATAGTAGTTGGATAGAGGACCTCGTAAGATTTCTGAAAAGTCAAACCTTGTGTGAAATCGAGCTCCTGTGAAAAGTTATGGCCATCTCGAATATCTCGGGTCGTGGTCTGCTTCTGCCAACGCCAAAATGTTGCGCGCTCCCGAAGGTGTGCCTTCGCGCATCCATCCTTATGTCGACATCCTCTTACATGCGCCAAGGCATGAATTTATTTGTGTCGACACCCTATGTCGTGCCCCTTTACTCGCACTCGTGGCGCATCCATTTACGTGTCGACATTCTTTTCATGTGCGCTTAACTCGCGCCTTGGTGCATCCTTTTACATGTCGACATTCTTTTTACAGGCGCTTTACTCGCACCTGTGGCGCATCCATTTACATGTCGACATTTTTCATGCGCCCTAACCTATGCCTCGCACATCCATTTACATGTCGACATTCTTTCAGTGTGCTCCTTAACTCGCGCCTCGCGCATCCTTTTACATGTCGACATTCTTTCTATGTGCCCTTAACCTACGCCTTTGGTGCATCCATTTACATGTCGACATTCTTTTACTCAGCGCCCCATTTACTCGCGCCTTTTGGTGCATCCATTTACATGTCGACATTATTTTCTGTGCACTTAACTCGCGCTCGCGCATCCATTTACATGTCGACATTCTTTTCTGCACTTTAACTCCGTGCCTGGGCAGACATCCTTTTTACATGTCGACATTATTTTCTCAGTGTGCCCTTAACCTACACCTTTGGTGCATCCATTTACATGTTGACATTCTTTTTCATGCACCCTTAACTCCGCGCCTTTGGCTTGCCAGACGCAATAAATATCTCGCTCAATTTCTTTGATTTCCATATTCTTCTCTGCTTTTCTATATCTACCCGGGGGGGAGATATTTACAACAATTTGGTGACTCAATGGGATCACCTACCTACTAGGTATAAGATCGTGGCCTTTAGCAATCCATCGGGCATGGAGTCATAAGTAATAACTCAAACCAACTTGATCTCTGATCCCGAGCCTCGATATACCGCAACTCCTTCTTCGAGAGCATGCTAAACTATAGAAATTCAACCCGAGAGCAACAAAACCTTGTGCCGAGCACTTAGGGAAATGAAACCTAACTACAACAAGACAATGTGCAAACGCACTTAGAGGAATTTGAAATCTAGGCTAATATTTACAAGGGTAAACCTTTTCCTTTTAGTAAAGAATGTTTAAGATAGATTCCGTTAACCGAATCGGGAGTTCTTCTCCATCCAATGTAGACAATCGGAAGGCATTACTACTTTTACATCCCGTGACCATGTAAGGGCCACTCCAAATGGCATCAAACTTGGAATGTCTTCCCTTGGTTTTTCCCGATCTCGCATCCCATTTCGTAACTAGGTCCCCTTCCCGGAAGGTCCTCGCTTCGCTTTCTTATCAAACCATCTTTTTACTAAGGCCTCGATCCTTCTCAATCATCTCAACTGCGCATGTTCTCTAATTTCTTCCAATTCCATCAACTCTCGCATACCCGGCCTCCATCGGTTCGAACTCAGCCAACTCCAATCGCCTACGATGAGCTCCAATGCAGCAATTCTAATGATATAGGTACATCGCCTCTTTCCCATAGACCAACTTGTAGGGGAATTACCTATAGACCTCTTTCGTGTTATCCTATCACCCATAATGCTGATTTTAGCTTGGATGCCATGTCCTTTGGTTTTCATCCAGAGTCCTTCGATGATTCTTAGAAAATTCTGTTCATGGACTCGCTTCGCCCATTACCCCCGCGGTAATAATTTGAAGAGGTGCTCAAATAGATTCCATTCTTGATGCCCATTCTCGTAATCTTGGAACCTATGAATGCTAATGCATTGTCTGATATGATAGTGGCCAACACACCGAACCTCGGTCACTATTCCTTCATAAAAGTCTAGTATGTTAGACTCATTTACTTCTTTGAGCGCTACCGCTTGGTCCACTTGGTGAAATAGTCTGTTACCATGAGAATCCACTTATGGCCTTGGCTTGAGTTTGGGTTGATGACCCGATGAAGTCCAATCCCCATTGCATAAATGGTTGGTCAACCAAAATCAGGTGCAATGGAAGTGCTTCTAGTATTTTTCTTTTCCCGTGAAGAGTGCACATTTCTTGCACTTTCTTATCCATGTATAATAAACATCGAACACACGTGGGCCAATAATAACTCCGTCTTCATTATCTTGAGAGTCATTACTCATGGGGCAAAATGTCCTCCGGAATCTCCATCAATGAAAATCTTGTACACACCTCTCAATTTGACTTGTCCCAATGCACCTCAATAAACTCCATTGATGTCTTTTTTAAACAAAACACCATTAACAAGCACATATGGAATGGCTTGTAATCTAAAGTATCTCCTATTTGCTTTGCTCATTTGTGGAGGGCATAGGCCCGTGCTCGTAGGAAGTGTATCATATTCTAGTCCAACAAGGAGTGGGCACATCATTTTCCCTGTTCTTGACCATCCTATAGTACCAAGACAGTCTCTTTTTCATCACCTGCTTCAACTTGCCGACTCAAAGCTAGCTGTTCACATAGTCCTTTTCCACGTACTAGTTTTGTGACCTTGATCTCGATGTCATATTCCATGACATGGGTTATCCATCCTACACATTTCTCATTCAAATCCTTTTTTAAAAGGAAGTCCTCGACTCCCGCATGAGAGACCAATAATTGATCTTGTTGTTTGAGACTAGGTGCTTGAATTTCTTTAAGCTCCTGATCACTGCAAGGACATGCTTTTCAATGAAAGAGTACCTAGTTTCGTATTCCTCCAAGCCTCGACTCAAGAAAGCAACCGTGTTCTAATCCTTCTTTGTTTTGTTGTACTGATTGCGTAAAATCATGTCCCCACCACCAAAGGCATATAACATGAAATTCCTTGGAGAAGTCCTGGATTGACGAGAGTCGAGCTTGAGATATAGCCTCTTTTATTGCCTCAAAACTTGCCTTGCCTTCGATGTCCACTTAAATGCCATGCTCTTCTTTAACATCAACATTATTGGTTTTACGAGAGCTGCAAAGTTTGGAACAAACCTACGGAAAAATTTTTTATCCTTCCTAAGAAGCTTCAAGAGCCTTCTTGTGACTTGGAAATGGCAATGCTCTAATTGCTTCAACTCTTTCTGGGTCAATCATCAATCCCTCCTTTGAAACAATATGGCCTAGAAGTTTTCCTTCGTGAGCCAAGAATATGCATTTTTTGGGATTCAATGATACCCCAAATCTTCTACATCTCTCAAATACCTTTCAATGAAAGAGGTGATCCACGCATTTTTTCGGAGAATACAAGTGATGTCATCAAGATATATCGTAACTATTTTATTGATCAACCCTCAATGCCATATCCATTTCCCTTTGGAAAGTGGCTCCAACATTCGATAGCCCAAATGGCATCTTCAGAGGCATAGGTACCCTATTTGGTGGTGAAAGCCATCTTGAATCGGTCATCTTCTTTCACCATTATCCGATTATACCCCGAGTAGCCATCTAGAGAGAGAATCTCTCCAACCGATACTACTTGCAATATTTGTTCCATCAAGGAAGTGGGTAATGGTCTTTGAGAGATGCCCTATTTAGGTCTCGAAGTCCACACACAACCTGATTTCTCCGTTCTTCTTCCTGACCGGTACCAAGTTTACAACCCAACTTGAGTGCTTGATCGGGAATATAATGCTTGCCTCTATTAGCTTGTTTAACTCTTTCTTCATTAGAGGCTCAATGTGAGGGTTGACTAGTCTTTGCTTCTACCTGATGGGCTTAGCATCTGGATCTAGTTCTATGGTATGTTGTGCCAACTTTGGGTCAATCCTCTCAAGTCTTCATAGCTCCAAGTGAAGACATCTAGAAATTCTTGCAAAGATGTGTGAAATCTGATTTCTCCTGCTCAAAGGGCCACTTTTACCAATTTGAAGTGTTTTTCCTTCCCCAACTGTAATTGGCCTCAATCTTCTCTCTTGACCTCGTATGTTAGCCTTTTCCTTACAAACTGGTCGTTAGGGTCAAGATAGACTCCAATGTTACTAAACCCTTAGGAAGCTTGTTTTTCGCAGCTACACTACTTGATCCCCATACCGCCGCTCTAGCCTATCTCCGATTCCTAGCCGAGAATTCAACCTCTTCTTGCAAGAAATTGACAATTTGTTGATCATTCTCAAACACCGCTAGCTTGTGTTATTATCTGGAACTATTGGCCTCACAATCACATGGATATGTGGTTGTGTTTTTTCCCTTTTGATGTTTTCAACCACATCAAACGTTTCTCCAACTGCTGCGAGCCTATCTGCAGCTTCATTTTTCTTCCTGGGTATGGACACGATGTTGAAAGCTTCAAAATCCTCAACGAGGTCCCATACCCTATTCTTGTAGTTCTTCAGTAGGTCATTCTTTGTAGCATGTTGTCCCCTGACTTGATTGACGATCAGCTCGCTATCCCCAACACTCGCAAGTTCTTTATGCCCTTTTCCTAGCCCAATGAAGTCCATGAATCAAGGCCTCATATTCAACTGTGTTGTTTGAACAGAAAACTAGAAATGGAAAGCTAAATAATATTTGATGCCTTGAGGTGAAACAAGCATAGCTCCTCCTCCTACACCTTGCCTACTCCTTGATCCATCAAAAAATAATTTCCATACCTCATTATCATCCTTATGGTCTATTTTGGTGATGCTAGAATAGGATGGGTTTTCTTTCATGTATGCAATAGACTCCTAGCTCGATTCTTCTATTTCTTGGTAGGGATCAAAAGCATGTACCTTGCTTTGCCCATTCATCAAGAGTCAAATCTGGGATGCTTCCAACTTTGGTGCCACTTCATCTCGTGCTTGGATAATCTTCTTGATCAAATGTCAACAAAGGTTGCATTGATTTGGCTTGGAGTATGAGGCTCAATATGAAAGTTTGCAATTGGTTCGATCTGATTGTGACCTTAGTACCATATCTTGTTCTAAACAACATGTGTGACCAAATCACAGATAAGTAGCCTCCAATTCTAGTCAGAAATCCTCGATAAGCATAGGCCAAAAGAGTGGTGGCAAATCTATCACCGACACATCTTGCAAAATGGTAATGTTGGGGCATGCATGAAACATAAGATTCAAACCTTTAATCACTCCCACCATTTCTACTCGTTGTCCCATCCAATTTCACTACCCCTTTAGATATTACTTCATATCGAGACCCAAATTGATCAGCTATTTGCTTGGGCATGACAGAACTACTTGCTCCAGAATCAATCATGCAATTGTGTACTAGTTTATCCCCAATAATTAATGAAACATAGAATGGAGGGGGCTTAAAAATTTACCTTGTTGTCCTCCATGATTCCCTTCAGCCGAGCAGATTTGTGAGGACATTCTCTCGCATATGGACCTTCTGGTTCAAGTTGACCAATTCTTCATGGCAGCTTGTAGAAGATCTCTTTGGCCTGGGATGGATAAAGATTCCCACATCGATATATTCACATTTGTCTTCTTCATTTGATCAATGATGCTAAATGGGGATGAAACATCTCTTTGTTGTCCCTTTGCCTACACATTCCTTTCTTGCGCATGGGCAGCAACAACCTGCATTCTAGTTGGTTTAGAGGTGGTTTGGGCTGTCCTCGCATGTTTGGGCTGTATTTTGCTTACCAACACCTTGTGGAGTGATGGAAGGTCAGCGAGATCACTGGAGCCAATGACTTCCCTTCACCAATATTCCTCTTCTTTATCTTGTGTTAGTGCTACACTCGAGAAATTGTTTGATTCATGCCACAAAAATCCTCACCTTGCCAATTCACAAGTGCGGTATCATTTGAGCTATGTTTTGTTGAGATGTCCTCTTGTTGCTGATTTGTTTCTTAACTCACTTCACCCTCAATGCCATTAGTTGTCACCATCAAGGCTTGGTTTAAAGCACCATTAAAGCACATAGATTGGTCGTGAGGTTCATTGCATGGGAAACACCAATCATACTATTGAGCTATGTTGTTTTGGATCGGCACTAATGCTTTAGAAGGTATGCAACATATCAGGGTTATAGGGCTGAAATGGTCTATTAGCGGGAGGCCTTACTTGGCTTTGATTTTGATTTGCAACTTTGAGTCGTGGCCTATTTTATTGGTATGGGGGCCTAGCCTAGTACTATGCTTCGAGGCCGATATGGTCTAGCACTTTGAGCTTGTTGTCTTTTTCGATAGTCACCAGCTCATTTCCAAGGTTCTCGTAATTGTTTCATAACCTCTCGAGTTCATTTGAAGCACTAGAGGATGAAGTAGAAGTTTCATTTGAACTTTGATTTCTAGGAGTGGGAATAGAGCCAAAGTGGGTGCCCGACTAGTGCTTAGATTTTCTAAGTTTGGATACAAGGGCATGGGAGGCCTAGGAGCCAGCTTACCACCTTGAATAAGACAGCCAGCCCTAATGGAAATGCTATAAGTAAGCAGTAAGGTCAGTGCCTCCCATAGATCAATTAACATAGAAATATCGAATTCAAAGCTTTAAGATAATATAGAAAAGCACCTTCAGATGTTGACCTAACGGCCACCGGAATCCTATCCCAAGACCTTTGAAATCTAAAGTCAAGTTAGTCCACCGCTCATCGGGAGCTCTCTTGATAGTTGTCAATTGTTCTAGAGAGACAAATTGTCTCCCTTTTCTCCAAACTGGTCATGGAGAACTATGCATAATCGATTCCAATTTTGGATAGAACCAACTCCAAGGCTCCTAAACCATTACAATGCCTTCCTTTGAATGAAGATGCCAGAAATTTGACAACCATATCCATTTCATTTATCTCATGGATTGCACAAACGTTAGCAATGTCTTTGACATGATCACCAGAGTGGTATGATTTTCTCCAAAGAAAATGGAATGTTCTTCAATGCCGCAATTGAACTCGATTCTCAGTGCATTGAGGGCAAGTGGTCATTTGCTGCTAGTGAAATTGACAAAGGGATTCGGTGGTTGTGCCATTCTGATTGGCCCGAGAACCCTCATGATGCGATGAAAAGGTCTACCAGTGGGAGGTGTAGACAAAGTCCTGGTTAGGTGGAGATGGTGATCTTCGTGGTCTTCTTCCTCTCCTTCCTCTTCTTGGTGATAGTTGCAAATGGAAAAATAGCCCCTCTTCTCGAGTATCGACCTGTTTGAATTATTCTCATGCCTGGCAACTTGTGTTCTTATACCACTAAATTCTACCCTTCGGAGTCACCAGATGTGTTATAGAATGAGCCTCAAAAGGCTGGATTTTGCCAAGTTACACACCAAACTTGACAATATTAAAAATAAAATTTAAAACTTGAAGGACCCGAAGATATAGCTCTTTAATTTGGTTATGGGGTATTGTTGTGCAACTACTAATCTCGAAAGGTACAAAGTGAAACTCTCAGTCATGCAAGGCAACCAGGGAAAACCCGAAATACCAAAAACTATGAAATTTTGAAAGTCAAAATATCAAAAATATAAGAATACCCTTTTGAAGATTATCCCCGATCTATCAACGGTGAAATTTTTGACTTGTTTTGAGCAAGTTAAGCCCTTGAAAATTGATTTCAAAGTTCACCTGAAGGTGAAAAATCAAATTGTAAAACCTGCAATTTTTTAGTCCAAATTTCTTGAAAATTCCTTCAAATCTATGGAATGACCTCTTGGTCCCACCGGGCATGCCAAAACTATTGGTGATGAATCACAAGACCCCCGAATGTCTACAACTCGATGGGTTGAGACTCGCAGGATTGATAACATGGAGCTTTTCCCAAGTGTGGGACCTCAAAATCGTAAAATCTCTCCTGATGAAGGCCGGTTCCTATTCCTCTGCTCGATGCACACATAAAAATGCATAGGGTTTACTCAAAACCTAAACTAACTTTCCAAGGAGACAGGGTAAGAAGATGCATAAAATAAAACCTAAACTAACAAAGGTGATGCATCGAGGAATGAAGAACACTTGTCTTGCCAATAAAC
Organism: Taxus wallichiana var. yunnanensis; assembly: GCA_018340775.1. NCBI lineage: Eukaryota > Viridiplantae > Streptophyta > Pinopsida > Cupressales > Taxaceae > Taxus > Taxus wallichiana. The sequence continues at coordinate 189,915,594 of CM031240.1, read as the reverse complement.
ACAAACCATTAAAATGCAATGCAAGATCATGCACAGATAACCAGATTTGCAGTGAAAGATCAGGAGGATGAAAATGAACACAGAGAGGGTTGAGAATCATCCACATACATGCATTATTTGCTCCAAATATTGATACAATACACTACAAAATGCCAAGAGGCAAAGTTACATTACAGTTTTAGATGGGAGGTTTGAACTCCACAAATTCACCTGCCAAAGAGAAGAAGGGAGGGGAAAACAAGAATGTCCAACCTTTAGAAAGAAGCCCTTCTTACAATTTATAGAAGAATGAGAGAGGGAAGAGAGAGGAAATCCAAATCTACCCCAACCACCTCCGTTGCATTTAATTCATCTCATTATGGTGGTAGGTGAGAACCCTAAAGCAAACCCAAAAAGTGGCGAACTATATTTTTGCATTTTTAAGAATTTGATCTCACCCAATTAAAGATATCCAATCGTAGTTGGATAGAGGACCTCGTAAGCTTTCGAAAAGTCCAACCTTGCGTGAAATCGAGCTCCTGTGAAAGGTTATGGCCATCAATATTTGGGTCGTGGTTTGCTTCGCAATCATTCAAAATGTTGTGCCTCTTGAAGGTGCACCTTGGCACATCCATCCTTATGTCGACATCCTCTTACATGCGCTAAGGCGCAAATTTCTTCGTGTCGACACCTTATGTCATGTGCCTTTTACTTGCGCTGGTTGCATCCATTTACGTGTCGACATTCTTTTACATGCGCCTTAACGTGTGCCTTGGCGCATCCTTTTACATGTCGACACTCTTTTCTATGCACCCTTAACCTATGCCTTGGCACATCCATTTACATGTTGACATTCTTTTCTGTGCACCCTTTAACTCGCGCCTTTCGTGCATCCATTTACATGCCGACATTCTTTTAAATGTGCAGCCTCTTAACTGCGCCTTGGCATCCTTTACATGTCGACATTCTTTTACCCGCGCACCCTTAACCTGCGCCTTTAGCACATCCATTTACATCTCGATGTTCTTTTTCTCAGGCCCTTTACTCGCCTTTGGCGCATCCATTTACATGTCAACATTCTTTTTGTGCGCCAACTCGTAACGCTCTTGGCGCATCCATTTACATGTCGACATTCTTTTTGTAAGCCCTTAACCTAAACCTTGCGCATCCTTTTACATGTTGAAGTTATTTTGTGCACCTTAACATGTGCCTTTGGCACATCCATTTACATGTCGACATTCTTTTCTATGCGCCATTAACTGCGCCTTTGGCTATTAGCGCGATTGGCGAAGCAATAAATATCAGGCTCACGAGTTTCTTTGATTTCCATATTCTTATGTTTGTCTATATCTACCTGGAGGAGATATTTACAATAGTATCACCTAGTTTTAATTATTTTTGACACTCATCTTTTACTCTCAAACTCCTAGAAATCAGTTTAGGATACACCAATAAGGAACTAGCCTTGATACTGGAGACTCACCTCAAAATAGGTATACCCACAGACCTAAGGTGTTTCCATTGTATCTACGAAAGAGAGAGATCATTTGTGCAAGCTTAGAAAACCTGCAACCATCTCTCTACAGGGTGCACTTTTGAGAGATAATAGTTCTAATTATTGTGTATGTAAAATTCTCATTTTCACAACATTTCAAGATTGTTAAGACCTATGTTATTTCCAAGAAAACGTTGCGTCAAACCTACCATTCTTGCACTATTTCTTGTTGAATACTGCATTTGAATTTAGATTCAAAAATAACATCGATAACATGTCCTTTGTATGTGGTAGTACATAAAATATGCCATGGTTTGTAGTTGTTCTTGAATAAGTCCTAAGTGTAATTCATGTCATTGATGTCATAAGGGGTTGATATAATTTTAGAGACAATAATTCTAAAAGTCTTGTATAAAAGGATTTTTGACAAACATAAAAGGTCATAGGGACATTGAATTCGAGATGGAACATCTAAAATCTTTGATGTACCTAAACAAATGTTGGGCTTGATCGCAGCTTTCCATTTATCACCTTTATGGTTGTTGCTTTAGCTCCAATCTCAAGCACCTTTGAATAAAAGGTAGGAGTTCCATTCTTACGGGAGAACCCTATATGCATCTAAGAATATAATTGTTTCTTGTACATGGGTTTCAATTTCAATAACCCATCTCAATCAAAAATTCCCAACATTTAATCAAACAAATTAATAGTTGCTCATAACAAGTGGAAAGTTTTGGATCATGCCGTATTTTTCTTGTACTTATGTCATGTTAAAAAAAAAATCTATAAGAATCTTTTAGATTAAAATATGTGCTTTCCGTGGAGAAGTAGTGTCAACATTTTTGAAAATATGGATAGCATTTGGTGATATGTTTATGAATGTTGCTCTACTTTTGAAGCATATTTTTAATATACTTAAGAATTTCATGGTGGGAAAGAAGCTGGTTGAAATAATCATTTACTCTCCATATGGATATCATAGTTTGGTTGTGGATGTTCAATCTATCATCATTTCTAGAAGGGAGGTACTTAATTTTCCCATCTCTTTCAATGACCAAAGATGAAGTAGGTTGTGTGGCCCGGGGGGTGTTATACCTGGTATTGCGGTTGCGATTGATTTCTACATAAACATGTTTTCTATGAACATTTAAGGTGGCATGCTTAACATGATTAAATAATTCTTAAAGTTCTACAAGTGGGGAGGAGGATAAAATTTATGTGGTATCTAACAAACAAGGGTCATCTAGTAGTGTGATGCAAACAAAATCCAACCGGTTGTAATATGGATAGGAGTTCCAAGTATACACAAACTTAAATCCAAGTATTGTTTAGTTACCACAATATATGATGTATCCGTCTAGTCTATCGTATTAAATTTAGGAGCATCTTCATGCCAAAATAAAGCGTGGACATGTGCGAGCCTCTGTATTTCTGTTCATACCTCCAAGACGAGGGAACACAAATACAAGTTATGTAGTTTGGAACAAACATAAAAATAATTAGTTATAATTTAATTATACCAAAAGTCTACTATTGCAAGTTCCTTATGCAATATATCTTCACTAATTTTTTTGAATATGTGATGTAGGTGTGCATTCTCGCCGAGGGTTAGATACAATGTTAAGGTTTCTATAACATTGTGTGGATTTAGGATCAATAGGGAATGCACCATACATAATATTGTGGAGATCCGGGGCATTTGGTGTTTGCAAAACTTAGCGTGAAGAATAAATTTGGTGTCCACAATTGTTGTACCATATATAAAACCTCATACTGCATTTAGTGGTCAAAATGATCATGTCTCTGAAGGATTGAACCAAACAATATTAAATTATCTAGGAGGTTTTATTTAGGGTATTCCAATAGTTATTTTCACATATCTCCAATTGTTTGAGGGCTTCCAGGATTCAATGTTCTTTTTCATAATAACTATTTTTGTAGACTAACTAGTGATGCGTAATAACAACACCCCTAAATGTCTACGTAACTCAATAGGTTGAAACTATCGGTGTGATTGTAACATGGAGATTTTCCCAAAGTGTGGGAATTTGCAATTGAGAAAGTTCTTTGGATGAAGGCCAGTTCCTATTCCTCTATTCAGATGCACACATTCAAATTGTAGAGGATCTTCTCTAAAACCTACTCTAACTTGCCAAGGAGACAGGGTTAAGAAGATGCAAGAAAATAAACCTAAATTAATAGAGGTGGTGCACCAAAGGAATGTTGAACACGTGCTTTGCAATTAAACACAAAACCCAAATAATGTAATACAACCACCATACACGATAACCAAGATTGCAATGAGAGATCGGGAAGATGCAATGAACATAAGAGAGGGTCAAAACCATCAATGGACTAATTTTATTGCTCCAAAATTTAATACTGATCCATTACAATGGCCAAGAGGCACAACTTGCATTACATATTTAATGGGAGGTTTAAACTCCATAAATCCACTTACAAATAAGAGAAGAAGGAGGGTTGAAAAGAAAAATTGTCCAACCTTTTGAAAAGTGCCCCCATACAATATATATGGAGAATGAGAGAAGGAGATAGAAGAATTTGAATCCTACTCTAACCACCCAAGAAATGCATTGAATTCACCTACAACAATGATGGGTTCTATTGCAAAACCCATGCCTCCATGTGTTGTTCCTTGTTGGGAAAGAAAGGAATCCCATACTTCATTATGGTGGTAGGTGAGAAACTTGGAACACCCTCTAAAAATGGTAGACTATATTTCTTCATTTTGTGTAGAAGAGACCTGCTAAGATTTCCAAAAATCCTTTCTTGTGCAAATCCGAGATCCCAATCAAAATTTATGGCCATTTGAAGGTCGAGGTGTCATTTTGTAAAAATGGCGTTCTTGATCTCACATTTTCTGAGTTAGAAATGCATGCAACCTCTGAAATCTTAAAATTTGGACTTTCAGACATTTCCATTTCAGAGATTGAGACACTATTCATCTACAAACATTTCTTGAGAGCTTTGAAAGTATGAAACACGAACCTTCGAAACCCGAAAGTCCAAAATTTTAGACTTTCTTACGATGTTTTTCCTTTTAGGAAAATTTTCAACGTTTATTGCCCACATCACCTTGAGAGTTATGAAACCACGAAACCCAAAGTTCTCAAACTCTAAAACTTGAAATTGGGAACCGCGTTGACCACTCAAACTCGCGTTAACCACAAACCCAAACGCTTTCGTGATTTAGACTTTAGGATTTTGGAAATGTTTGGTCCCTCTTTGTTTTTATCCCCGAGACTTTCGAAACCCCAAATTCCGCACCTTTGAAAATTTGAAACCCAAAATTTCAAAATTTTGGACTTTCAGATTTTAGGCTTTTTATGTCTGACCGAGATCCCCAAAACCCCAAAACCTAAAATTCTGAAATATCATACTTTCAAAGTTTCAGGTTTTAGAACGTTTTCTCCATTTTCCCAACTTCGCACTCCGAGAGTTCAAAAACCCCAAAACTTGAAAGTCCAAAATTTTAGATTTTCAGAGTTTTGGGTTACGGAAACTCCTTTTGATTTCTCCAACTTTGGCCACCGAGAATTCTGAAACTCCAAAACCCAAAAGTCTAAAATTTTAGAATTTCAGAGTTTCGAGTTTTGAAAACATTTTTTCTTCTTGATTCCTCAAAATCATGCCTTAGCCCATCTCCGAGAAGCTCAACCTCCAAAGTCTCAAACCCGAATTGCGGACTTCTTTTCCTGAAAATCTACGTAATTTGCTCGAGCCTTCTTTAACTTTATTTGCCCAAATCTGAAATGTAAGCCTTCATGATGAAACAACCCCTGTGGCTTCTCTACGTGAAAGTTATTTTTTGTCCAATTTTTCCCAAGGGGATAAATTAGATAACACTAACTTCTATGGTGCATTATGAGACCTATTTATAAGGAAATTAGGAAATTGTAGGGAACAAAATTTCCCATCATGGTATCGATCAAATGTAGAGTGTATTCATGTATTGGAACTTATTTTAAGTGGATTTGTTGCTTACGCATTGATTTCCTACTAGAAACAAATTTGGGAAATCCATTAAGAAAAGGCCATGTGTATTGGATTTATTTATTAGCGAAATCCCAAGATTTAGCCATGACATGGTAAATGGAGTGTTACCACTATGGGTAAGCAAGATACTCTCAATTTCCTCTTCTTCTGTTCCTATATTGTTAAGTGTTGGTATAAAAGACGATGAGTGCGCATACATGTCATCATAGGAAATAGAAACATCAATACCATTAGCTATAAAAGAGGTTTACCTTTGAGTAATTTCCATTGTGGATTTGTTAAAAGGAGGAAACATTTGAAAACTCGGATAGTAGAGAGGAAATGGCATCATTGTTGATTAAGACATATTTGTAATATGGATCATGGGAGATTTTATATTCATGCGAAGGCCACCAAAACAAGAAATTTATGATGTAGAAATCATACGTTGTTAAATTAGCTCCTTCCCTTTGTATGAGTACTATGTCCAAATTTACAATGCATTGTGGTAGGTATTTTTATATTGAAGAAATGTTTTACATGAAACTTATAGTGTTTCTTGAGAATTTTTATTGTCCGCCATGTACTTGGGTGACTTGCAAGAATGGATTAATGCATGCGATTAACATCTCCACAATGTGGGTTAAAGACACGAACAATAGGTGGCTTTATAGGGCCAATGTTGTTCCATAAAGAGAAGTGATGCCCGTGTTTTTCAGATCTGCATATGTTACAAGAACACAAGCCTTCAAATAAAATTGTTTTAATTTCAGATTAATTTTCCAAACATATTGAGATGTTCACCAAAAATATTATTTCTTGAAACCGGTGTGATTCAATAGTTTGCGACAATGGCGGGAATATGGGAAAGCTTAGTGTATGGGAAGGGGTGGGTTGTTTTGTTTGAGTAAATTGAAGGTTAGAAGGTAGAAAGTAATTATAAGGAGAGGAAGAACTGGTTATACATGTATGAGGGAAATGAAGCAAGGTTGGTACGTGAGATAGTTCCATTTGATGACCCAAATAATTTTGAAGAGGTGGCATTAGTAAGAAAAGATGAGTTCACATGTGGTTTGGTGGATATTGGTATAATTTTTCCTCTTCTAAGGGGTGGAGAAGAACAAGATGGGTTGATGGAATGTGCATGGTCGTGCAAAATAGTTTCCATGCAAGTTACTTGTGGAATGTTGGTCTACAATCCTTCACTAGTTGAATTTGATGGAAAGAATGGAAATTCAAGAAATGATAGGTTGTTGGCTAATGTACATTGATGGATATTAAATATTTCCTTTATTTTATGGTCTAAGTGTGTAGACACAAAATCACACACTTTGGGTAATTATCTAGCCCTTATTACATACTACTATTCATATGATTCATATGTAAGAAAAGTACTAATTAACCCATGTCATTTGGCCACCTTTCTTTCTATTGCCACTTTTAGTCTTGCATCCTTATTTTCTAAGTTTTCCTTTTTATACCTCAAAATTTATCATCCTAGACACTAATGCCCACCTAGGACGCCAATGCCAGCACCTTCATCCCTCCTGGTGCCCATGAACTCAAAGTATAATCTATTCACACATTTTGGATCCTTTCTAGTCACTTGAGTATCGTATCATTTTTCTATTCAGCCTCCTTGGGGTTAATTATAAAATTAAAGCAAGTGAATCATACAAATATAAAGTAATGTAGTCATGATAAGGCACCAAACACTAAGCATTAGCTATCACCACCTAAGGTTGCATCATTCAAGCATCTAATAGCTCCATTCCATCTATCTAGCACCATTTAAGGGAATCAAGGGTTGTTTAATCTGCATACATTTCATAGGAGGGGGAGTTCATTCTATTCCATGCACATATTTACTACATTTCTTTACATCTAGCTTACTTTTCTCGCTATCAATTCCAACATGCACAAGAGCCACATAATGTTATAATCATACACACACACAAATATAAATAAATTGAGTTTGAGATGTAGTGCAACGCTTAGTCATAATTTCACCATTGTTATAGTGAGGACAATCTGATCCCTCCTTTTACATCTTTCTTTTTAAGGAATTGATGTCTATTTGAGAGTTTTACGAGTCATTCTTTCATTGCGGGTTTCTAGTGACTTTGGAGATCACCGTGCGACCACATAGAGATCAAAAATAAATAACATCTAACACCTTATGGCCACTCGAGGTGGATTTCTAAGAATTTATAAAAACCTAGGCACCCGAAACATGTCTAGGGTGCTCGTTGGCACCCCTATCCTCTCTAGGTACCCTAGTCCGGAAAGATCGCAAGTTCACAAATTTTTTTGAGTCTCTTTGCAACACTTCTCACTCTCTATTCACCTAGTCAAAACTTTAGCACAATCCATATCTCACTTTGAATCAACTAAGGATTCTTACCATCTCTTTGAACTTAGGGTTTATTATTTCATTTCTTAGTTTACGTGGGTTAATTTATGTACTTATTTTTGAATTTATTTACTTCTACAATACAATTATATTAGGCTCATATTTCACATTTAGTATAATCATTTTGGTGAACCCAAACTCTATTTAAACACCCTTAGGTTCTTCTTAATTCTATTTTATTTGTTTTCCTAGGCTCCTTTCATCATGAGTATCTCTATTAATGATTTCTTGCTTATCCATCCCGAATTAAGAGAGAAAGTAAAAAAACTCCTAAATTTACTGAAGTCACATACCTACTAATATTCATTCAGATACAAACATATCAATTGTTTTTGATGTATTTTATCATCCTATCACTTTTTAATCTAATCCTAGTGCTAATCGTACTATTTTCGATATAGTGACCCACCTCCTCGTACATCATGATTCGCATTTACAATGTGGGTGTCAAACACACTCTAATAGATAATGGATCTGATATAAATCTTTGTCCTATGTCATTCCTTGAAAATATTGGTCTTCCTGCCTACTCATGTTAGTCCATCATCCCTTTGTCTTCACATATATGATGAATGTTTTCATCCATTCTCATCCACATTACTCGCTATCACCGTCAAACCAAAACATATCAATATCATTTTCTTTATCATTGAATTCCTAGTTTCAAACACCTATTTACTTGGTAGGCCATGGCTTCATACCATGCAAGTGGTTTCCTCTATAATACATAACTATGTCAAATTAATATATGAGGGCATAGAGTATACACTTCCTTATGATTTATATCCATTCACATATTGTGATCATGATCCTAATACTACACTTCCTACTCAACGAACTAATATTATTGATGAACCACAACCTATGGATACTCCACTAATTTTCCACCACTAAAAGGTGTTATTTGTATGTTGTTCCAACCACATCTTTTCCTCCCCATAATTCTACTACTGCTATGATCATTTATCGGTGGCCTATCCTAACATCAGACATCACTCCATCTCCTCCACCTTCTCAAGAGTCAACTCTATCAAGATCGACCTCATTTAACATGTAAAATTCTAAAAAATGACACTTATTGGGAACACATTCCATTTGATCCTACTTTTGATGATATGATATGTACACATGATGGTATAGCTCAACTTGGGTATACACTTGATGATTTTATACCACCACCTTAATCACCTCATCTTTATCCCGGTTTCATTCTTATTACGTAATCTTATAGCACTCATGTCTTTTAACTCACCATATTTCTTGTGTGTGCTCCTCATCCTTCTCCACTTACACTCAAAAAATATTGGCTTGATTACAATAGGGAAAACTATACCACTGATTACAACGATATATCATTCCCTATACAATTTAGTTGTGTCTTCATTTATAATTATTCATTCCTTATTTATTCACCAAACCTTACTCATTGGTATGCACATGGATTTATATTACCACCCTTCACCGACAAAGAGTATGCTATGGGTATGTATAACTTGACCAACCCAAGACTATCGTTTATCAAGTCTAAGATGCCTCACCATACTGCTTTTGACCATGAGAACAATCACCTTTTAGATGACATTACATGATCACCGTTATTATCTCGCATCTTCTCATGGGGCTACACATTATTTCTCCCTTCCCTTCTAACACCAAAACACTCATTATCTTATTATCACTTTGCATCTAATCTTTCACATTCAAATACATAAATGCATACATTAGTATCATCATTTCCCGATGACACACTCATCTTCTTAATGGTTCTTACATGAATTTTGAGGGATCTCTCACAATAAGAACCTCATTTCATACTCACATAAAATTCTTCATTTGAAGTACATATCTATTAAAGGATCACTTAGACTTAATTATATCTATGATATTGTTTATCACTCATGATGCATATAATACAATATCACATCATTGACTACATCACTCAATTAAACATATACTTCCTATTACACTTTATCTCTATCACATAGGACCTATCTATCTATTCCAAATAAAATTCATCAAATACCACACTTATCACCATACACTTGTAGGCAATCATACCGACACCCAATTTTCTAGTGTCACTATCCATCTTCCATCTTACACATCTTGTATTTAGTCTTGTACATTATAGTACACATACATTTAAATCATTATTACTTTATGATGCACTCTCATGGTTTGGTTCACACTTGACTATTGAGGAATCATGTACACATGAACCTCATCCACTACACACTATAATACACATTACACTACATATTACATATCACACTTTATACTTACATTGTGTACATTAATTTCTCCGCAACATTTATTCTACACATTAACAATATATATATGTTTCACATACTATACAATGAACATGATTTTGACACATCTCTCCTACTATACACATTTAACACAACATACTACATACTCACTATACATACTTATTGCACTTATTCATCATATATAACCTCCACACCATAACAATACATACATTTTCACATATTCAACACAATCAATGCATTCATAACATACCCCTCTTCCATCATATGACACATATTTTTTCTATCAACAAACACAACTTACAACACATCTATCTCAAACAAACACCAACAAACACTCAATTGTTCTCGTAGCTAATCCCTTTCAACAAAAAATTCATAAAATGCAATATAATAACCACATCCTTATCTAATGTGCATACAAACAGATTACACACTTCACACAACACACATTATATACACTCAAAATCCTCTTATCCCATCATCTACCTGCACTCTACGTATCTATCTCTACGCATTGCACTCACTATCCTATGATGCACTCTAGTTCCACGGTCCATACTCGACTAATAAGGGTCTATATTCCAAGTGGAACTCACCACACTCGTGCTTTTACTCACACACTCACTTACTCATTCATGTACACCCTATGCACAAGATCAAAACCATTTTTCAATGACACACTCTCATTTACGGTTCATTTTTGACCGCCGAGGGACACATACAAAATTAACCTCATCTCATGTATATACATACAATTGAGGGGCACATGGATCCTATCATTCACACTACATTCCATTCCATCTCATCCATAACATGATACATATTTTGGTTGCATTTTATATTGTTTACTCATTTATTTACATGTTCACTTTATTACACATGCTATACATATATCTTGTATGTCATTATATTTATCATAAACACATGTATGTTCAATTTAATTTCTAGTTATGATCATAAATGTTAAAGTTAAATACATGCATCATTGATGTTTGGCATAATACCTATTACTAGTCCCACAATGGCTCCTGTGGGCAACCACTTCCATAGACTAAAAAGTTCTCTTGTTTTATTTTGTTTCATAACACATTACTTTATCACATTATACATGTTTTGAATTACCTTTTAACTATCTAACATCCTAATGAGTGCTTCATGTGCAACATTTTTTATGTAGGGATACTTACTTCCATGGTTGTCAGATTACTTTTTCGTCATTTCTTTCTCTTTGTTTGCATTATTTGCAGGATTTTCCCTTTGTCTTGTGTGTACATTATCTTCTTTTGGATTCGCTCAGATTTGATTGTCTTATGACATCATGAGTGATGTCCCATATTTGCAGCCCACTTTTCATGGCCTACATTATATTTTTGCATCTTAGCTTACACATTATCCACATCTTGTCTTCTACATGTGTTTGTTTGCTTGTACTATCGCTTGTATCCCGCCACTTTGATTGTGTGTGCCTTGGTTTCTACAAATAACAGTTCCTTCTCCTTGTAGGGAACATTTTCAGCACATTGGTTGATCCTCTTTTGGGCCCTCATACTCCTTCAATGATGTTGCATGTACCCCAAATGAGGGGGCATCATTTGGGTGAATCACTTACCCCATACAAAATATACGAGTCACGATTCAATATAACACAATGTTCATGTGTTAGATAGGGCTTAGAATTAGAACTGGGTCCTTAGCACAACATAGTCACTAGAGCCCTTCACTGGATGCCTATAAAAATGGAATAATTACATAGAACTTTGGCAATTCAACACATTCTAAAGAACTCAACACACAACAAATTTTACATGTCACATAGTCCTAAGCATTTTGGCATGCATGCACTACACACTTTCACATTGGATAGAATTTTTCAAAATTTTCACACCATCTACTGATTGTGTCCTTCATTCAAGGAAGCGCTTAAAGGTTAGAGGATAACATTGAAATTTCTCTGTACACTTCTTCCATGACATGGCATGAGATCACCCCAAATACTCATAATCGTGCAACCGCGTGAGATCACCCAAAAAATCATTCTTCTATGACACATCGATTAACAAAAATATGGTTCCTTAAGGGGGCATAGGGTATTAATGTTAATATAGTTAGGAGAAATAAAACTCTATATAAAGTAAACTAAAATATTAAGGAAAATTATAACTAATTACCTAAATGAAATGAAAACCATAAATTTACAAGAGAAGGGAGAGAAGTAACTTAGTTGATTCGAAGAGATCTTTATGCAGGTTGTTACAGTGTCTGTAAATAGAATATAGAAGTGTAGAAAATCACTCGGGAACCCTAAAAAGACTAGATATGGAAAATCTAAACTGAATGGGGCACCTAAGAAGGTACTAGGCCACCCCAGGTGCCATGGTCTATAGATTAGTACTTATGATCTCTCTGAAAATTATCCAGATTTGAGTTTTGTATGGTCGCAAGTTGATCGAAATTCTACTGTTCATCACACTGGATTCACTTGATGAGTTGAATAATGAATTGCAATACAGAGGAAGTATCAAACCATAGGAAAACTAAAAATTAAAAATGAATGGGTCGATGACCTCGGCCTCCAAAATAGTCAACTTATAGTTGAGTGTTACACTACATTTCGAGACGTGGATGTAGTTACGGTGAGTGTGTGCATGTCATGCCCTAGGTACTCTCGTACTTAATTACAATTTTTGAAGTAGCGAGAAATAGTAACTATATAAAATGTAAATAGAATGTGTGCATGGAATAAAATAGAATACATCCACCCTATGTAGTGTGTCTTATGTATATCTCTATCCTTGATGCATGCCATTATGTGGATGCAAGTGATACAATGGATGCAACTCTATATTGAGTGATCACGGTATGTGGCACTAGGACCCTCATTATGGTCTTATAACTTTATATTTATATGGATTACAAACTTAATTTAGTAATTGATCCCACGACAGGACGACATAGGAAAAAGATAAGGATGAACAACGACTAAAAATGCCCCAAAAATAAGTGGGAAAGGATGTGCATAGATCGAGGCACCTAGAATGGGACCAGAGGAACCTCGGTGGTACCCCATTATAGTTTGGGGTGCCCTTATTTTGGGATAGAATTATGGGCGGCTTGAAAAATGGATGGATATATGCTAGAAAATACATGGGAATTATGAAATAAAATATAAATTAAAGATGGCCAAAGGTGGGATTAAGTAGTACCTTATTCACTTGAGAACCTTCTAAATAGTAGTATAAGACAGGATAAATAATGTCTAAAGTGAATAACATTGTGTCTATATTTTCCCCCACTTTATCTTTGGTGAGTGGAATGCTCAAAAACATAAAGTAGATAGAGATGCATACTTGATATCCATGTATAGTTTAGAAGAATACGTGTTAATGGAATAGAATCAAGCATGGAATGAAAAAAGAAAAATGTGGAGGAGCGTGGATTCCAAATATGAAAAATGCACATTAAAAGTGATGAGAGTGAATCTAGGGCGGAACACATGTGTAGTTACTTATTGTGTGTGTAGTGTACACCGCATCGTTAGTAAAGGAAAATACATGTAGTAATGTGTTGTCATTGTCATTATCATTATTTTTTTGTTGTTACCCCCAATTTGATCACTTGGTTCTCATTTGGCGGACTGCCCGGAGAAAATGATTAAGTATTCAAATATATATGTAAAATAATGTTGTGTAAAATATGCATGTGTAAAGTAAGAAAATGTAAAATACACTTGGGAAAAAATGTAAATTGAACATGTGCACTTGATCCATGTTGAGGAAAGGGTGTAGTAGGATATCTTGTACTATCGTGAGTTTTTGGGTGATCTCATGCGACCACTAGCTAAATAAGTACATGCGAAATCGTTGTATCCTCTAACCTTTAACCACTTTCGCTAAATGTGTGAAGAGATATTTATAATATCCTAGGTTTTGGGTGATCGACACCACTGGACATAGAAGTGTAGAGTGGCACACCCACTATAACCCCTAAGCATGTAACCAATCCGCATAATTGATGAAGGAATGTCATCACCAATCCGGCACTATGATAATTCTTCACCGGGAACTCCTCGTGCTATGATTATTTACTAATGCACAACTTTTAGTTTGGTGGATGGAATCTAGAAACACAACAACAACCATAACACAAGAATACCATAGACTATGATAAGAAGGAATGACGATAAATCTGAAATATAAGTGTAAATTATAATATCAACATGAAATTGTTACAATCTCACCCATGAGGTACTTCTTGAAGTGTTCTGACTTCACTTGCCTTCCAACAATAACTATGGGAGAAACTTCACAATTACACTTCTTAATGGCTTCTTTAATACACCTTCAAAATGATGGCTTCCTTTACACACTTACAATATTTCTCACTACTTCCTTCTATTCTAAATGAGGGGGTGGCCTCTTTATTTATAGGAATTTAGGCTTATCCATCTTATCTCTAAGATAGGATAGAAATCTCTTCCGGCCAATCATATTTCATGCCTAAACTCTTGCCTTTACATGTAGGCTTATCTTCTAAGATAAGATAAACCTTATCATCTCACATGGGTTCCACCTTTTTAGAATTTTCCACAAATAAAATACACAAAATATTTATGACATCACTCTTTGTCCTTATTACAAATATAATATTTCTAATTCCTAATCATGTAGATCCTACTTCTCTACTTATCCCAAATTTGACATTTTAACATTACTGACAACTTACGATAAATATTTACTTTTTACAACATTCCTATTGTACTTTGACTGTTACCGTACTCTACATTATTGGTGGCACCGTACTGACGGTGCCGTTATCTTCTATCAGGACGTACTACTAATTACACTTAACAACATCCTATTCCTAATACATACATTAATGAAATAGAAATTACGGAGGAAAATTTTAGTGTCGACATCTTCCCCTTCCTACTTCTACTCCGTCCTTGGAGTAGACTATTCCGGTGCTTGGAAATCTTGACTTGTCATGGTTAACCCATTTCGTAATGGGAGTGCCATCGAATTCCTCCAGTCAGTCGTTCCATTTTCATGCCACAATGCTATTTTGTAGGGCCCCATCCATTTTGGAAAAAAATTTCTCTGTCTTCTTTTTTTTGTATCTAGAATCATATCTAGAACCAAGTCATTCACATGAAATGGAGACCAGAGGATCTTTTGATCAAAGTAATCCTACTTCATTTTCTTCTTATAGCTTGTATCCTTTGCTATTTCCCTCATTTCCTCTAGTAAATGAAGATGTACTAACCTTTCTTTTACTGAATCACTTTCATCCATCCTTTCATTTTTCATAACTCTCATAGTGGGAATATCAAACTCAATAGGAAGAAGCTGGATCAACGTGCCATAGGCCAACCGAAATGGGGAGTATCCTGTTATTGAATTTGATGTTTCCCTATATGCCCACAATGTTGCATGAATCCTTTTATCCCACTTATGTACTGTGAGGCTACATCTTTTGCTAGAATTTGACACAACACACAATTTATTCGTTCACCTGTCCATTTGTGCTTGGCTTATATGTTGTTGCCTTCACGTGCTTAATAGAAAATTTATTGACTAGGACTTCTACTACCTAATTAATGAAGTGGCTTCCTTGATCTGCATACATTCCTAATGGGCAACCAAATCTGGTGACAATGCGTTCATATATGAACCTTGCCACTTCATCCATAGAAAGCTATTTGATGGCTAGCTTCAACCCACTTAGTTAAATAATGCATGTAGCTACTGATATACTTATTTTGGTGTGGGGTAGTTGGAAGTGGACCTAAAATATCTATTCCC
>CM031240.1:189743916-189899540 GCA_018340775.1 Taxus wallichiana var. yunnanensis | reverse complement strand
AGGAATTTAGCTTACTATCTTATCTCTAAGATAGATAGAAATATCTTCCTACACAATCATATTTCACATGCCTAAACTCTTGCTCTTACATGTAGGCTTATCTTCTAAGATAAGATAAACTTTATCATCTCACATGGGTTCCACCTTTTTTAGACTTTTGTAGACCCTACTTTTCTACTTATCCCAACTTTGACATTTTAACATTACACCACCACCTTACAACAAATATTTACCTTTTTGACAAAGATTCCTATTGTACTTAGATTGCTACCGTACTCTACATTATCACATGGCACCATACTCTAGCGACACCGTTATCTTTATCGGAAGTTACTACTAATTACACTTAACAACATCCTATTCCTAATACATACATTAATGAAATAGAAATTACGGAGGAAAATTTTGAGTGTCGACAGGACACCATGCCTGTTAAGGTTGTTGTGTATGGAGTTCGTAGATTTGTTTGAACTCACTTGCTATGCATAAACTGATGTATATACATTGTGTTAGTATAAAAACATGAATACTTATCCCCTCTTTAAGGGCACATGTGATGTCACCGAAAGGAGAAAACGACCCCAAATGAAGACCAAACACAATCTAAGCTATAGAAATTTTCCCTACGGGGAAGGGAAAAACTTGCAGTAGATACTAAGGCGCACACACAAAAGGGGATGGATAGCCAAAAATGTGTTAGTATTAAAACATGTGCATGCAATGAGATAAGTATAAAATATGCAGATAATGTAGTAACTATAAAAAGTAGTGTAAACACGCAAGAAAAAACCAGACCGCACAAAGCATTTTTCAAACATGGACATCACCTCGATGTCGCAAGACATTTAAGGCCTTCATGGCTGCAAACAACAGAAGTGTGCGCACACAAGCAAAGGGAAAATCCCACATACAATGGAAAATAAATAAGATAAGTGAAAGAAAAGAAAACAAGTAGTCATGGAAACGTGTAATCTTGCAAAACAAGTGCTACACATGGAACACCTGTTAGCATGTCGAGTGATAACCAATATGTCAAAACGTGTAAGAATAAATTATATAAGATGTTAAGTACAAAATGAAATAGTAGCACCTAGATAATGTAATTATGGATGCCGCCAATGACCAATATAGGTAGGGTAGAAGGTGAGCATCCATGTTACGTGTAGAGTCTTGTATCTACAATCACACTAAAAAAGATGTGAGCTTACATGCGTGTATGATCTGATATATAAGAAAGTGATATAACATGTGTATTAGAGTGATCATGTAAAAACACTAGTAAGCAAGAGTAAATACCACCAAAACAATGAAATCTATTGTGGATGGGTGGAATGGAATACAAGATGTAATTATAAGAGAAACGTGCCTCGAGTGGATGGAATTTGTATACGGTGAGGTTCATTTTGTTTTCCCCCGGTAGTCAAGAATGAACTATGTGAGGAGTGCTTCATCGGGAAATGGTCGAATAATGGTGGTTGTGTCTAGCGTGTTATGATGAATGTGTTTATGTGATGATGATAAAATTTGATATGTGGAGAGATGTGTTTAAACCCTATAGCCAAAGTGTATATCACGAATTTTTGAAATGGAAGAGTGATGATTTATCCCTAAGTGTATATAACTATAGGATGATTGTATGAGGATGAAACATATGGAAAGATGTGTGTGGAACCTATAGCCTAAGGGTATACCATGACTTGTTGAATGGAAGAGTGATGATTTATCCCTAAGTGTATATCACTATAGAATGAGTGGATGGTGAAGAGACATATGTAAATATATGCATGAACCATATAGCCTAAGCATATACCAAAACTTGTTGAATGAAAGAGTGATGATTTAGCCGTAACCGTATATCACTATAGAATAAAAAGGATGAATATGGGTTATGATGTATCCTAAATCCATAAGTCGCTATGAGATGAATAATAAGGGAGTGGTGATGACCCTAAGGTGTATTCCACTACAAAATGATAAAATGGGGGTGGTGATTTATCTTGAAGCGTATACCACTACAACATGATAATAAGGGCGGTGATTTAATCTAAAGCGTAAATCACTACAAGATGATAGAATGGGTGACAATATAACCTAAGTTATATGTCACTAACGTGGGAATGGTGAATGATAAATATGTCACACTATGAAATTAGGGTCCATTTGATTGGGTAAACCCTTAGCGGTTGAGTATGGATCGAGGAACTAGAGTGCATCATAGGATGGTATGCACAATGCGTAGAATAATGTAATGTAGGTCACCAAATGGTGAATAGGGCGTGTAAATGCATGGTAGGTGTATAATGTAATGTAGAATGTATATCATGTATAATTTATGAAATGAATTAATAGGTGTATATAGGAATGGAATATGTAAGAATAACAAATGGAACTAGACCCATATATAATGTAACCTAGCATAAATGCAAAATGTATGAAAGGAATGTAAAACTAGATGCATATGATATGACGACTAGTGTAGTATGTATAAGATAGATGATGTATAAATGACTAATAGATGAGGGATATATAAGACAATAAAGGATCTATAGTGTATCGATGGAATAAATGTGTGAACCCTAGATCATAGTGTGTGGGGTTTAGTGTAGTGGTAATCCATCAACGGTCTAGCATGAACTTAATTACAAGAGTGTGTCATTAGGAAATGAGGGGTCTAGAATGCATAAGAAGGATACCCATATGTGAATAAGAATACAAAGAGTAGAGGTGCGACTACACTAATTACGAGGAATGGAGGATTGGGTAATGATGATGCTATAATACTTGGAGTGATATGTGGATAGGGAATGAAAATAAGTGATAGAGATGAAGTGTATAATTTAAAATGGTACAACCATTCCAAACAAGTGAGGAAGTATGTCATGTGATATACCCCCAGGCGTAGTGTAGGAAGAGGTTATGTGAACTCACAAGGATATCGCCATCCTCTCTTTCAAAGTCAAATGGATCAAGATTGGTGACATGGTATGATATAGTATGAGGTTGAGCATGTAATGAGTAGATATAATTTAGATGATACATGCCCCTAGCATATTCTTTGTTAGTGACTAGGGATGTGGGCAACCGTGTGCGTACCATCAAGTAGTAGTTAGGTGAATAGCCAAGAAAGGAACTATTACAAATGAAAACACGACCGAAAGGCATAGAAATGAAATATTAGTGTGACTAGGGTCTAAGGTACCTCTGATGTAAGTAATCCAAGAGTCCCCTAATGTGAGTAGAGAAGCACAAGGGGTACATGGGAGATAGACTAAAATATCAAAGACATGTAAGCCATAAGCGGCAGTGATAGTGACAAAACCATAATATAGATGAGAGGTGTGAGTAGAAGGCTAAAGGTCCTCAAAATTAAATCCAAGATGAGCTAGACCAATAGGAGAATAGATGGTTTCATCGCATGTGGGGTCAAACAGAACATGTTCCCAATAAGAGTTATGAATGAAAAGTGTACATGTAAAGGGTATGAGCTAATTGTGAAGACAAAGAGGGAAGGATATTGTGTATGGATGGAACAAGTGGATGATGTGGAATAATAGTGGTAGTAGGAGGTAGTGTAGAAGGGATAGCATCTAGTAAAAAAATAGTGCCCTCAAGTGGTGGTAAATGAGGTTGATCATCCATAGGTTGAGGTTCATCTATAGTATTAATGTGAGGGATAGGAAGACTAGTGTGAGGGTCATGAACATAATATTGGAATGGATCATGATCTTAGAATATAGTATACTCAACACACTCATGTAAGAACTTGATGCAACGGTGGATTGTAGAAGCAATAGCTTGCATGGCATGAAGCCATGGCCTTCCTAGCAAATAATTATATGAGATAGGAAAATCAATGACAAAGAAGACTCAGTAGGGAGAGCCTTAAGGCCTACAAAGAGAGGCAAGGTAACGTGGCCTAGAAATGGACAAAAACACCATAATAAGCATGAAGTGAGATAGAAGAAGGGATACTCATCACAAGAAGACAAACCTAAAGCCTAGAGAAAGGACATAGGAAAACGTTAGCTCGCACTCCTTTATTGATAAGAGTGCACTTGACAACAATGTTATAGATGTGAGATATGATATAAAGTGGTCGATCATTCTCAAAAGGGTGAATTTCAAAGGGAGGATGGGCATGAAATTCTATATGCTAGGAAAAGGCATCAAGAAATGTACCATACATGGAATATGGATGCATGTCAACAGAAACATTGGTAGTAGTAAAGAGGGTTTGAACACGATGAAGCAAATCAAGATGGGTAAGTAGATATTCAATGACGTATATTCATGATGGTTGAATGTAAAAAAATATAAACCCTAGAAGGTCTGCTAAAGAGACACCGGTTCACCAAAATGATTAACAAAAATATAGTTCCTAAATGGAGTCTAGGGTATTAATTTTAATTTAATTAGGAGGAATTAAAATGCTTTATAAAGTAAACTAAAATAGTAAGGAAAAATTATAACTAATCACCCTAATTGAAACAAAAACCCTAAATGTGCAAGAGAAGGGAGAGAAGTATCTTAACTAATTCGTAGAGACTGCGTAGGTTGTCGCGGGTCTGAAAATAGAATCTAGAACTATAGACAATCACTTAAGAAACCTACAAAGACAAGTTATGGAAGATATTAAATGATTGGGGCACTTGGGAAGGTACTGGGGTGCCTCGAGGACCCCGGTTCAGTAGATTAGACACCTCGATCTCTCGTAAAATATCTAGATTTGAGTTTTGTATGGTTGTAAGTTGATCTAAAACTCTACCTGTCTGTCACACTGGATTCACTAGATGAGTTGAATAATGACCTAGAATACAAGAGGAAGTATCAAACCCTAAGAAAAATAAAAATGCAAAATGAATGGGTTGGACTGACCTCAACCTGCAAAATTAGTGGACTTATTTGTGAGCATTGCACTACATTTCTGACCTAGATGTAGGTTTGTCGAGTGTGTGAATTTCATGCCCTAGGTTCTCTCATGCTAGTCACACTTTGTGAAGTAGAAAGAAATAGTAACTATAGAAAATGTAAATAGAATGTGTGCATGGAATAGAATAGGATCCCTCCCCATTATGAAGTGTGTGGTGTGTGTGTGTGTGTGTGTGTGTGTGTGTGTGTGTGTGTGTGTGTGTGTGTGTGTGTGTGTGTGTGTGTGTGTGTGATACAGATCTCCTAGACTTAATGCATCGCACTATGTGGATACAAGTGATGTAATGGATGAAACTCTAGATGGAGTGATAGTAGTATGTGACACGAGGACCCTCATTATTGTCTTATAACTTTATATTTATAGGGATTTCAAGATTAATTTCAGTAATTAATCTTGACAAGGTGAATCGGGAAAAGGATAAGGATGAACCATGGCTCGAAAGGCCCTAAAAGAAGTGGCAATGAATGTGCATAGATTTGGGAACTTAGAGTGGCTCCAGTGTGCCCAGCCACTCCAATACATGATGAGGTGCCCTTATTTTGGGCTAGAATGATGGGGCAAGCGATTCTTAGAAATGGATAGATAAATGCTATAAAATACACAAGAATTATGAAATAAAATATAAAATGAAGATATCATATAGGTGGGATTAATTAGTAGTTTATTCACTTGAGAAGCTTCTACATATTAGTATAAGACCAGCACTAAATAATGTCTAAAGTGCATAATTTTGTGTCTAAAACATCTAGGATCCTTTCTACACCCTTTTCCTTATCAAAAATTAGGTGCACATGTTCCTTTTTAATTTTCATACTTTACATACTTTTATTTCATACGTTTGTATACATTTTTATCATATACATGCGTATTTGAATAGTTTTTCATTCTTCTCTTTACAAGTTCATAGATATGGGAAGATGTGGTCAACACCATCAAACATTTTCATGACATCAACAATAACAACATTGACATCAAAAATAGGCATACTCACAACATCTACACATGTATTTTAACCCTAGGTTCACTTTCATAATGACATTTTGCACTTTGTTTTCCTCCTTAAAATCCACACTTTACATTTCTATCACTTCATGATTTTTCTTGTTCCTCGGCATGCTTTTGACATCAATCTATATGGTTATCGTAAGTATATCTTATATACTCTATGTTATCGAAGCTTTCGATCAACAACATAAAGTGGGGCAAATGTAGACATAAAATAATGAACTTTGGGTACTTATCTAGTCCTGATTACATACTACTATTCATAGGATTCCTAATTTAGAAAAGTACTAAATAACCTATGTCCTTTTGGAACCTTTCTTGCATCCTTATTTTCTAAGTCTTCCTTTTTATACCTCTTCATTTATTATCCTGACACTAACATCCAACCAATATTCCAGCACTAGGTTCCCTCATCCCCTCTAGACGCCCGACCTCGATATACTTTTTCACACTTTTTGGGTCCTTTCTAGCCGTTTGAGCATCTTATATTTTTGGTTTTCAGAATTTTTGGGGTAAATTATGAAATTAAAGCAAGGGAATCATATAAATATAAAGTTATGTGATCATAATAATGTATCAAGCACTAAGAATTAGTTATCACCACATAAGGTTGCATCCATCAAACATCTAAGAGCTCTATCATTGCATCCATCTAGTACCATCCAAGTAACTCAAGGGATATTTATTATGTATACACTTGATAGGAGGGTATTTCATTCTATTCTATGCACACATTTACTACATTTATCTACATCTATCTTACTTCACTCACTATCAAGTGTGACATGCATAAGAGCCACCTAGGCACAATTACACATACATGCTCATAGAAATACATTAGGTATGAGATGTAGTGTAGGGCTTAGTCATAATTTCATCATTGTGAAATATGAGCCCCATCATATACCTATATTTGCATCTTTCTTTTTAGGATTTAATTTATATTTGAGGGGTTTACAAGTATTTCCCTCTACAAGTTTCTAGTGACTTTAGTGATCACTTTGAAAACACATAATGACTAAAGGTGAACAACAACAAACACCTTATGACTAATTAGAGAATTTCCACATACCCATGCACTTAGGAATATGTCTAGGGTTCCTGCAAGTTCCTCCGTGTCCCTCTCCAAGTGGCCCAATATAGATAGATCTCCAATTCTCACAATTTTCTATGTATATGTGTGATGATTATCCCTCTCTGTTCACACGATCATCACTTCAAAGAGAGTCAATATTTCATTTCAAATCAGCTAAGGCTTCTTCCCCTCTATTTGCACTTGTGGTTTAAGATTTCATTACTTAGTTTTCTTGGGTTAATTTGTGTACTTATTTGTTGTATTTATTTACTGCTAGAATAACATCATATTAGGATCATATTTAACATTTAGATTAATTAAGGTGATGATGATGTTTCTCAATAGTTATGTGAAATTTATTCATTTCGTAGTTCTCTCTCCATTAGGATCGGTTTTTTAGGAGTCGACATGATTGAGAAGTCACATAATTATTGAGTACCACTTGTTGATAAAATCCATGAAAGTGAGTAAGGAACAACACATTATTTGATGACATACAAATGCAGAAATATTCAAAATCAATAAACTATATACATTTTATGACATTAATGTTTAAAAATCTCGGTAATCTTGTTTACTTAAGGGGAAATATTTATATGTAATTGAAATTCATGTGGAGTTTTAATGGAAATTATGAGTAACAAAGAAAAAGGTGAGAACCAAAATTCCACATGTTGCAGAAGGAAAATAATATTAGTTATATGGAAAAATATAGTACATGCACATAGTTTATAAGGATGCAAATATGTACATAAAAAAGAGCACATAATATTCATTTATATTCTTAATAGTAATTTCAATCCACGTAGTAGTAGAGATGTAATAGATGTCGATGTAAAAGGAAATACACCAGCTTTTCTTTAGAAGTAGGAAAAAAGAGTGAAGCATTTCGTAAGTGTTGATAAATGATCATAGAAGAGGTTGAAGGAAAGAAAGATACGAGATAACAAACATTGAATAGATAGTACAAAGTATAGAAATCGATGGGAAAGAGTGTAATGTTTGAAGGGATGGGCGTGTCATGAAATTTAATGTCTAAAAAATGTTATGGAGGAGATGCAAGATTTCTCTTTCTTTTGAATTGAGAATGCAAAATTTTAATTTTTATTTCTTTGGTATGTCTCTTTTAAGGAAAGTGTGAAATAGTATTAATTACTAATGAAATTTCTTGTAATTTCACTAATTACATCTTCATATATAGAAAATAGGTATAGGTAACTAGCTCAACACCTATGATTGACTCAACTATCTCATCAAAATCGGTAATTGATTGACGATCCTCTGTTGGGTCCTTTATATTATTGCTAAGTGCGTATCTATAATCATAGTTCTTAAATTATACGATGTAACTCAAATAGAACCATGTGTTTCACCCGATTTCTTAGTTTTCTGAGAAGTACTTGGCCAAACAGATAAGGTAAGGGTGGTAAGAGGAATACCCATTTAGGATAGTTGAAGGTTATATGCACGCATATCCCGAATTCGAATCAAAGTGATTGTGAGACCTTATTTTTGGATAAGAGGAACTACTTGTATAAGAACCAAAACAAGATCACCAAAGAGAGTTAAATGATATATGCAAGTGGACTTTGCTAACATATGTTAGATCCTGAAGTATGATACTTCCTGATGGTTGTCATCCATTGTTTAAAACAATTCAATGCTGAAATAAAGTAAATATTTTCCTATTGTAGTTTAATATGATTTAGGCATCTCATAAAAATGCAATAGGCTAGATCTAATCTAACAAAGCTAGGCTAGGCTGAAGGAGATCCAGAGGTCAAATAGGTTGGTTATATGTGAATGAGCTAACAAAGCTAGGTTAGATACATATCTGAAGGTTAAATAGGTGTTCAGGTAGGTATATGTCAGAAATAGATTGTTGTTCTGGCAGAGAACAGGTGACACAGAGACCGACCATGGTTTTATGGAACCGATGATGGTTTTATCAGAACCGCTTACAGCTTAGAGAGAAACCGACGCATTTAAGTCAAAATGGGCTCGGAATCACACGATCCGTGTTTTTGGAGTTTTGGGGCAAAATTGGAGTGGATAGCAGATGGGAATTGATCACAGAGGGGGTGTAGATATGTTGCGAAGGTCTGAGATTACTGAGGAGGTCAAAATATGAAATTGGGCCAAGTATTAAGATGATCGGGTATGGAAGGTGGTTATAAATGAGAAAGGAAATGGACAGAGAGTAAAGACTAGGTTCCTTTACCACAAATACTACAGATGATGATCGAGAAAATGAAGTAGAGGGAAGGAGGATACTTACTCTTCGTGAGGTACAGGTCTCAAGAATAATGAAGAAGTTGTTGTGTTGGAGAATGTTGGGAAGAAAGTTTCATTTTTTGCCAGTGTATTTGGTCACTTTT
Organism: Taxus wallichiana var. yunnanensis; assembly: GCA_018340775.1. NCBI lineage: Eukaryota > Viridiplantae > Streptophyta > Pinopsida > Cupressales > Taxaceae > Taxus > Taxus wallichiana. The sequence goes on along the minus strand of CM031240.1, from coordinate 189,890,152 downwards.
GTTACTCACAAATCAATCTTCATTCTCACTTGTCACGCCTAAAGAGATCGAACTCGAGATCAGAATATTTTCAAACAACAACCAACAACCCCTATTATAAATCTTTAGATGGGTCTAAATAAGCCATTTGGTCTATTCTCGGATAATCGCGTCGGTTTAGGGTGAACCGACATTGGTTTGGGTGAGATATCTCGTGTGTTCAAAAGTTGCCTAGGAAGTTGTTCCGCCATTTGATAAGGATATCTTCTTTTCCTCGGGAAAAAATTGACCTTAGGAGGATTTTAATGTGAGGTGAGGGGATGGGTCTAATGTTAGGTTTTATTTAGGCCATTGGTTTAGGGTTTAGGTTAATGGGTCAAATGATGGGGGTGGTTAGGTGAGGTGTATTTAATAAAGGCAATTTTATTAAATAGGTGTGTGAGGGTGGTGAATTAATTTAATGTAAATAATTAAATTAATATGTGTGTGGGTAAAAGGTTATTAACTTAATTAAAATAATTAAATTAATATATATGGAGATAAATGGCATTAATTTAATTAAAGTAATTAAATTAAAATGTGTGGGGTGCAGGAGGTAGGTGCTAAGGTGTTGAGGATGAGGAAGTGATTATAGGGCTATGGTAGGGGACCAAGGTGATTACGACATGATTTTGGTGTCTACATTTTTCCCTTCTTGTTACATAGCTTGTATTGGTAAGTGACGTGAATAAGAATAGAGTGTGGTTTCCCCAAGTGGGAATGAGGGTGATCCCCTCAAACCAGAACTCGATGAGGTGGCAGAGCACATCGCAAGTGAGTGGCCGACATTGGTGGGTAGTGGTACCAATCACAAGAATAGTAACGGTGCCAGCCGAAGGGAGACAAGGTCACCTGTGGGGATAACAAAGTCGGTTGATTGATGACCGACGCGGTTAACCTAAGGGTAAGTTAGGGAAGAGTAAGGGCGGGAATGGGGAAGTAGGGTAGGTCGAGAAAGGATTATGTGAGAGGAAAAGGGTTAAGGGAGACGAAAAGGGTTTATGGTGGCTTGGGTGAGGGGTAGGGTAGATAGTGTCGTGGATGGGTTGGGGTAGGTTTGAGTGAGAGGTAGGTTAGATAGGTAGGGTAGATAGGTTTGGGTAGGTTTGGGTAAGGGTTAGGGTAGGTGGGTAGGGTAGATGGGTTTGGGTAGGTTTGGGTATGGGTTACTGTAGTTGGGTAGGGTAGATGGGTTTGGGTAGGTTGGATTAGTGACAAGGCCAACGGGATGGGGGTGGGGAAAGAGATTAGGTCGGGATGTGGGGTGAAAATAGGTAAGTTGGGAAGGTGTACTAATACATTGATTTTGTGGGATGCAGCCTGAGATGAGCTGCGGATGAGGGCCCGAGTGCCACCCTTATTATTGACAAGATCAGGGAAAGCACAACACGGGAGGATTGGCAAGCATGTTGTGGAGGTGGGATTGATAGGGGTGAGGCACTACCGGCATGTAGTCCGGGAGGTGAGTCTTATGGTTTCCCTCATCGATAGATGGGACTCGTGACCAACACCTTCCATTTCCAATGGGTGAGATGACGATCACCCTAGAGGATGTCTACAGGATCCTGCAGTTGCCCATATTGGGGGCGGTTTTATTTTATCTCTTCAAAGGCATTTGAGAGCTACTAAAGACCCGATTTTTGTGAGGGTGTAGCAAATATATGACGTTCCATAAGTCTTGCTAGCATGAGCTATAGAGTGATGTATCAAGCTCATCTAGAGGAGATGAGGTTAGTTGTACTCTAATGGAGGCAAAGTGTGCTACTTCACACCGCTAGGATGCGGGGGGAGATTCCGAGGTCACCGATAGAGTCCTCCATGACATGATGATACAATGACACGGTTTGCATGGGCACCTGCATTGCTGACGTAGGTGTATAGAGAGCTATGGGCCTATGGGTGACTGTGGAGGTTCAACATCTGCTGCATCAGTACTACTACATTGTTGGGCTTACGAGCACATTGTTTGTGTTTGACCAGTGGGGATGCCTTAGGCAGATGCATTCCCACAGAGAGTTTTGAGAGTGGGGTACAGGTGGTGGGTACTAGCCATGGAGAGGCCCGAGGTGCCAGAGCTACGCATGATGTAGCTTATTACAGATTTTGTTATAGGGCTGCATCTAGGGTGGACATCATTTGGAGGCTATATGGGCTTCCCACATATAGAAAGATGGCCACTGAAGCTTAGGATACTGAAATGCATCTTTGGATAGAGGGGAGGAGAGTGGGAGAGCTTGACTAGATACCCATAAAGCGGGTTAGATGCTAGTTTGGATTAGTCCATGGTGTACTATTGATGGAAAATCACAAGCACCCCGAGTGTTGCAACACGATGGGTTGGGACTCTTAGTACGATTGCATAACATGGAGCTTTTCCCAAGTGTGGGACCTTGCGAAATCAGGAAAATCTCTCCTGATGAAGGCCGGTTCCTATTCCTCTGTTCGATGCACACGTAAAGATGTAGAGGATTTACTCAAAAACCTAATCTAACTTGCCAAGGAGACAGAAAGAAAATGCATAAAATAAAACCTAAACTACAAAGGTGATGCAGAGAATGAAGAACACCCGTCTTGCCAATAAACACAGACCATTAAAATGTAATGCAAGATCATGCACGATAGCTAGATTCACAAGTGAAAAATTAGGTGGATGCAAATGAACACAGAGAAGGGTTGAGAATCATCCACGGAGAATGCATTAATTTTCTCCAAATATTGATACAATACACTCGCAAAACGCCAAGAGACAAGGTTGCATTACGCTTTCAAATGGGAGGTTTTAACTCCACAAGTTCACTTACGCCAAAGAGAAGAAGGGAGGGGAAAAACAAAATGTCCAACCCTTAGAAAGAATCACAATTTATAGGAAGAATGAGAGAGGGAAGAGAGAGAGGAAATATAAATCTACCCCAACCACCTCAGTTGCACACATAACTCATCTCATAATGATGGTAGGTGAAAATCCCAAATAACCCAAAAGTGGTGAATTGTATTTTGAATTTTTAAGAATTTTCTCTCACCCAATTAAATATATCCAAATCGTAGTTGGACGAGAGGACCTTGTAAGATTTCCAAAAGTCTAACCTTGCATGAATCCGAGCTCCTAAAAAGTTATGGCAATCTGAATATCTCATGTGCGGGGCTACTTCTTGTCAAAAAATGTTGCGCCTCCTGAAGGTGCGCTGTGGTGCATCCATGTGTGTGTCGACATCCTCTTACATGTGCCAAAGCACAAATTTTTCTGTGTCAACACTCCGTGTCATGCGCCACTTCTGTGTGCCAAGGCACAACTTTTTCTGTGTCGACACTCCGTGTCATGCGCCACTTCTGTGCGCCAAAGCACAACTTTTTCTGTGTCGACACTCCGTGTCATGCGCCACTTCTGTGTGCCAAAGCGCAACTTTTTCTGTGTCGACACTCCGTGTCATGTGCCACTTCTGTGCGCCAAAGTGCAACTTTTTCTGTGTCGACACTCCGTGTCATGCACCACTTCTGTGCGCCAAAGCGTAACTTTTTCTATGTCGACACTCCATGTCATGCGCCAAAGCATAACTTTTCTCGTTTCGACACTCCATGTCATGCGCACTTCGTGCACCAAAGCGCAACTTTTTCTCGTATCGACACTCGATTTTATTTTATTTCCAGATTCTTGTTTACATATCTACCCTGGGAAAGATATATACAACAAGTACCACCTCTGTTCCTGCGCAGACATGAGAGATGATGTGGAGAGACTGTCTCCACCATGACCCATAGTACAACCAGATAGGAGGAGAAGCCGGTAGATATACACAGATCGATGATGTTGGGGTTGCAGATGGGTGCACAGGCAAAGTGGTGGTGGCAAGATCGCCGAGAGCCATACCACCGAGGCCGTAGGCAGCCAGGACTTAGCCACCATCATAGTTTAGATAGACACACTATAGGGGCAGGTGGCTACTTTGGTGATGCAGCTTGGGATCATGCGGGGGCATCTCACAAAGTTCAAAGGTACAAGTCATGCGACATTACGAGCCCGATAGTGATGTTGCAGGCTCGTAGGTAGGGAGATGGAGATGGAGAGAAGGTAAGCGGAGATGAAGGGGAGATAATAGCTACTCTACGAGGCAGTGTAAGCTTTACAAGGCCACTTAGCCATAGCGCAAGCAGGCAGGTGTTATGGGTCCTGACAGGGGCCACTGACAACAATATAGCCATAAATTACTACCTTGCAGGCCCGGAATACGAACACGAGCACGCATTCTAGAGGCGACTCGAGCCTCAGTACAGCCAAAAAGGGATTAGTACAAAGTTCAGACGAGGTCCCATCAGTATAAGTACCCACGTAGGTAATGGGACCCACCAAGCACCACCACGAGCAAAGTGCCCATGGCCGTATTCAGAGATGCCCAGAGAGGCACAATACTATCGGGATCATTTGTTATATGTCGAGGCTAGATGTGCCCTCCTATGATGAGTACAGAGCACAACAGCCTCCAGAGAGACTAGATCCTGTAGTCATAGTGTGTAGAGAGCCAGCCCCAGTGTTAGGGACATCGGTAGGAGGTGAGGCGGAGTGCCAGGCACTGAGGCAGTGTGCGGTAGAGTGGTATGGAGACACATAGTGACATGTTATGGACCAGCCTCGCACAATTAATGCAAGTTATTTTTGTATGGATTATATATGAGACCGCCTATGTGCCGAATAGATTCTCAGATTTATTATTTTTACATGATACCAAATGTGTGTCACATTTTTGTATTGGATAGCTACCTACGAGTTGGCGATATTTTTGTATTAGATAGCGGCCTGCGAGCTGGTGATGTATGAGAGACACATGTATTTTTGAGATGAGTGTACATTATTGATACACTGAGATGTATATGAGGAGATATATGAGGTTCATTTGATTATGTGTTGTGATGTGTATTTTATTTTACTTTATGATGATATGGATGGAAACTAGATGAGTTAGGCATGATAGAATCAGGTCATAGGCATGGATCGAGTCAGGTTGGTTTAGGCATGGATGGAGTCAGGTTGGTTTAGGCATGGATTGAGTCAGGTTTGGTTTAGGCATGGTGGAGTCAGGTTGGTTTAGGCATGGATGGAGTTAGGTTGGTTTAGGCATGGTGGAGTCAGGTTGGTTTAGGCATGGATTGAGTCAGGTTGGTTTAGGCATGGTGGAGTCGGTTGATTTAGGCATGGATGGAGTTAGGTTGGTTTAGGCATGGATGTTTATTTCGGTATTTTGATAACAAATGGCAATATAAATGCATGAGATGGTGTAAAATGTGGAATATCTTTGGTTATGTATGAAAATGTGAAATAATATAAGTGGTAAAATTTATGTGGTATATGGTTTAGATGTCAAGGTTTTTGATATGAATAGGAAATAAGGAAAAGGTGGGGAAAGTGATGCAGGAGCATCAAGGAACAAGACATAATAAGGTCATACAAGACCATGATACATGTTTTCAGGTGTGAATAAATGAATGTTAGAGTTAAGTATGTTGTAGAAGTGAATATATGCTTGTAAGAAGATGATAAGGTAACTTGACTTGGCATTTAAGGAGTAATATAGGCTAATTAAGGTCTTTTTAAAGCCATGTCATCATGTAATAGTTGTCTTATATGGATTACATGAGAGTATTAAGGAGATATCCACGTGATTCCTATGTAGAGGAAGTTGTTGAGTCTTCTTAGGAGTGTGAATTGGCTTAGGAGTCAGTTTAGGTGTTTGTTAGAGTCTTTATTTAGCAAATTGACACCTATTTCATAGGTGATTCAAAGAGAAGGAGGTGGAACAGAGTGGTTCTCATGGTTGTAGAGATGAAGGAGAAGGAAGGTATGAGGTTTTAGAAGAAGAATATACCTCTGTTTGCATGAATTTTCATGTTTGAAGGAGGACTGTGTTAAGAACCCTAGCAGGGCAGCGAGCTACAGGCCCTCAGTGGTGTTTGCAAGGTGTATTTCTTCTGATTATTAATATAAAAAGCTCCCACAGGTGTGCATGAAGCTATTCATTATTTTTATAAGCTTTGAAATAGTGTAATTTGAATGTTTTAGCCATTTGAAGGCTCTCGGGCCCGTACTAGGGCATCGCATATCTTTTGATTGTATGGATGGAATTGCTTGAAAATTTCACAATATCTCTGTATTGATATGATCTAAATATCATCCAAGTTTGAGGAAGAATGGGTTTGTTTTTCACGAGTTATAGATGACTGTTTTTTATTGAATTAAGGAATGAATGCACAAACACAGTTTTGAAGGCAACAGTCCAGTTTTGATTCATGGTTAGATGAATCATGAACCTAGGTTGTTATAAGAGTATGGATGTAGGTGTATTTTATGTGCTTGAATGATCTCAGGGATGAACACAAGAAGCTATCACTGTTATAGCATGAGAACACTGACTGTGCAGGCCTAAGACAGTCTTAGATCACTATGGAAGACAAAAGAAAATGTTGAATTGGAGGCTTGAATGAGAAAACCAATGCATGCAAGCTTAGGTAACATTATCCAGGTATGTTTGAATGACATGAGGATAATTAAATGAAGGATTTTTCATCACTTTGTGTAAGACATGACTGTAGGACTAGTAAGACCTCTAGAAGGCTTGTCTCAATGTCAATATTCAGAAATCAGACTGGTAAATGCTTGATTTAAGGAGCTAGAAGAATGTTGAAGATCTGAAATTTTGTGTGGAGAGGGTTATAACACATAAAGACCTTGTGTAAAAATTTGGAGTCCTAAAACAAAGACCCAGAAAAGTTATGAAGGAATTGGGACTGTCCCAAACGAGTTAGTTTCTCAAGAGCAAGAAACAAGAAAAAATGAGATGGAGGGAGTTAGACAAAACTTTAAGCCATGAAACTTTAGGAGCAAGGTTTTATGGGGAAATGAGAGCCAATTAATCTTATCAGACCTTCTGGGTATTCATGAAATTCTAAATGTTATAATTTTAGGAGTTTAGTCAAGATGGTGCAAAGAAGTAACATGCACTAGGTCTCATTGCTACCTCAAGGAGATAAGAACAAATAGATGATGTTGCATGAACATCAATTAATGATCCTCTAGCAGGGGTGGATGGAGTAATAGAGCAAGTTCAAGCTCTTGAGTATTGTAGAGAAAGACAGATCTAAATGACCCCACGCATCGAGAAAGTGGTTAGGGTAAAGAGTGGTTGAGCTAACCTTATAGGCCCCATGTCCTGGAAGTGTTGCCTACGAAAAGGGACCTCAGATCGATGTAGTTCTCCCATAAGCTAGGAAGAATATGAGAAGATAGAAGAATATGTAGTGAGGTTGATAGTTAGGTTGGATTTGAGGTCATAGGTATGATTAGGTCAAGGTCGATTAGGTTAGGTGGAATATAGGTAGATAGGTATGGGTGATTTTAGGTCGATAGGTAGTGTTGATTCCAAGCCATAGGTATAATTAGGTTGAGGTCATTGATGTTGGGGTTGAGAATAGGTAGATAGGTAAAGGTGATTTTAGGTTGATTGAGGTGGGAGAAGAAAATCCCAAAAGATAGGTGTCGAGGCTCTAGTCCTATATAAGAAGATCAAAAGGTAATGAAGAAGAGAAAAGATAAGAGGGGGCAAGAAAGCCACCCGATTGGCAAGGATCAAAATGTATGAAACACATCTACAGATAGGCTAGTGAACGTAAGACCCTAAAGACATTACATGATTGATTACTCTAAAGGTGAAGAATAGTCACAAAATCACCAAATGTCGTAGGTTCAAGCAGTCCCTTGAGGTGAAGTGAAAAGACAACGGGTAAGGAGGTGAAGGTAATTGGGTCATAAAATGGGAAATAGAATGCCTTGGGCAATAGAGCCAAGATCACAATAGGAAAGTCCATGAAGAAAAAGCTTATTTTTATTTTTCTTTTCTTTTGACGTTTGAGATAGACCGATCGATGCAGAAGTCTATACAGGATGAGTATATGTCTCCTCGATGTCTTCGTGAAGTGATCAATGTGGGAAGCTTTTGAATTTTGATTTTTGAGAAAATAGTCCTCTTTTTGGAAAGACTATGTAGAGAGTTGTGAGCTTTTTATAGCTGTCCTTCGAGGGAGCAGTCTACTTATAGTGACAATTGAAGGCGGAAGATGTCCTTCTGAGGGATTCATCTTTTATATTGGAAGTTTGACTCAAGGAGTTGATCCCTTATATTGGAAGATGTCCTTCTGAGGGATTCATGTTTTTTTGGCTTTTAAGTCATGGACGAGACTATAACAAAGCATTTGGTTCTTGTTGAGAAGGCAAGGGTGAATGACCATGGGATCTCATCTAAAAGAAGACAAAAAGTATCCATGAGAATCATGCCATGTGCAGAGCCGTGGTGCACATATTTAAGATAAGGAAAAAGGGTGACAAGTAATCACATGATTCTTGTTTAGTCATTGGAGATGAGGTGTGGAAAAGAAAAAGGTAAATGGCGCTCAAGGGACGAGCATGAACAAGATAAATAGTGATGTAGGACTAGAAATCAAAAGTAGAATAGTCAAAGATGTAATGCATTAAGGGGCTCAGGTTTGGGCTTACCATCAAGTGAAGACAAGTGATAAGCACCTGATCCATAGTCATGGGTCACGATGTATGGTCCAAGCCAATTAGGAGCAAATTTGCCTAAATTGCTTTTATTTTCTTTGGTTAAGTGTTGATCTTTCTTGAGGATGAGATCACTGACCTTGAAGGTGTGTTCATGGACACGTTTGTCATAGGCATGCTTGATGAGTTTTTGGTAGACTTGGAGATGGTCGAGAGCGTGAAGATGACATTCGTCTAATAACTCAAGTTGTGCTAAATGATCTTGGAAAAATTCATCATCAGTAAGCATATCTTGAAGAGAGATACGAGAGACGGGATCTGAACTTCGAGAGGCAAAACAGCCTTGGTACCGTAGACTAGAGAAAAGGGAGTGGCAGCGGTGGAGGTGCGAATACTAGTACGGTATGCCCAAAGAGTGAAAGGAATGTGCGTATGCCAATCCTTCCCAGTATCGTTAACCACTTTCATGAGAATTTTGTTTAGGGTTTTGTTGGTGGATTCAGCTTGGCCATTGGTTTGTGGGTAATATGGTGAGGAGAAGCTAAGCTGGATACCGAAGGCGTCACAAATTTTTGTAGAGTTTTGTTTTTGAATTGTTTTCCATTATCAGTGATAAGGCGATGTGGAACACCGAAGTGAAAAATAATGTGATGATTGATGAACTCACATATTTTCTTAGCTTTAGTAGAGATGAGGGGTACGGCTTCAACCCATTTGGTGTAATATTCGGTAGCGGTGATGATCCATTGATGTCTTAGGGAAGAGTGGGGATTGATCTCTCCAACAAGATCCAAACCCCATTGAGAGAAGGGCCAAAGGTCACGAGTGACCTATAAGGCATGACTAGGTGTGTGATGAAGATTGACATGTTGTTGGAATTTTACACAATGCTTAACATAGTTACAACAATCATGATTGAGGGTCGACTAACAATAATAGCTGGCGAAGAATGCGTTTAGCAATATCTAGGCCACTAAAGTGACCTCCGCATATGCCATCGTGAAGTTCTTTAATGGTATAGGGTATTTCAGAGTGAGGCTTCGTAAGAGAATATTGTCAAAGCGTCATTTATAGAGAGGTCACCCATGATGACATAATGAGAGGCCTTTTTGAGAAATGCGCGTTGTCCATTATGTGTGAGATCGGGAGGCAATATAGAAAGGGAAAGGTAATCAGAAGCTACTTATACCAAAGGTATTATACGTTTAGTGAGGCGCTTCAAATGAGGTTAACACAACAAGATTTATAAGAAGGCCTTAGTATGCATTTTATGGTAACAAAGATGTCCGAATTGGCGGGTGAAGTGGGTATCTAAGAAGTGAGGCAAGCCATGGTATCTACGAATTTGTTGGTGGATCGCAGAACGGTTTGAATTTTATAGTAGTCAAAGGTAGTCAACATGATGCTAACGTAACGTTTTTACTCTTGAAGTATTTCATTACGAGACTAATAAACACCATTGAATTGGTTTACTACTAGTTGAGAATCACCAAAGATATTAATGGATCCGATATCTAAGGCATAATTATTCATGAGATCTAATACGAGTGTTTCGTATTCGACGATATTGTTAGTGCACTTGAAGTCAAGTTTAAATGATAAGGGCATGGGTTCACCATTAAGAGGAATGAGGATGATGCCCGCACCACCCCACGCTAACATTTGGAACCTTTGAAGAATAAGGTCATTTGGTAAGGGTCATCATCCAAAGAGAGGTTAGCAATGGATTCATCAAGAAATCAAAATTCAAAGGTTGATTCCCGAAAGAGGTGCATCAAAGAAGCTTAGTCAAGAATGGCCCGGCCTTGATAGATTTTTGGTGGATGAATTCTAGGTCTAGGTCAAAGAAGAAGCATGAGCCAACGTGTGACACGTTGATTTTGGTAAGGTTTAGCATACATGAAGTGTAAGGGTCGGTGTTCGTCAAAACATAGGTTTTGTGGTTAAGTAGCTAATGGCGAAGTTTGGTGGCGACAAAAACTAAGGCTAAGAAATTTTTTTAGGGTGGGTGTATCAAGTTTCGTAGTCCGGGAAGGGTATGAATTATGTAATAAACCATCTGCTCCCTATGTTGTTTGTCACGATGAGTGAGCATAGCGCATAAAGAGTGATCGAGCAGAGATGTATAGGTAGAATGGTTGGTCGTATGTATCTGGAATAAGTACGGGTGGTTGAAGAAGATATTGTTTTAAGGCCTCAAAAGCTTGATGGCGTCATCATCCCATTTGAAAGAGACATCCTTTTTGAGAAGGTGATGAAATGGTTGACAACGGTCAGATAATTGTGAAATGAAACGATGAATGGAATGAAATTTACCTTGTAGGCTACTGAGTTGTTTAAGGTTAGTGGGTGGAGGAATTTCTAAAATGGCCTTGACTTTAGCAGGGTCAACTTCTATACCACGGAGGGAAACAATAAATCCCAGGAGCTTTCCTGAGAGAACCGTGAAGACGCACTTTTTAGGTTGAAGGCAAACGTAATATTTAATGAGGTGGTCAAAGATGGTTTTGAGGACGGTAAGGTGCTTAGTGTGACATTTAGATTTGGCCAAGAGATCATCCATGTAATCTTCCAATATGTGATGCATGATATCATGGAAGATGTAAGTCATAGCATGCTGATATGTAGCACCAACGTTTTTAAGGCCAAAAGGCATGACTCGATAGTAGAAGGTCCCCAAGGGGTAATGAATGTGGTTTTGTGCTAATCCTCTCGCCAAGAAAGATTTGGTTATAACTTGAGAAACCATCCATAAGTGGTAGCATCTCATGGCTAGTGATAAGGTCAACCAACAAGTCACTACCAGTAGAGGAAAATAATATTTTGGGTAGGCAAGGTTGAGATCACGGAAATTGGTGCAAATGCAAAGTCCCCCTATCGCCTTAGTGATAGGGATGATGTTAGAAATCCATTGGGGTAATCGATGGGTAAGATGAAGGAAACTGAGAGAAGGTGTTGAAGTTCTTCTTTGACAAGAAGAGCAATGCGAGGGTGCATTTTCCTCAAATTTTGTTTTACGGGTTTGACATCGAGAATGGTTACAATAATGTGGACCACAATAGTGGGATCGGTGCCGTGCATGTCATAATAAGACAAAGCGAAAGCATGGATATGACTTTTAAGAGAAGAAGTGAGGGCTTCTTATGTAGCGGCATCCAAAGATTGGCCAATCTTGAGAATGTGGGGTTCATCCTGAGTGTGGATGTTGACTTCGATAGTCAATTCATTCAACATTGTTTGCATCTCAAAAGGTAATGAACGGTGAATATAAGAGTCTTTAGCACCAAGGTAGGTGAGTATGGACTCATCATCCTGACATTGAATGACATTAATAGAAGGAGTATCATCCCCTATCATGTCAGGATACAAGAAAGGAAGAGAGGAAGGAGCCTCACCATCACGGTGATAGGTCAGAGGCCCTAAGGAAATGGTATTTATGAAAAAAAAGGTAGGAGGGATAGATTCAGGATCCATCAACTCTGTTGGTGAAGGTGGTGAAGGTGGGGTAGGTGAAGAAGGTGGAGAGGGGTCAATGTCTTCAATGAGTTCAATACGGGGTTTTTGCGGTGTAGTTCGGTAAAACCGATTCCACTACGATTATTGTGTTTACGCATGGTACATGAAATAACAAAGTGTTGGACTTGCTCATAAAGGCCAAATCCAAAACCCTTATAGCCACAACGATGTAGGAAAGTGTGAGCAAAGTGGCAATGGTTAGCGGCCGAAGGTCAAGGTCACCAAAAAGTCAAGTTTGTGATGGTGGTTCGGGTGTGTAAGTGGAAATATCAAGTCCCCGTAGGTAATATGGGTACAGAGGTGGGGAGGACCATAAAGAAGATGCTCGCCTATGTGGTGATCATAGTGAGGATCTTTGGTGAAGGTTTCCATACTCTTATGGAGTAAGGAATGTATTGACATTGTCAGAGGCGATACTCCCCATAGTGAGGCATTGAAAAACACCTTCCAAGGGATCAGTGATTTATATATTGGTGGCGGAATGGAGGAAGCATTAGAATTTAGATCGGCGGAGGTGTCGATTAGTTGGGAAGCTGATGTGTGACCTGGTAGAAGTGACAACAAAGTGGTGGGAATAGAAGATTTGGGTGAAGGTGAGGTTGCGATTGACATTGGTGGATGGGGTCATGTGTGAAGAAGATGTAGGCAGTGAGGTAGATGCCTTAATAGGTACAAGGACATCATAGGGCCAATAAATAATATTGCAAGTTTTGAAAGGTGATGGGTCGATGGAATGGTATAGGAACGTCCTTCATGTTCGAACTTTACACATTGGTGCAAAGTAGAAGGAACACAACCCATGACATGAATCCAAGGTTTTCCGAGTAACAAATTGTATTGAAACTCCCCTTCCAAAACATAGAACATCTCGTGAATAATAGTACGGGGACCCACACAAATGTGGAGGATGATAGTGCTAAGTGTAGAGGTGATAGTGTGATTGAATGAACATAAGACGACTGGATGTTTATACATGCGCTTTTTTGTATGCACATCTATTCAAATGCGTGAGAGGATATGATGTTAATGCTAGTGCCCCCATCGATCATAACACATTGAACACGTATATTATCAATATGGATGGAGATGAAAAGTGCCAAATTTGGGTCATCGGTTTGGTGGGGGGAAAATTTCGTTATCCGAGAAACTAAGGATATTAACATGGTGAATAGGTGGAGGTGATGAGGTAGATGGAAATTTGGTGAGTGAGGTGACATGATGAGGTGTGATAATAGATGCTACACAGGTGTGTGGGTCATTAGGTAAAACCTCAATAGATTGAAGGACCTCCATGAGAGCTTGTGATGTGACTTCGAGGTTTGGATATAAGGACATTTTGAGGGGAGATTGGTGTAGTTGTTTGAGCATGGTGTGATGTGTGACACCATTAGAAATGGGGTACGTGGGGCCATGTATAGTTATTTTAGGTATGGGTGCACATGGTATGTTGGGTATAGGATTGGTTAGTGGGTTAGTTGCTTTTTCTTTGCCCTTACATGCATGTGTAGTGGCGTGTATCATGTTGATCCAAGGAGAGTTGGCAAATGGATAAGGTGTAGTGTGAGTGGTATAACGACACGGCAGGAAAAAAACTATTGGAGGAGAAAACCTTGTGAGGTGAGTTAGGCGTAACATTACGACATTTGGGTGGTGGCGTGGCAAGTTCTCCTCGATGCAAACCATGTTAATTTTAAATTTTGGGGGTGGCTCTAAGATCTCGTGAGGGTGGAGGTTGTCTTTATAGGTGTAGGAGGAAGATGTGAAGATGGTGGTGAGGGTGAAATAGGTTCATCATCTAGGAGATCATCGTCATCAAAATTGGGGTCGAGAAGGACATAATTGAATGAGGACATCCTTTGACCCTTACAGCTCTCAACATCATGCCCCGACACATGATGGTAAGTGCAAATTTTAGTATCATCAAACCCTTCCAATTTAGATTTAAGAGGTTCGTAAGGTCTAAGAGGAGGGAGGGTGATAGCAGAGCTTTTCAGAGGTTAGCCAAAATGGCGGCATATGATTCCACCAAAGTGGATCACAATGCAAAGTGAAAGTAGGTTTGGTTGGAAGATTGGGTGGTTGTGGTGGTAGTATAGGTGATGTAGTCTTGGATTTTAGTTGTACTTTCTTTGGTGTAGGTGCAGCAACAAAAAGAGGGGTAGGTTTAACCCCCTCTTTAGAAATTACCAGATTTTTTCAATTTTTGGTGTTTTTCTTAGGTAGAGGTGTAGGGGGAGCACGTGATGTAGATGGTAAGGAAGATGGTGGGAGAGGACAAGTGACCCAAGGGGACAACTGAGGTGCAGCGGTAGGTGTTGGTTGAGGTCGAGGGAGGTACAGGTGAGGTGGAAGAAAATGTCATAGGTAGTGAAGGAGGTATAGAAGGTAATGGTGGTATAGGAGGCAAAGAAGTTATAGATGGTGATGAAGGACACAAGGTTCACCTAGGTAGAGCTGCAGGCTATGGTGAAGGGGTCAAGGGAATTTTAGGTTTACCCCTGGAGAGAGTAGATTTTGTTAAGGTAGAGGGGTGAGGTCCTAAGATGGATGGTAGGGGTGAAGGTGATAAAGGTGTAGTTGGTGAGGTCGGTGTATGCGGATTAGAAGGTTAGGTTTTCATTTAGGTTGAGGGATTGGTTCAATAGGTATATGGGAAGATGTGGTCAAGTGTATCTTGACAGGAGGATGTGCAAGGTTTGATGTGGGTGTGACCCCTAGGACACTAGTGGGTTTAGATACAAGAGATGATGTTGGAACACGTTGGCTAGCAAATAGAGGTGGGTATAGATGAGGATGATGCAGTAGAAGATGTATCGAGAGTTATGTTCATGTGCAGTTTGGGTTGTTAAAACATATTTGGATAAATGGTAGAAGTGTCAGTGGAAGATGATTGCATTTGGGTCGAGACCAGGAGTAAGAGACGCCCCCAAAGTGAAGACCTATCAAAGCATAGTCTAGGCAATCACCAAATGTGAGAACGGCAGACTGTGGTAGATGAGGAAGATGTGGAGAGAGTGGGTATTCTTGTAAAATGTGTCCGAGAAATAGGGAATTCAACGGCCCGGCCTCTATAGGTAAGAGAGTCAAAAGTAGGTCTCACAGATCTTGGGTAGTTGACAGAGAATGGTCACCGAGTGGTAACGACAAATCTATGGATCCTAAATAGGTGGAGAAGATAGTGGGCACTCCTCATGGGTGGAGGAGGTACACAGAAGTGGCTCACCTGGGTAGGGAAGTCAAGGGAAAATGATATCGGTGTTAACATCGCGAGACTCCTCCGTAAATGTACGGGGAGGTGAAGGGCTTTCCTCATGGGTAGAGGAATGGGTAAAGTAGTTTCTTTTGCGGGTAGAGGAGTTTGGGATAGGATTTCCTCGATGGAGGGGATAGGAGATATTTGGGAAACAGGTGGTAAGTCGGTAAAGATAACATGTACCTCACGTGTAATAATTTCTTTGTGTGAGGCATCACCCGGTTTGATCATTATATGGGAATGGTCAGGGAATGGTTTCTTGAATATATGAAGGTTTTGATTAGCGAGTGCATTAGGGTTATCCATGACTAACTTTCCGCTCTCGAGCATTCCCTGAACAATGTTTTTAAAGGTGATAAAAATTTTATCGATGTGACCATTTACATGGTGATAGTTACGATAGTAATTTTCCTTGTACCAACTTGGTATGGGGTGAGAGGGGTAAAAACTAGTATGTGGTTTGATAGGAGGAAGGGTGATGGCATTAGCTTTAATAAGCTTTTCTAAAACAAAGCAGAATATGGCTCCCAATTGCTGTGAATTTCTTTTGTTCTCGTTTGAATTGGAAGGCTTGGACTAGTGACATATTGGATGAAGGTTTAGCGTGATTGGATGGATGGGCAGGGCCAACCTTAAGTACCATTGCATTGGCAGTTCCCTTGGCTTTGGAATAACTCATCTGAGGTTTTGAGGAAGAGGAAGTATCATGTGATTTAAATGAGGAGTTCTTGTTTCATAATTGTATCTTCTTCTCTTCGATGGCACGAATTTTGAGCTTATGTGCCATGGTGAAAGCCTCATTGAATGTTTGAAAGGTTTACACTTGTAAGGTAGGTGAGATATGTCTAGCATAGGCTCATGTGAAGAGCTCTATGAGTTTAGTTTGTGGTAATTGGAAAGTGAGTTGGCTGATTAGGCTATGCCAATGAGTGAAAAAATCTGCAATAGATTCATCATCATATTGACACGTGGAATAAAGATCAGTCATGGTAACCTTCTTGACGATGTTAATCGAAAAATGATCCAAGAAGGCTTGGGCTATTTGGTTGAATGAGAAGATGGAATGTCTAGGTAATTCACTATACCAATCCAATGCTGGACCAGTTAGGGACATGGGAAAGGTTTGCAAAAGCAAAGCATCATCATGGGAAATTAAGTAACACCCATGTTTGAAAGATCACAAATGCTACCGCACGTCTTCCTTATCAAGTTAAACTTAAACTTAGGCATCTCCCAATGTACGGATATGGGAAAATGGGAATGGATGGGTGAATAGGCTCATTACAAATCTCGTCATAGGTGAGAGAATTACGGGAGCTGGAAACAGATGCTTCTAATGTCTGCATCTTGTCCATCATTAACTTGATAAATTCATTGTTAGGTTGTGAAGATTGGGTACCCCGGAGCGAAAGGAGGTTGTTGTTGGACATATGAAGAATACGACATTCCAGAGTATGGTGGTGTCGAATAAGGAGGCAGGAATTGAGAGACAGACATAGAGGGTATATACCCAGACTGAATGACCGATGAAACATGAGGCAGCTGGTAGTAGGTATGTGAGGGTGGGACACTCGTAGTGACCCTAGTAGAGATGGGAGGTAGAGATTGGGGAATAGAAAGGACAACATTTTAAAATACGGTAGAGGTTACCGTCACCAAGGGTGGTAGCGTTGTGGTAGTATATAAGAAACAACATGTGCGGATGATACTATGTTTTGGGTGGTGGATGAAGGTATGGTGGAGACTGTGGGTGTAATAGAGGTAGTGGATACGGCGGTCAAAGATGGCATGGGACCTAACTAAAACACAACTGGGGATAAAATGGGTGAGGTCACCATTGTAGGAGGCAGAGCCGAGGCGGAAGCGATCATTAGGGATGGAGATTAGGATATGGGCATGCCATAGATCAATTGACCCGAGGCATCTCGAGTGGAGGCATGGGTGAGGTAGTGGTTCAAAGCAGCAGGATTCTGATCCAGGAGTCGTGCAAACTCCGTGTCACCTGTAGGAATGGTGATAGGTTGATTAGGATCCATGGATGATGAGATGGAAGGTGGTGAAGGACTAGGTGATGAAGGGATAGGTGGGAGCAATAGTCGACTAGCGTGAAATACAAGGGCACTTTCTTGACTACGGGTAAGCACCATGTGGGTAGGAGCTGATTTGGCAAGACTGTATTATGTCTAAATGGCACTGAGTAACACAACAAAACTAGGAAAACAATCAACAATGAGTGAATTAGGTTAGCTGGTGAGCTATAAAATAGCATAGGGTGACCGACGATGGTTCGTGAAAACTCATGTTGGTTAGGATTAATCGGTGCCATTATCAGAAAAATAACCTCTACTAAATGATGGTCCCAGATCGATAATTTTTACACGATGAGGCGTAAAGTATGACCGTGATGATAATATGAAAGGTGATAGGAGCCTTTTACAACTCAGAAAGTGAAATAGGTGTCTTTTGGATAGGTATCCAAGAAGACTTTAGACTGACGCCGGTTGGGTTAAACCGATGTTAAAGATAACCATAGCTGGTTATTGTGAAATTGAAATAGAGAATAAGAAAAATGGTTATGATTTAAAAATCAAGGCGTTGAATCAAACCCAGAAATTTGAGGATGATGTAGATGTGTTCCAGGGAACACTTAGATGAAGTCAGAATACACCAACTATGATTGGGAGTGTGCAAGGAAAGACAAAAATAATGATCAAAAGCTCTCACCTAAAAATGGAAATCAAGCAAAACACTAAGAAAGAATGTTCCTAGAGTGCCTATTCTATTACATTTGTTCATCTTATGCTATTTGTATGGGTATTGTTATGAAGAGAATAATAGAATTTCTTGGTGAGGAAGGCTTCAATAAAGAAAGAATTCTAAAAGGTGAGGTTTCAGAATGTTATGGCGGGGCGGGCTTCACTTTAAAGTATTACTCGACAGAGCAAAGCAAGTGGTGCCCACCGTACCATGATCGTGTGATCACCTACAACTTCTTCCAGGTAGGATGTTGTTTAATAATGTATGTATTTTGAATTTTTGTGTGGTTTGGTAAGAATCGAGAAAGAGAAAAGGATAGAAGTTCTTTTCTACAATTCATTTGTCAACCATCAATTGGTCATGACCTCCAGCGTATAGGTGCCCTCAATTAATGTGAGCTAATGAGATAACTTAGAATGCAGGCACTTGTTTTAAACCCAAATCGAAAGTATGATATTTGATGACAACAATAGATGAATAGAAAGAGGGATGCTCTTTCACTAAAACAAAGAAAACAAGAATAAGAAGGTTCGTTTTAAATACACCAAAAAAGAAATGTGTCTTTCGTGAGCAAGTAGAAAGAAAACAATGTTACTAAGGAGAAAGTCTTAATGTGAATGCTACTTTAGAAGGAAATAAACACACACAATTTTGTCATCTAGGAATGAAGATAGATGAAAGGAACCCCGAATGGGTCCCACCAGTGCGTGCGAAATGTTTCACCTAATTTCTTAGTTTTCTAAGAAGTACTTGACCAAAAGCAGATAAGGTAAGGGTGGTAAGAGGAATACTTGATTTGGGATAGTTGAAGGTTGTATGCGCGCGTATTCCTCGAATCAAAGTGATTGTGAGACCTTCCTTTTGGCTAGGAGGAAATACCTATATAAGAACCAAAAAAAGACCACCAAAGAGAGTTAAATGATATATGCAGTGGACTGCCTAACATATGCTAGATCCTGGAAGTATGATACTTCCTAGATGGTTGTCGATCCTTTATTTAAAACAATTCAATGCTTTGAAATAAAGTAAATATTGTCCTATTGTAGTTTAATATGATTTAGGCATCTCATACAAAATGCAATAGGCTAGAAGGAGATCCAGAGGTCAAATAGGTTGGTTATAGGTGAATCTAAGCTAACAGGCTAGGTTAGATACAGATCTGAAGGTCAAATAGGTGTTCGTAGGTATATGTCGAAACAAGTTGTTGTTATGGCAAAGAATAGGAAACATGAGGCTGACCATGGTTTTATGGAACTGACAATGGTTTTATGTAACCGATGATGGTTAGAGAGAACCGATGATGGTTAAGTCGGGGTTGGTGGAATCACACAGATCCTGTTTTTAGAGTTTTGGGGCAAAAGTGGAGTGGATGACAGGGAGAATTGATCACGAGAGGGTGTAGATATGTTGCAGTGGTCCGAGATTACCGAGGAGGTCAAAATATGAAATTGGGCCAAGTATTAATATGATCAGATATGGAAGGTGGTCAGAATGGAGAGAGGAAATGGACAGAGAGTAAAAGACTAGGTTCCTTTACCACAAATATTATAGATGATGATCAGAAAATGAAATAGAGGGAAGGAGGATACTTACTCTTTTGTGAGGTACAGTCTGAAGAATAATGAAGAAGTTGCTATGTTGGAGAATGTTGGGAAGAAAGTTTCACTGTTGTGCCAGTGTATTTGGTTGCCTTTGTTGATCACAAATCAATCTTTGTTCTATTGTCGTGTCTAAAGAGATCGAACTCGAGATCAAAATCTTTCAAACAAAACCAACAACCCCTACTACAAAGCTATAGATGGGTCTAAATAGGCCATTTGGTCTATTCCAGCATAACCAACATTAGCTTAGGGTGAACTTGCATCGGTTTAGGGTGAACTGACATTGGTTTGGGTGAGATATCTCGGGTTGTTCAAAAGTTTCCTAGGAAGTTGTTCCTTCATTTGATAAGGGTCTCTTCTTTTCCTCGGGAAAAAACCATCCTTAAGAGGATTTTAATGTGAGGTGAGGGGATGGGTTTAATGTTAGGTTTTATTTAGGCCATTGGTCTAGGGTTTAGGTTAATTGGTCAAATGGTGGGGGTGGTTAGGTGAGGTATATTTAATAAAGACAATTATATTAAATAGGTGTGTGAGGGTGGTGAATTAATTTAACTTAAATAATTAAATTAATATGTGTGTGGGTAAAGGTTATTAACTTAATTAAAATAATTAAATTAATATATATGGAGATAAATGACATTAATTTAATTAAAGTAATTAAATTAAAATGTGTGGGTGTAGGAGGTAGGTGTTAAGGTGTTGAGGATGAGGAAGTGATTATAGGGATGTGGTAGGGGACCAAGGTGATTACGACATGATTTTGGTTTCTACACCATGAGCCATTGACACGGTCTCACACTTTTTCCTGCATTAATTTTCACATTCTAAAAGAGGACATTCCATGTAAAAATGTTATCCATGATGATATTTGTGATTTCAACTATAAATACGGCCCATTCATTATTCTCGGTGTTCCCCATCTATAGGACTGCAAAATTGTTATTACAAATGTCAATTTTTTTGGAGGGCCCAAAATTTTTATTGTGATATAGGGCATTGCATGGAGTAGTTTGTTATCTAACAGAAGTGCACCTGTGTTGAGGGGTGATAAATTTGTAACTTTTCATCTCCCTCACTCTAGTGGATAGAAAATTAAAACACCTTAGGAGTTGCGGGGCTCCTTGTTGTTAGGTGAATCTCTAGATTACAAAGGTCGGTTACTTTTTGGAGTATCCCTAAACTAGATCTATGGGGTTAAGGGTAAGAAGATGGATAATAAACTTGTAAAAATGGGGTGATACACCAAAGATAATTGAGGGTTTCGACGAGAGAAAATACACAATATGATGATAATAAATGAAGTAAACATGATCCGTGAGGGTAATCAAGTAACTTCAATGAAACCATTGATATGCTAAGAGATTTCTCACAATAACAAGACAAAAATTGCACACTAAAATTAACATAACACCTAACTGCAACAAGGTAAAATAGCCTAAGAAAGATTAAATAATTCAGGGAATAAATTCACAAGAATAACTATTTGAATACACACCACTATAATTTCTGGAAAGGTCAATCAACTAATTCTCATATAAGCGCAAATTAAGAAAAATTTCTCTAGCACTTTGTTACATCAAAAGTCCTCCTTGTGCTTTTCCAAGGCACACAATATATAGAAAACATTCACCAATTTCCCCCTAAAAATAGTATAAATAATGACTATTTTAATCAATATCATGTCTCTTCTTAAAAATCTAATCCCTAGCTTTAGATGAATTACATTTGGCTTTGAAAAATTGGCACTTTTGAATCATGATTAAAGGTTGCACGTTTTAACCTTGGATACGGTGATAGTGCATGGTTTAATGATGGTAAGATAATCATAATGTATGATAAAAAGTGGGCATAAGTTTTATTTTCATGTGGAAAGGGGGCCTCCTCATAATACACATGTAAATTTTTATTTTCATAAGGTCAAACATTTATTGATGATGGTCGGAAATTTCAACCTTTGAAAAGCCCAGAGGGAAATGACATGTTTATTTTATTCAATCCTTAAATCTCAAACCCAAACCCATGTTGGGTTAGGATTTGTTCCATGCTTTCCACGTATGTCCCTTTGACTCTTGGGTTGAGTTATCTTGGAAAAATCCACTCCACCCGTAATCATCACTCATTTTCTCATTCAATATTTCTGAAGATAAGCATGGGTAAACCCTTCCAAAAAACTTTCTCGACACCAGTATTGTTCTTTCTAGCTCTATTTTGAAGCTTTTTGTGGAAGATTTATGGGGTCATTTTGTTCTCCAAATCTGTATGGTTCTTATATTGATGAATGGCCACCATTACTGAACTGAAATATCTACAGGTCAACATTATCTGGGAGTTTTTTTGTAGATCTGATATTCCTGTATGGGTTATATGTATTCTCTTAGTTTTCCATTTTAAAAAGACTTTGTGCATTGTAATACTTGGTTGTTGTTAGAAATTTGAGCCTCTTGTTTTGGAAGCTATTATTACGAGTTGGTTTTCTACCTGATATTTACGAGTAAGCTTTTATTTTCTACTCAAAACAACTTTTCATTCTTCCCTTAAATCTCCAGATCTAGATTTTCATTTTCCTTGGTTATATCATGATGTAGCTCGCTGGTAAAAAACCTTTGACTACTTATGATTTTTGTAACCCTTTCCATAATTATATTCTTGAAGTTCTGAAATTTGTTGGGTATTTTATATTTTCACACAAGGCTTTGTACTCAACTTGACTGCACATCTATATGAGTTTTCCAACTTCCTGAAACTCTATTTATGAGATATGTAAGAGGGCTTTCTATTTGAAAAAATTCTTTGTTTTGTATTCTTCCTTCATTGATTTGTTTTTGGGTGTGAATATATTTGAAGCATTTGTATTACTGTTCATTATTTTGTCAAAAATGCTCTGATACAGGTTAAAACTCGATGTAGTTGGACTACTATCATATTCCCTTTCTGGGTATGCATTTATTCGTCGAAAATGCTCTATTTTGACATTTTTATTCTGCTCTGTTTACCACTATGGCTAGACACCTTTTTCAACCTCAAATCACTCTACTAACCAGATATGTGGAATTAATTCATTTTCTATGATTTTTCTATAGTATTAAGTTATATGTATATAGGAAAGTTTTTATCTATGGTATTATGTTACAAGTCTGTTTGGCTACAAACAAGCCTCTTTCTATTCTTGATTAGATGTCATTTTTAACCCCCTTCTCAGAACTCACATTTGCACCATTATTTCATGTTCCAGATACGACTTTATTTCAACTCAAGGAAAGATGATTTCCAACTTTGGTTTAGGATAAAAATTTCATCCTATTTTTCTCTATCTTCAAGCTTGACTCAGTCCTTGTACATTGACTTAGAGGTTGTTATTTGCTTTTCATAGAATTTGTGTTCACTTGCCAATGGTGTGTCGACTCCATCCACATTTGATTTCTCCATGCTCTAGACAAATTGTTTTAAAAATACTTAAGTATTTTACATTGTGCTCTAGAAGAACAATTTGCAATTGTAAATATCATATCTCGTATTAAGCCTTGATGTTCATGTATGTATATTTGTTTTCTTTCACAAAAGCTAGTGTAAGTAAAAATAAAATAGCATTCAATATTTTTATTTCTGTATGATTTGAATATTTCCTCTTATTAAAATAACATTGTGGCCTCCATGGAGAGAATTCATATTGCGACTTTGACTTTGAACACGTGTAGTATTTGTAAAAATATTCAAAGTAATTAAATTAGTAGAACTTGCTTTGAGAAAGTGTACTTTGTAAATGTGAACTGAAATTGTATTCCTTCTCTTAAAACTATTCTATCTTTATGTTGATCCTGGTATGATATCTTCCATTTTTGGAGATCTGTAAAACTATATTCGATCCACTGAATGCTGAGGTACCAAGAGAGTTTGATGTCTTCATTATTGTGTCTTGCACTTATATAGTTGATTCCAAGACTTTATATTCCTAAAGCTCGTAAAACTATAAATTCTTTTAATTAAAACATGTAGTGTTTAACATTTATATCAACTGTATAGTTCATAAACCTTATAAAATGAAAGGTTGTTTTATCCTTATAAAAGTGCATTCATATTTTGAAATCAAAAATATATTTTATATGCTAGAACATCCTACATAAATGAATATCTAGAAACTGTGTTTTTGGTTTTCATGACTGGAAAACTCTCATAACACATTTATTGAAGATTCATTATGATCATGGTGTAAATTATAGCTTGTCTTTGAAATTTGATTTCTTTAATGCTTGGTTGAATATTTTCTTGGCCTTGACTCTTCTGAAGCTTACTGGTATTATACTTTCATGTAAGAACATTAAAACCACATCCATTTCTTGATCTTGTTTTATATTATTTTTTTGTCTTTTGTGTGTGGAAAAATTCTTAGCTCAACAATTTATTCAATATTATTTTCAGTTATTTTCTAGTCTGCACATTGTATCTTACTGGAAGTGCCCTTAATTGCTTGCATGGTGTCCTTTAGAATCTAAAATGTGTGGAGTAGCTTGTTGAAACTTTGAAAAGCTATTGTGGAGGCAAGATGCTTTTCTATTTTAACTGTTATGAGTAGCATTCATTGTTTCCTGCTTTATTCTTCTGAAAACTTGTAACAATAGTATGAATAGTATTTTGATTAGTGCTTTCAGAATAATCTAAGTTGAGTACTCATCAATAATCTGAAAATGAGTTGATCTCTATTTCATATGATACTCTGGTATATGAAATTAGCTTTGATGCATTATATTTGTTCATTTATGCACTTGCACACTAAAATAAATAGTTAGAAACATAAGTTAAGGCTAGTAGATTTCCTTTTACTGCTGATTTCTTATTGTGCCATGCTTCCAAAGATGATACTCTCTCCTTTGATTCTTTTTGCATTGTCTGATTCTCAATTTCTCTCTAATAAAGTCCACTTGTTTGAAGCTATGAGTATAATAAGAATGAAATACGGAGCTCGAACATCTAATTCTTCTCTCTTTCACGTACAAGGAAAAAGATGATGGAGATGAATAATAGAAGCGAGTAAGGAAAAATGAAAGACAACTACGGAAATCCATCTGAATAGGAAATGATGGATTTCCTTTCTCTTTTATTCATAACTTTACATATGTGTACTTTCTTTTATGTACTTGATTTCAGAGTTATTCCCATGGCTTGTGTGGGTCCATTGTACTTTTAAATTATGAAATAAATGAAAACCTCTTAATGTGATGAGTTGTAATTACTTCCTTTTGCATTATTTTTCATTAACATGGTGTTAAATGAATTCTTTGCAACTCATACACACTAGGAATTTTCACTTAATCATAATTAATGAACTCAAAGTAACTTAATAAAATTGAATTGTGAATAAAAGATAAATATAAACCTACTTCAACCTCTAAAAAGGATTTTCCTTTTGCAAGATTTAGGATATCCACCTTTTATCTTTTTTGTCTTTACCATCTATGTCAAGGTCATGCATCAGTTCACGAGGGGATGATGCATGATTGTGACAAAGATGTCATCTAGAAAGACACTTTAGGTGGAAATTTGACATTCTGAAACAAACACAAAGTGACAATTCATGCCTTTTTCCCCTTGATTAGGACCTTTAAACCAATCCCTTCAATATGAGAAACGATGTTTTGGGTTGACCTCTTGCATGAATGTGAGAAACGTCAACATAGTCAATAAAAGTAACCCAACCATGAAGTGTAGTAGTTTCTCAAATTGGATGGTTGACATAATATTTAGTACATGAAACAATGTCAAGTGAGGTCCCATTGAATCTGGACATGTGAATAAATTTAAAGGAAAGGACTAGAAGATGTGGAATATAAATAATGTCTTCAAGTTCTTTGCTTAACTCATCTAAATGTTGTCCCCACAAAGTGATGGTAACACTAAATCTTGACATGTCCTTTAATTGTAGAGTTCTTTTCTTTGTTTCAGACTGGTCATGCCTATGAATAGTTGAGCATGGTGACATGGAAAAAATAATTCCAATCAAATCAATAGAAGATCTGGCAGTGCTTCTAGGTATGTCCTTGATTTTGGTGAAGTGAAAGTGATGTGAAGGTATTGTATCCTCATTTTCTATGAGAGGAGTTATGGTTGAGGATGACTGTAGGAAAATATCCAAAGCATTGTTCAAGTGGTTGTAACATAGTTTTGCATCACCAATCCTCCCATTGGAAATTGTATATAGCTTCCCATTTTCAATCTGAGCATAGAATGTTTTGAAAACCTCATTGAAATAAGTGATGTGGATTTCTCCTCCTTCTTGATCCAATAAATCAAACCCAATGAAGGAACCATATCCATTTACATTGTGATATTTGTGAAGGGATTTTTTTCTAGGGCATGACACTCTACGAGAGAAAATATTCATAGATATATTCAACCCAATTATTTGAGTTAGTGTACTCATAAAATATATGTGAACCCGGTTTACACTTAGATTTGTTTATGAAACCGACTATTTTGGAGAGCATTTATTGGTAGTAGGGATTTTTCATTTCCAAGTGCAACATAGGTTGGTATTTGGATTGGAGCACTGATTAGCATGTGTTTCAACAACAATATCCATTTCAATGATAAGAACAATCTTGCAATGGAAAAAATAAATGGAAATAAACTAGAATTACTATAGGGGAATTATATACATTGGTAATTGAGCAAGGGTTGAAGCTTACAATTCATGTTTGATCATTATAATGAGAGATTTGGGTAAGCAAACAATGAAGCCTTATTGTATTTACTTTTTACTTGGCTTGCAAATTTGGAGGGTATAACTAATGTTTGACAATGTAACCCATTTAACGAGTCAAAATGATGTTGGGCGCTATGTTGAGAACAATGTGTAGGAGGACAAGTTCGATGGTTGAAATGTAGATTCAAAATTGGAACAATCCTTAATTAATTGAGAAATGCCTTCATGTGTCAAATTTATTTCCATGACAAGTAAAAATGCTCAATTAAGTGAGAGTTACTCAGTAAATATATGGTGGAAAATTTAAACTTGGTTTTGACATTTGTAGCACATCGGTCATGATGTGTGAGGGTCAACTCAAAACTTGATGTTAATTTTCCCTTTTAGATGAGCCTCGACCATTTTGTTCTTTTTAATTTCCTTTAACACAATGTCACCAATAATGAATTCATGTGTGTGGATTTTTCTATTATAATCTTGTACAATGCAAGCTTGATAAAATCGAAGACGTTCTAGAGCTCACACACAATGAGAATCAATCATCTCAAGCACTTGGAGATAGTTTTCACAATATTCATTATATTTGAGAATTCCATTAAGTGATACCCACAAATAGGGTATTTATAAATCTAAGGGGATTCTTGCTTCATTATCGTAATCTAGCGAAAAGGAAGTAGCAATTTTGGGGGGGTGTGCATAGAAGTGTAGTAAGCCCAAAGAACGTATAGATATTGATTATTCCAATCGTCGCCACTAGTATGAGTGTTCTTACATAATATTTTGACAATTGTATCATGTGTGGCTTCTACTTGGCCATTTCCTTATGGATAATAAGGAGCATAATTTTTTCTCTTGATCTTGAATTTTGCACATAGTTGTTTAACATCATTGTTTTTTTTGAAGGCGGGCCATTATCGGTGACAATGGTAGAGAAAATGCCAAAGTGTGTAATAACGTGAGTGTTAGTAAAAATAAATATATTGAGACCAATAGTGGTTTACAAAGGTGTGAATTCAACCCATTTAGTAAAGTATTTTATAGCAGTAATCATGAACTTATGACCATTAGTTGATTCAAGATTAATTTTTCTATGAGATCAAAACACCATACGGAAAAGGACCACAATGGAGTAATAGGTTGGAGGTCATATGCAGGTGCATGATGAATATTGCTATTCTTTTGAAATTTATCATAACATTTGACATATTATATGAAGTCTTGTTTCATTATAGGCCAATAGTTTCCCTAGCGAAGAAGCTTGTGAGACATAGTGTTACCCGAGTAGTGACCACCACATAGAATATATTGAACTTGAGATACGATTGTGGGGATGTTTGTCAAGATCTAAGAATCACATCAAACACCCATCAAATGCTATTTTAAATAATTAAGCACCAATGATCACATATCACATGGCCTCTCATTATAGATGATGAGCTTCATGAGGTTAAAAGCTCGTCGAATTGTTTGTTCATAGAGAAAGTTATATATTTGAGTGAACCATTTGGCATGATCATTATTGCATGTAAGAACACATGTTTTGAGAGGTGGATTATTAGTATAAGGTTATCACAAGTGTCTAATGATGAAGGAGGAATGCTCATTAGGGATATCTTGAGGAATGAGTGATGCCATAATAGCCATATCACCAATTTGCATGATGATTCTCTTTTCAAGGGATAATGGTGAGAGAGTAGGACTCAAATATATCTAATATTTATTTAACGAGGTTATTATATGGGATGAGACACTCCTCTTTGGTTTAATACATGTCATTAACCTAGTTAATACTTTTGAGTTGGGAGTTCTTTGCGCATATTCGGATATTTTGAACAAGAATTTTCAGAAATAATGAGGCCAAGAATTAGAGCTTCATACTTTGCAATGTTACTAGTACATGAGAATCCTAAAAAAATGTAAAGGGGAGATGATCACCATGTGGAGTGATGAGCATGATCCCAGCCCCAACGCATGATGTTAGGAAATAAGAGATAAAATATACGGAATAATCCCTTAATTGCAACATGAGAGAAACTAATATGCGAAAATATTACAGATCTCAAATAAAAGTGCAGAATAAATAACACAACACAGAGAGACAAGGTTTAATGTGGTTCACCCAATTTGGGCTACGTCCACCAAGAATCACTTGCTCAAATTTTATTACAAGCCTCCACTCTCTCAATACAATACCCAGATCCGTTTGGAGCTATGCTCAACAAAATCTGCAATTCACACCCAATTCAAAACACATCTACAATACATTTGCTTGTCATTCTATCATATGCATAAGACCATATAAATAGACAACTACTTAAGTAGTTTTACAAAACCATGGGTATCAAACAATGGAAAAAACAAAACCATCCCATAAACCTATGGGTAGTCAAGAGGTGGTTTTACAAAACAATGGGTACCGAAAAACCATGGGCCCAAAAACAGCCCATAACGGTTACCCATTACCCATGGGTTAATAAACCACCCATGAAAATTTGCTTGGGGCTTCGCCCAACCCCCGACCCGCTCACCGGTGAGTGAGACCACCATAGAAAACATGAGAATCCTAAAAACATGTAAAGGGGAGTGATCACCATGTGGAGTGATGAGCATGATCCCAACCCCGACGCCCGAGAGGAATTGATACCCATCAAAGCACATAATCCAAATGTCAATGTTAACAGTGTAAGTGGTGAATTAATCTTGAAAAGTATCACAGACGGGTGATGTATAAGAAAGAGGGGTGTCGAGATAGTTGATCGGCGATAAGTTGTCCCTTGATGGATTTTTATGGGATGAATTTGAAATCAAACTCATTAATTAACATGAACCATCATGTAAGGAATCCCGAGAGATGAGTATGAGAAAGAGATAGCATAGAGGATCTACTTCAATAGTGATGTGAACCTCATTATTGAGAAGGTAGTGTTACAAGTTACCCATGAAAAAGATGAAGAAAAGAAATTTTTAAATGTATCTCTATTTACATTCATAGGACCAAAAGTGTAACTAATGTAATTTAAATGTATATTTCATGTTGTGAGTCATCATGTTGAGCAAGAAGGTCCCCAAATGTATGAAATGTAGACAAAATGTATAGGAGGAAGGGGCAATTATCTGCAGGAGGTAATAGAACATGAGGATTTAATATATATGCTTTAATAGCCTCAAATGCACACTCATAATGGTCATCCTAAAATAAATTAGTGTCTTTTATCTCTCGAAAGTGCACTCTATAGAGAGATGGCTGCGGGTGTTCTAAGATTTCTTTGTATCTCTCTCTTTTGTAGATCTGATGGAAACACTCAGTGTGGGTATACCTATTGATGAGGTGATTCTCCCAGATCAAGGCTGGATCCTTCTTGATGTATCCTAAACTAATTTTTGTGGTTTTGAGAGTAATAAGATGACCGTAAAATGAATTGAGAGCTAGGGTAATACACCAACAAATATCGAGAATGAATTACGGATGCACAAACCAATAGTTTTCAAAGAAAATATTAAGGTAGACACTTGCTATATTGAGGGAAAATTCACAACAATCTTTAAAGATACACATGCACACTAATATCATGCAGAAAATACTAAATTTGCAACAGGGTAGGATGATTAACCAAGGAATCAAATTCGCAAGGATTAATAAGACATACGGGTAAGTGCACCAAGTTGGGGGGCCAAAAGGGGGTCTTAAGTGGATGCATTTTTAGAAAAAAAAAAACTTCAACTTGTACGAGTTTTTCAAAATAGTTACACTCAAAATTGGAAGATGTTGTAAAAATATGAATCGTAGCATTTTGAGTCTAGTTTCTAAGCTACTAAATTTTATTGAAAACAGATAATTTTAAGTGGGTCAAACAACTAAAATACCAACAAATGCTCCTATTTTTGTTAAAAAACATAATAGAGTGACTTTCATGCCCCCATCATTTTTTGAGCACCATTTAGTATTTTGAAAACCCTTTGGTAGAAATATAGCTAGGAGCATCTAGTTTGGGATCCATTTTTTAAATATTTTTTTAGCGAATATTTTTTTATTTATGATTTTTCTAGTATAGAAATTTTATGTTTTGAAAAATAACGGAGCTCGACCGTGCCCCCCTAACTACCTCAAAAATATCGAAAATTAGATTTTTTTTTGAATATGTATAGAATTATGCCTAGTTTGGGCTAGTATAATTTTTTAAAATTTCGATCACCCAAAAAAATATACACCATGAAAGATAGACATATTTACACTTCAAAAATAGCTATAAAAATGCATAGTTAGAAAATAAATAATATGGAAACCTTATATTAGTCAGAAAATTTGAAAAATTATATTTTTAGAAAGAAGAAACTCTACTCTACATTGTGGTATAATTTTTTAAAAATGGATCGATTGTTTTATTTTGATTTATCATAGAGGAAGTGGCATTTTTACATTTTCTTGCAAAAACACGTTGTTTGTTGTGTTTGTACAGGTCCATGCCTTAGGCTTGGGGATCCAAACCGGATCCCAAGCCTTGAGGCATGGCTTGGAAAAAGAGAAAATACAAAATGCGTATGCATTTTTCTTTGTTTATATATTGTGGCCCCCAATGTCCCTTTCATCTCTTTCACGAGAATTCTGCAAACATTCTATTTTGTCTGCAATTTTCTCTACATTCTTGCACGATTTTTTAGTAGTTCATTTTATCTAATCATGAGAGATAAACATGGAGCTAAGGATATGAGAAAAGTCAAGAACAAGACACCAAAGAAAGTGTAAGAGAAGAGAATAAAGAAATTGAAGAGAATGCAAAAACTTTGAGCAAGGTGAGGTACATCCGCTATATCAAATGTAGCTAATTTATTAGAAATGGGGGATGAAATACATAATGAAAATGTAGATAGTAATTATTTTGCAATGAATAATGATATTGAATTTAATGATAATGTTGGTATGGATGAAGAAATTGATATGAATCCAATTGTTGAACCCTCACCGAGAATCCAAATGTTAACCTTGAAATATGTATGAAAACACCGAATGAAGAAAATAACCTTGTAAATGAATAATCACCTCTAAGAACACCTCCTTCCATTTTGTGAAGAAAACCAATTCACTTAATTGAAATTGATGAAAACATTATAAAACCAATGCCTAAAAAAATGTCCAAAGAAATGCGAGAAGAAAAGCTAGTGGAATTTGGGATAGTTACTTTGAGAATTTAAATGACACACAAATATGTCAATTATTTATTTTATTGATGAAATTAATTAATATGAGACCTATAATGAAGACCTTGGGGTTAAGAACATCTAATGTTGTTGATCAAAATGCGTCGATTGTTGAAAACATACATAAAGCATACCATCTTTGTAGGTGGAAAAAGATGCACCAAAGATAGTAATGCTACATGACATGCACTTACTAATTGTATAGTAAGTGATCAAACAATTAATAAATGCTTGATTAGAAAAAAAATTGCTTTGAAGCTAAACAAAAACACTAATAAAAGCAATAGAGAGACGTAAACGTCTTGAGTTAGTCAATAAACCGACTATTGGGCTTTCTCTAGAGACTTCCATGAAAATACAATAATACATCTGATATTCTAAAATAATTAATTGTAAAATTTTGGAATTATAACACAAGGGTGTCACCGAATAGAAGAGATATAATAAAAATAAGAATAGGTTCTCGTAATTGTGAATCGTGTGCAAAACATTTCTTAGATATGACTCAAATAGAATTGTTCTCTAAGTTTAAGAATGAAAATCCACAAATTAACATTATCCAAATATTCTTTGAAATGAGCAAACCCTTTTATGTGAAAATCAATCACTCATGTACCACTTGTTGTTGTAGGCATCATGTTGAATTTTCAATGCATTATGATGTTTTTTGTCAAATACGTCGTGTTTTACATACTGAGATCATGTTGCAGGAGTGTGGAATAAATGTCCCAAAAAAATCTTCAAGGGAATTTATTCCAACAATATTTTGTGAAAAATAAACAAGACAATTTATTTATAACAAAGCATGTTTGGATGGAACGTGCAATGTATGCGGTGGCTTGCAAAATCTAAAAGTTGTATCCATGAGGAGCGTACATATTCAATAGGAAAAGAATTGGTTGATTTCACCAAATATGAATTTTTGGCATATCAATTAAAAGATGGAAAAGAATCTAAGAGGTGTGAGCTTGTTGGAAAATAATTACCTATATCGAATATATGGTCAAATTCGAGAGGAAATTTTTATGAGTATGCAAGGCACACACATAGAGCTCGATGGTTGGATGAAAAATTCATTAAGAAAAGACACATTCCCACTTAGTACTATTGTTTCAATAGTTGACTTCACAGAGAATTACACATTGCACCACAAATGGAGGTTCGAGTCTCAATATTATAACTCGGTGCAAGTTTCTATTTTCATGCATATAACATTCATGTACTCTCTTAAAAGAATTGAGCAAGATCAAAAAATATTAAGAGAGTATCATTTCTATATCGATGATGATCGGACACATTCTACAAAATATGTACAAGGTCATTTTTCTAGGTGTTTAATGTGAACTTGAATGAGAGGAACATTAGTTTCGATCAACATTACATTTGGTCAGACAACTGCACATCACAATTAAAGAATGCACAAATATTTTATTGGCTAGCGGGATACACAAAGAAACAAATGTACAATATATCTGAAGTTTTAATGAGGTAGGGCCTGGAAAAGGAGATCATGATGGTCTTTGGAGCATGTGTGATAAGAGAACTTGTAAGAGAAGAGTTAAAGTTCAACGATGGTGCTAAATTTACTGAGATGCAAAAACACTGTTGATTGGTGTGTCAAGAATATGGGCCATGAATCTCAAGAGAGATCAATGGTTCATAGATATTTTTGGTTGATAGAGGAACAACATTTGGAAAACTTTGAAGATTATATGACGGTTGCAGGATCAAGTGATATGCACTCATTCATCGTAGTTCGGATGTAAATGCTTCGACTATTTATACTAGGTGCATGACATATTTTTGTATATCATGCATTGATTTTGTGTGGAATGAATGTGAGTCATAGCAGTGGGTGGATGAATGGACTTGTAGACCTCTAATTCCACTCGACACACATCAAGTTCCATGAGCACTACAACTTACAGGGCCTTCAGATCAAATGACAACATCACCTGACTTTGACCAAGTCTCTCATTTAGTGCGAATAAGGTACATACATATATGTACATGCCAAGTTTTAGATTTATAAATTATTAAATGGTCAACTCTTAATGTATTTTGAAATTGGTGAGCAGTTTTATTTTGTGATACAAAGGGCATGTTTTTATAGTTATGGCGATGGAATTGAATGAAGAGGGAACATACTACTTCTTGTCTCGTTGTGTAGAGGGGAAAAAAATTAACTTCCATCATTGATGGTGAAGACCTTGATTATCCCACTAGGTTAGTGGTAGTCACTGGAACTTGGCTTTGACGATATCCTATCAAAAATTCAAACATTTTGTTGTTTGAAGACTATTAAGTACATCGAAAGATACTTCACTATTCACATTTGGTCCTTGCAACAAATATTAAATTGATCAAATATTGAGGTTGGCCATCAAACAAGAATATGTGGAAGGTTCATGAATCAGATCATGAAGCAATTCTTGTTATTATCAAGAATAGAGTTGATCCTTGCATTTCATTGGATTGAGTTTGCAAAGGTATGTTCTTCATGAATTTAATTTGAATATTTACTTAAATGATTTTGTTTAAATTTTGTATGATTTAAAATTCTATTTAATTACTTACTAACATGTTTATGTAGGTTAGTGGTGCCAAAAAGCGCTCAACCTTCATGTGGTTGGCACTTTGTCAAGAGAAATTTATTACTCTTGAATCCAAGTGAAGCTAAGAGAAATTAAATATTAGAAAGGAAAGACAAACAAAAATTATAATTTCACCACCTATATTGTAAAAATATCTTATTAAAATTCTCATTTCACCACCTATATTGTATGAACCATCTATATTATTTAGGTGAATGGCAATAGAAAACCTTACACTAAATCGATCTGAATGGAGATAGAGAAACAAAAAATAATTTCGTAGAGGGCCCCACATGGCAGTCTCAGATATGATGAGACGTCTCTAGGTGCCATGGAGTCTGAGAAATCACCCGTCAAAGATATGGCGTGTTTGGGCCTCAAGGCTCTTAACGATCTATGCCCACGAGGTAGCTTGAAAATACGAGTAGCATAGGGAAAAAAAAATCCTCCACTAGTGTTCACCAGCCACCTCGACATTTTGGCATAGTTTGTTCGGTCCTAAGAGATTTTTTTGCAAACTACTATAGCGTCGATATCCCTACACCGACTCGATTCTAGTATTTCACGCCTTTGCAAACAATAGGACAGCGAGAGATCCGAATGGAGATGGATAAAACCATGAGAGAATTTATTAGAGGGCCCCAAGGTGGAGGTCTTGGATTTGATGAGTCGTCTGTAGGTGCCACGGAGTCTGAGAATTCATCCGTCAAAGATATGGCTTGTTTGGGCCTCATGGCTCTTAAGGGACTATGCCCAGACGAGGTAGCCCGAAAGCATGGGGAGTGTAGGGATCTAAAAATAATCCTCCACTAGTATTCACCTGGCCACCCCAAAGATGTTGGCATAGTTGGTTTGGTCCCACAAGCTACCATTTGTAAAATATACCATCTAACAACCTTACACCGACCGAGACTACACTATTTTGAGTGTTTACAAACAATAGGACAGCGACAAAATTTTATAGAGGGCCTCAACGTGGAGGTCTTGGATCGGATGAGGCGTCTCTAGGTGGTATGAAGTCCGAGAAATCACCCGTCGAAGATATAACGTGTTTTGGCCTCGGGTCCCTTAAGGGACTACACCCAGGGCGAGGTAGCTCGAAAGCACAGGAGCATAGGGAACCAAAATGAAGACTCTATAGCATTCAACTAGCCACCCTAATGTGTTGGCGTATTTGGTTTGGTCCCACGAGCTACCGTTTTCAAAATACAACATCTAACATCCTTACACTGACTCTGACTACACTACACTATTTCACGTGTTTGCAAATAATAGGACAGCGAGAGAACTGAATGGAGATGGATAAAACCATAACAAAATTTCATAGAGGCCCCGAACTTGAGGTCTTGGATCTCGACAAGATGTCTCTAGGTGCCACGGAGTTTGAGAAATCATCCGTCAAAGATATAGCGTGTTTTGGCCTCAGGGCTCTTAAGGGACTATGCCCTGACGACGGTAGCTTGAAAGTAGGGGGAGTGTAGGGAACTAAAAAGAAGACTCCGCTAGTGTTCACTGGCCACCCCGACGTGTTGGTGTAGTTAGTTCGGTCACACGAGCTTCGTTTACAAACTACAACGTCTGGGAGCTCTATAATGACTTAGGCCCAGTAGTATTTCACGTGTTTGCAAACAATAGGACAACGAGAGAACCGAATGGATATGGATAAAACCACTAGAGGATTTCGTAGATGGCCCCAACGTGGAGGACTTGGATCTAACGAGATTTCT
The DNA here is from genome assembly GCA_018340775.1 of Taxus wallichiana var. yunnanensis. NCBI lineage: Eukaryota > Viridiplantae > Streptophyta > Pinopsida > Cupressales > Taxaceae > Taxus > Taxus wallichiana. Next base: position 189,854,251 of record CM031240.1, on the reverse strand, counting down.
CTAGGTGCCACAGAGTTTGAGAAATCACCCGTCAAAGATATGGCGTGTTTGGGCCTCAATGCTCTTAAGGGACTACACCCGAACGAGGTAGCCCGAAAGCACAGGGAGCATAGAAAACCAAGAAAAATCCTACAATAGAATTCACTTAGCCACCCCAATGTGTTGGCGTAGTTGGTTTGGTCCCACGAGCTTTCGTTTGCAAAATACAACATCTAAGCACCTTAAATTGACTAAGACTCCGGTATTTCACGCCTTTGCAAACAATAGGACAGCGAGAGAACCAAATGGATATGGAGAAAACTGGGATAGGATTTCATAGAGGGATTCAACATGGAGGTTTTGGATCTGATCGGATCTTTCTAGGTGTCATGGAGTTTGAAAAATCACATGTTTCGGATATAACGTGTTTTGGTCTCGGGGCTCTTAAGAGACTACGCCTGAAAGCACAAGGAGCATGGGGAACAAAAAAATCCTCCACTAGCATTCACCAGCCACCCCGATGTGTTGGCATAGTTTGTTTCATCCCACGATCTTCTGTTTGCAAACTATAGCGTCTTGTAGCCCTCACACTCGAGACTCTTATGTTGCGCCTTTACAAATAATAGGACAGCGAAAGAACTAAATGGAGATAGATAAAAGTGTGAGAGAATTTCATAGGGCCCAAATTTGGAGGTTTATCTGAAGATGTCTCTAGGTGTCATGGAGTCTAGAAATCACTCGTCGAAGATATGACATGTTTGGGCCTTCGGGGATATTAAACTACTCCCGAGATGAGGTAACTTCATGGGGAACGTAGGATGATGGGTGTCTTTATTCCCTTCATTTAATAAAATTCTTGTTAATGTCATATCGAACCGGGGTGTGTCTAAAGCTATCTACAAAAAAAAGTACTTTAACCGGACTAGTAGTTGAAGTTTTTTTTTTTTTCTGGGGATCTCTTTAATGTCTTAAGGACTTCTTGGTAAAGCCTTATTTAAATCAAACTATAGAAACTTGCTAAAAGTAAACACACTGAAAGCTTTGCGAGAATGGAAACACACTTGGAAAATAAACACACTCAATTTGGAATGCTTGAAAATGATTAAGAAATATAAGAATCTATCTAAACACTTGTAGGAACAAGCACACAACAAGAGTTTAACTGAAAGAATTAAAACAATAAAAATTAACAGATCTAAGATATTTCTTTGAAGAAATATAAATACCAAATAAACGAATATCTTGGTCCTTGGGGGAGTGGACCCTTGCTCCTCCTTGAATCAGGATTTAACAACTCAGAATTATCTCAAATAAGAATGGCTATTTTATTGATAAAACATTCGGTATTACAAACGTATTGGATCTAAGTACTTAGTCTATTTCTCTTCTCTGTTCTATTTCTATCTTGTTCTATATTTTCTATATATTATATCTATTTACTGCAGGTCTGATTTTATATACATTTTACAATCACAACTATCTCAATGATTCTGATGAAATTGAATCATGCCCAAAATAGATGTTGAGCTAGATTGTGGTTGATCAGATAGTTGTAGGATAACTCTCCTGGATCTACGTTTAGAAATCTTCTCATCCTTCCTGATTGAAAGGGTCGTAGATGAAAAATCTTCGGATGTGGTTTAAAATAGATAACTCCCATTGGTTTCAGAACTTTGGAGAAGTTCCAGAACCATAGGAAATTTTTAAGGATCAAAACCGTGAGAGTTCTAGAGCTATCCCCAGGAGTTTTGGAACTAAGTCTGAAAATTCCATAACTAAATACTGGAGTTCCGAAACTAAGTCCAAAAGTTCCGGAACTAAATGATGAATATGTGATGGAGTTCCAGAAACTAGCTTGGAAGTTCGAAACTAAGTTGTGTGGGAACAGATGTTGTTGAAAACATACTGAATGCTTCTGCTTCATTTCCTCGACTGATTAGACCCTTTATTACAAAACTGAATTCAAACACACACTTTGTCAAGAATTCTAGAGATTTTTAACATTAGAATCAAAATCAATCAAAAGATAGACAATTACATCCTAACTCATATCAGATCAACTAAAAGTCACACAATGCAATCAAACTTAATCAAAAGGAGAGTAAGATGAGATCATATATTATACATTAATCAAACATATTCTGGCCTCATCATTTCCCCCAAACTTACTTGTTTGTAAGTCCCTTTACAAACTTCATTCTTCAAAAGTGGGGTTATAAGTTCTGCATTCCATTTGATTTCTCAGATCAAATGGCTGAAACTAGATTTTCTAATGTTTAAACTTGGATGTATTGTACCCTGCTCCTTCTTCTATTTTCCTCTCCCACTGTTCAAATTTAGTAGGGTCTTGAGGTTCTCTATTTTCCAAGGAGACATGGGGGTGAGAAGTAGAGGGGGCCTTGTTTCGCATTCCCATCCATATTTTCCCGTAGGTTTCATTGACTTGGGGAATTATTGTGCATAATGATTTTTCCCTTTCTAAACTCCAAATCATATTTTTGGGGAAATTACTTCCCTTCTTCTCAAGGAAATAGTAAGGAGTTCCCACCTCTTTGAGCATCCTTCATAAATATCTTCAAAATTTTCCTCCTCATAGGAGGTGAAGGCATCAATACTCTTTTGCAGAATGGAAAGATAATGTGTCTTGAATCTCTCATCAAAGGCATGAGTTCTAAAATGTGAGAGGAAGGTAGAGGGTTTACCATAATGAGCTCTCATACAAAGACCTGTTGAGCTAGCTTTCAATAAAAATTTAGATTCCCTTTCCTTCCATGTAATTTGGTTTTGCAAAATAGAGACAAATGCATTGAGCTGGCTCTCCCCTACATACAAATTGATCATAAATCCTGTGTTTTTCTCTAGCATAAAATTGCAAAGATAAAATTCACACAGAAGATTTTTTCTTAATATTTGGAGAGAGTAAGCTGCCATGAATTCAGATTCATCTTGTAGTTCATGTGGAAGCCCACATGCAATCTTGACAATTTGCCAACGAATGAAATACTCTTCTAAAACACACTATATGCAGGAGAGGGCCTCCTGTAGGAAAGTAATTTTCACTCATAATACAGACCATATGAATTTTGGCAAGACATTTATATTTATTTCCTTCCTCCTTATAAAACTTTTCTTCCCATTCCTTTCTTGCCTTCATCTCTTCCTCCATCTTGGTCTTTAATTCTTCATTTAATGTTTTGGCTTCTCTGAGCTCCCTACAAGTATCATTCCATAGTTTTTGAGTGGAAAATAGGTCAACTCAGTCTATGTAGAGACTATGGACACAACACTCTATTTTCTAGAAGTCTGAAATTCTTCCTCTTTTTCTATCAGCTGTTTCTTGGTTGCTGATAATTCCTCAGTCTTGGCTGCAAGTTGAGTTGTTATCTCATGAGCATTTCCCTTTGTTCCAATTTGAGTTTGAGGAAATCCAATTCCTCATCTTTTTCTCTGATAATGAGCTCTTCTCTAGACAAGAACAGATCTTGTTTAACTTGTTGTCTTTCTTCTTCCTCTGAAATTATTTGAGGAGTTGGGCATTCTTCCTCTATCAAAGGAAATTTTCCTTTTCTTATCCTGGATGCCAACTCTTCTTCTTCATGTGGCAATGCTGATGGTTCAACCAATTCTAAAAATCTTGCTCTTCAAATCTCTCTTCTCCTCTGTCCATTTCAACTTGACTTGGCTCAGGAGGAGTCATGGCCATGCTGCCCAAAATGTCAGTAGCTTCTTCTTCCATCCTTTCCTGCTCACTCCTTCCTTCTGGGGTTTCCCTTGACCTCTTATGAATTTTTCTTATTTGGGAAGTTCAACATGCCCAGTAGTGAATTTCCTTCTAGAGATTCTTCTTACTATTCTTTCTTGCTCTTGTGTGGGTGAGCTATCACCATCAGAGATAGATATTGGCTCCCCAAAGCTCTGCTAGAAGAAGGAATTTCCTTCACAGGTACAGAAGGCTTTGTTATTTTTATCTTTCTCACCAACCTTCTTTTTTTGTATGTTTTCTCTTTCCATTTCCCTCTGTCCTTCTACAGGGGCATCAATTTCTAGATTAGTTGAAGGAGAGAATGGGGCTAGAATTTTCCTTATGATAATATTAGGGTTTTTCTTAAACTTGCCAAGAAACTTGTCCCAAATTTCTTCTCCATTCTTCTTTGATAGAAAATGGTGCTGGCATATTAAATGAATTAGACCATGATGCCTAATTGTCCCAACACCCCAGGAATACCTCTAAGCCATGGTCTGAATAGAATAAAAAAGAAACCCTAGGAGGTTTATTATGTATTCAGGTTTGGTGGCTCCATACTTCAGATATATGAGCATTTTTAAGACTTCTTTTCCCACAGACCCAAATTGACCATCACAGGTTAAATATTTTACTATCCAAAATGCTACCCTATCAAAGGGTTTGGGAAAACTGGCCCTTCTGACCCCTTTTATGATTTTCTTTGTATTATAGATGTATTGGGGTTTAGTTTCTTCTTCTTGCAGTAAGACTTCAACCAGTTCTTTCAAAGTCCCCTTGGTAGGTTGTGGGACATGCACAATGGGCACTCCAGACACATTACTTATAGTATTTACAGAAAAAGAATAAAGACATTTCTCACCTTTGTTCTGGATTGTTCTAGGTTTATGATGAATTCTCTTACCAATTCATCATTATGCCTTGAAAATTTCTTCAAGAATTCAAGCCATCCTACATGCTCAAAGATGGATGCCACTTCTTCATCTACGAGAAGTGGAGGAATCATCCTCTAGTTCATATTTCTTCTTAATCCCCATATCGGCTTGAGTTCTGTCTCTTTTGATTTTGTGTGAATTGGTTGTAGGCCTTTTTCTTAGCTATGGAACTGATGAATTTGGCTGTGGAACCTCTATTCTTAGCTACGGAACCTCATTTCTTAGTTGGAACTTCTAAATTCTTTGTTCTTTTCTATGGAATACAAACTCAATTCGTTGCTCCTTCCTCAAAATATTTCTGCAATATTTATTTCACTTGATTTTTGCAATAATGATTACTAATGATAACCATGCCACCACTTATTCCATCCAAATCAATTTCATGATTACACACTTGTAATCATAATGTATAAATAGATGACTCATCATACCTACTTTTAAATTAAGTCACATCACACATGCAAACATTTAATCAACCCTAAATGAGTTAAAAGACATAATTACCATCCTTGATGATGTAATCCTTTTTCTATGATGACTCATCATTCCTACAAGTGGAACAAAACATGATTAGATAAGATAGCTGGAATTCAAAAGAATTCCTTTATTTGAACTAGCCAAAAAGAGAGGTCAACCGCCATTTGCTGGTTTTCAATTGACCTTTGAGAGAATTTTTTTTTTTTTTTTTTTTTTTTTATTTTTTTTTTTTGGGAAGAAAACACCATTTTCTAGTTTTCATCTTCTTCCCTTTATTTTGGATCTATCATCTAGTTATTTGATCATTTTGGAAGAACTGAGGTTCTTCCATATGATCAAATTCTTTGTCTGCTTCAATCTTCCTCAAGAATTCATCCTTAGTGGGAGGCTTCCTATAGAGTTTCAGCCTATGTCCATTGACCAAGAGTGTTCTACTGCTGCCATCAATGGGAAGTAATTGAATAGAACCATTGTCAAATATCTTCTCAATCTGATAGGGTCCCAACCATCTAGTTCTCAATTTTCCCTTGAACTATTGGTACTTAGAATCGAATAAAAATGCCCAGTCTCCTACTTTGAATTGTCTTTTCTTGATATGTGTGTCATGCCATTGCTTCCTTTTCTCTTGAATTATCTTTGTTTGTTGAAGTGCTTCCAACCTTAATTCATCTAACTCATTGAGTTGAAGGATTCTTTCTTTTTGAGTTGCATTCAACTCAATTCCCACCTTCACTTGTTGTCCTCAATGTCTAAAGTTCAAACTCTATAGGCAACAAGGGATTTTTCCCATAGACTAATTCATATGGTGAAAACCTTGTTGTAGTTTTCCAAGTTGTATTATAAGCCCAGACAGCTTCAGGTAGTCTCTTTACCCAATCTTTTCTCCCAGCTTCAACTGTTTTGGTAAGGATGTTCTCCAATTCTCTGTTTGTTACTTCAGCTTGTCCATTTGACTATGGGTGGTAAGGAGATGACTTCCTATGATTGATTTGGTAATACCTTGTGAAATCTTGGATCATATTAGACATGAATTGTGGTCCCTGATCTGAAACTATGCTCCTTGGTGCTCTAAACTTTATCATAATTTTGTTCCAAAGGAAATCAACAACTACTTCCTCAGTGGCATTTGTCAATGCCTACACTTCTTGCCCATTTTGTCACATAGTCAGTACATACAAGAATATATTCCTTCCCTTGTGAAGGAGGATTAAAGGGACCAACAAAATCCAATCCCCATCTCTCAAATGGTTCAACCACAACTTGAGGCTGAAGAGGCATTTCATTGGTGAAAGTTGGTTGTCCCATCCTTTGACAAGGATCACACCTCTTGATATATCTTTTCACATCCTTGTACAGAGATGGCCAATAATAACCAGTGCCAAGTATCTTATGAGTTGTTCTTTTCACTGAATAGTGTCCTCCACTTGGTTCATCATGACATGCTCTGAGGATGTCAAAGATTTCATCCTCTCTTACACACATGCAGTAAGACAAAATCAGGACCACATTTAAATAGCATTCCATTTAACCATTTGAATTGTGCACTAGTTTTAATTAACTTCTTTATTTGTTTCTTAGTGAAAGAAGGAGGAAACTTCCTGTTGCAAGATAATTTTCCATATCAGCAAACCATGGTGTACTTGCTTGAGATTGCAAACATAGTTGTTCATCTGGAAAGTTATCCTTGACTGGATCTTTCTCCCCTGTGGTGGTTAGTCTTGACAAAAAATCAGCTACCACATTAGATTTACCTGGATTGTCCACAATGGTAATATCAAATTCTTGCAAAAGTAATAACCATCTAATTATTCTTCCTCCAACCACTTGGTTTGTTCATTAAATACTTAATTGTTGAATGATCGTGTGTACAAATATCTTGTACCCTGTAATGTAATGTTTGAATTTATTGATTACATAAATCACAACAAGAAATTCCTTTTCAGTGGTGGTGTAATTCTTTTTAGTGGGAGTAAGATTCTTGCTAAGATAGTAAATGGCATACATCTTTCCTTCCTCATCTTTCTGTCCCAATACTACACCAATGGAATAATTTGAGGCATCTGTTTGGATATGAAATGGATTTTCCCAATTAGGACCTCTCAATATTGGGGCACTGATTAATTTGTCTTTAATTTCTTCAAAAGCATGCTGACACTTTTCATCCCAAAGAAATTCATAGTCCTTGGTTAGAAATTAAACATGGGGGCAGCAATTTTACTGAAATCTTTTATAAAGCACCTATAGTACCCAACATGCCCTAGAAATGATTTGATATCTGTGGGGTCTGAGGAATAGGTAAATCTGAAATGATCCTAATTTTTTTTTGATCCACTGAATTCCTTTTTTGAAATATGGTGTCCTAATACAATCCCTCATCCACCATCATCAAACATTTTTCATCACTAAGAGACAGGTTGTGTTGTTCACATCTTGTTAACACTCTATCTAGATTTCTCAAAGCATCTTCAAATGTATCTCCATGTACAGTGAAGTCATCCATATATACTTCAACACAATCATTTGTTAGATCAACAAAGATTGCAAGTACAACTCTCTGGAAAGTTGCAGGAGCATTGCATAAACCAAATGGTAACACCCTATAGGAAAAGGTTCCCCATGGACATGTAAATGTAGTTTTGTCTTATCTTCAAGCAACAACTCTATGATCGATTGTACCCACTAAAGCCATCCAAGAAAGAAAAGTATTGTTTACCTAAAAGGTTATCTAGGACTTGATCTATGAATGGTAAGGGAAAATAATCTCTCATTGTGGCTTTGTTTAGTTCCCTATAGTCAACACATATTCTCCATTTTCCATTCTTTTTGGGAACAATTACAAGAGGAGATACCCACTTACTATCTGAGATAGGGTAGATGAAACCTACTTGTAATAGTTTTTCAATTTCTTGTTTGACTATATCCCTTAAAGTTGGTTAATCCTTCTTTGAGGCTGCCTAACTGGTTTAATGTTTTCAATATAGATGTGATGAGTGCAGATACTTGGATGAATCCCTTCATATCTTTGTAATCCCAAGAAAAATCTTTAGTATGATTTTTAGAACATCAAACAATTTAGCTTCTTCATCCTCCTTCAACCAGTTGTTAATGTTTAAAGTTTTACCCGTTGAATTTCAACATGCTTGGTTCCAATATGTGATGAACTGATTTGTGGAAGGGTTTCATTAAAGTATTTAATGGACATGCATGTGGTAACAACATATGGTATGTAGCAACATCTCCAAAAGTTCCTTGAGACAGAATATTGGAAAAAGGATAGTAATGAGAATTATGATACTTATCTCTTTGCAGGCCAAATTCTTCTCATCACTACTACTTTTCAAAAATTCTTCACCACTTCTTGATGTACTTGAAACTTGAAGCTACTATTCATCCTCTCCCCATGAGAAATCTTTTCCTCAGTGAAATCATTTTCAATCAAAAGATAATTGTTTTCGTGGTTCCGGAACTAAATGTGGTGGTTTAAACTAAGTTAGTGAACTAAGGTTCGAACTAAGTTCACGGTTCGGAACTAAGTTTGGGTTCCAACTAAGTTCACGTGTTTTGGAACTATTTCGATTACTTTGAGGATACAGGTTCTCATCCATGGTGGATTAATCATCTCTTCTACTTCTCTTACATGATCCTGCAATGTGATCATAGCCAAAGAAGACAAATTTTTTTTATTAGTTTCAGAGAATCAACCCACAATTGTTCATGATTGTCAGTAAAAGGTCATGTAGTAGGATATAAGGAAATTTGTTTAGAGTTCTTACCATTCAAGATTGTCATATCACCTGACCTGCAATCTATCAAAGCAACAACTATAGCTAACCATGGTCTACCCAAAATAATGGGATAACCCAATGTTTTACCTTTTGGCTATAGTATAAGGAAGTCAACTGGATATTCCCATGACTCCACCATAACCACCATGTCTTCAATAATTCCTTCTGGTTTTGCTATAGACTGATCTATCCATCTATAATATGGTATTAGTAGGTTGTATACCCATTAATGGTAATGTTTTCAGAGTATCCACTGTCATTACATTGATAGCAGCTCCCAAATCTATCAAAACATTATGTACATCCTTATTTCCTATAGAGACAGAAATAACAAGACTTCCAGGATCTCCATATTTGGGAAGTAAAAGTTTTCCTGCTAATAAATCAACAAGTTTCCCATCTACTTTGATAGTCTTGGGGTACTGTTTCTTCCTTCCATGATTTTTCATACATAACATTTTGATTAATTTGTTCAATTCTGAATATCTTTAATTGCTTATAATAGTGGTATTTCAATATTCAATTTCCTTAGTTCCTGTACCAATTCAGACTCTTTGATTTCTATAGCTTCTTTGAATCTCTTTTGGAAATGGAGTCTCAATAGTGTTGCTATCTGGCTCCTTTTCTTTTCTTTCTATATCCTCTTTTGGAACAACAATACTAGGGATTTCATTTTCTTCTGTCATTTCAGTGATTATAAGGGGTGGACTATTAATGATTTTCCCAGATCTAGTTTGAATATCCTTACAATCCATAGCATGTAAATCAACTATTTTTCTAGTTTTGTTCCATAAACAGGAGTTGTTTGTTTTTGTTTCTTGGATTTTCTCTAGTTTGTTTGGCATTTGTGTTTGGACTACATTCTCAGTTTGTGAATTTTGTGCAGGGAGATCCCATGATGGCTTGTTGATTCTGATTTGGATATGTTCTTCCTTGAGAATAATTACTAGGGTTCCATCTAGGTTGTGACCAAGCATAAGGATTTCCTTGACCAACCCATGGTTGTTGATGTCCCTAGAGCATACCAAGCTTGATTTTCCCAATCTTGAGGGTTCCAAGTTGGTTGAGGTACCCAAGGTGGTTGTCCCCAATTTTTGGTACTAACTGAGTAGCCCATGGCATCGTCCAGGGATTAGGAGCTGATCTTGGCATAAACTTACCCTTGGTTAGGTTGTCTCTGAACAAAATTCAATTCTTCTATTGTAGATGAGGCACTGGTTTGTTTAAGCTGATTCTTAATAATGGGAAGTAAAGAACAAACATCAGTATCATGTTCTTTAGATTCACAGATAAGACACATTTCTATTTTATCCAAAGGACAGTCTCTTAATGCATGCTTCTTCTTGCATCTAGGACAATACATAGCCAATGGTTCAATTTTGGAATTTTCTTTAGCTTGTAATCCATCCATAGTAGAGGTTAATTGCACTAAAATGTCTATTTTAAAGTTTTCTAACTCATCCATTAGTTTGTTCATATCTGGATTCAAATTTTCACTTGATTTTCCTTTTCTAGGTCCACCTCTCATTCTGGAATAGCTTCTACAAATCTCTTTAATTCCATTCATTCTTATCTGATCAATGTCTCCACCTCCTATCAAGTTAAGGGCTTCTCTAGATTCATCATCCAAACCTTTAAGAAAAATGGTTTTACTTAACTCCTCAGTAAGCACAAATCCACATCTTTTGCTAACAAAGAGGAATCTATCTAAATAGTCTTCTATGTTTTCATCATCCTCTACTTGATTGATTTTGAAGAATTCTTCCTTCCTATTTCTCCCTCTATAATAATCCTAGTATTTATCTAGGAAGGTAGTCTCCATTTGTGCCCAAGTGCTAATAGAGTTGGATGGTAATCCCATGAACCACCTCATTGTTGCATCCTTCAAAGTGGATGGAAACAACTTGAGTTTTTGATTATCTATTTTATAATCATAGGTCTGACATAGTACCTTGAATTCAAATAGAAATTGGTCAGGATCTTCAGATGACATCCCTCTAAAGGTGGGTAAATGTGCAGGTGAGATATTTTTCATTGATGTATCATCATCTCCCAATTGGATTGGATAGGTAAAGGTCCTATCAGGTTCTCTCTCAGCTTCTCGTGCCATTTTAAAAATATTTTCTAAATTTTCCTCCCAATCAATGTGGTAAGCGGTATGCCTTGGGGAAGGTGAAAAATCAGGAGTAGGAGGTTGAATACTCAATTGAGAATCAAAACTCACCCTAAATGGATCTTGAGTAATAAGCCTTCTCCTAAAAGTTCCACTTCCTTCAGGTGACTGATCTAAGAATTCCAAAAATGGCAATTTTGTTTCTTGTCTGACAGGGGATGATGGTGCTTCCAATTCTTGATCAATTTCCTTACTTTGACTAGAGGATGTTATGAATTCTTGTGAAGATGTTTTTGGGAGGAATCTACCCTGTGAGTCTCTTGGTCTACTCATATATTTTGTGATATAGCAGGGAAGATCCTTCAACTACTAGATGTATGATTTGTTTCTCTTGCTAACACTTAATTAGAAAGTTCCAACTAGTGTTCCCCGAAAAATGGCACAAAAATGATGGGTGTCATTATTCCCTTCATTTAATCAACTTCTTGTTGATGTCATATCAAACCAGGGGTGTGTCTAAAGCTATATGCAACAAGAGTAATTTAACGATCTAGTAGTTGACTATAGTTATTTTTGTATTTTCTGGGGATCTCTTTAATGTCTTAAGGACTTCTTGGTAAAACCTTATTTAAATCAAACTATGAAAACTTGTTGAAAGTAAACACACTGAAAGCTTTGCTGAAAGGAAACACACTGTGTAGAATGGAAACACACTTGCTTTGAAAATAAACACAAAATAAACACACTTGCTTTTGAAATAAACACACTCAATTTAGAATGCTTGAAAATGATTGCAAGAAATATAAGAATCTATCTAAACACCTACGAAACAAGTATACAATAGAGTTTAACTAAAAGAATTAAAACAATATAGAATTAACAGATCTAAGCTATTTGTTGAAGAAATATAAATACCAAATAAATGAATATCCTGGTCCTTGGGGAGTGGGCCCTTGCTCCTCCTCGAATCAGGATTTAACAACTCAGAATTCTCTCAAATAAGAATGGCTATTTTATTGATAAAACATTCGGTATTACAAATGTACTGGATCTAAGTACTTAGTCTATTTCTCTTCTCTGTTCTATTTCTATCTCATATCTATATATCTATATATATATATATATATATCTATCTATCTATGTCTTTTTATATACATTTTACAATCATAATTGTCTCAATGATTCTGATGAAATCAATCATGCCTAGAATAGATGTTGAGTCGGATTGCGGTTGATCAGATAGTTGTAGGATAACTCTCCTAGATCTGCGTTTAGAAATCTTCTCATCCTTCCTGATTGAAAGGGTCGTAGATGCAAAATCTCCAGATGTGGTTTAAAATAGATAACTCCCATTGGTTCCGGAACTTTGGAGAAGTTCCAGAACCATAGGAAATTGTTAAGGATCAAAACCGTGAGAGTTTTGGAGCTATCCCCGGAGTTTCCGGAACTAAGTCCAAAAATTCTAGAACTAAATACTGGAGTTCCGGAACTAAGTGTGTGGAAAGTTTTTACGAAAACTAAATGATGATTTTCTTGTAATGATGGAGTTCCAGAACTAGCTTGGAAGTTCTAGAACTAAGTTACAATGTGTCAAAAGGAAATTACATACTATGTTTAGATCAAAAACATAAAATGAATCAAACTTAATCTTCTGCTTCATTTCCTTAATCGATATTCTAGATTAGACCTACTTTATTACAAAACTAATTCAAACACACACTTGTCGGGAATTCTAGAGCTTTTAACATTAGAATCACAATCTCAATCAAATAATAGAACAATGAGAGAACAATTACATCCTAACTCATATCAGATCAACTAAAAGTCACAAATGAATCAAACTTAATCAAAAGGAGAGTAAGATGAGATCATATATTATTTCTCTCGTTGTCTTATTGTTTGCAAACACGTGAAATAGTGAAGTTTGAAGTGTAAAGGTAAGGTCGCCGATGTTATATTTTGTAAATGGTAGCTCATGGGACCAAACCAATTTGGGCCAACACATCTGGATTGCTTGGTGAACTCTAGTGGAGTCTTCATTTTGGTTCCCTACACTACCCGCTCTTTTGGGCTACCTCGTCCGAGAGCATAGTCCCTTAAGAGCCCCGATGTCCAAACAAGCCATATCTTCGACAGTGATTTCTTGGACTCCGTGGCACGTAGAGATTTCTCGTTAGATCCTAGACCTCTACATTAGGGCCCTCTACAAAATCCTCTCACGGTTTTATCCATATCCATTCGGTTCTCTCAATGTCCTATTGTTTGCAAAGTCACAAAATACTGGAGTTTGAGTCAGTGTAGGGCTACTAGACGCTATAGTTTGCAAACGGAAGATCGTGGGACCAAACCAACTATGCCAACACATTGGGATTTCCTAGTGAACACTAGTGGAGGATTTTTTTTGGTTCCCTACGCTTCCCATTCTTTCGGGATACCTTGTTCAAAGCGTAGTCTCATAGGAGCCCTAAGACCAAAACACGCTATATCTTTGATATGCGATTTCTTAGACTCCATGGCACCTAGAAACACCTCGTTAGATCTGATACCTTGATGTTGGGGCCCTCTAAAAAATTCTATCGTAGTTTTATCCATCACCATTCGTTCTTTCGCTATCCTATTGTTTGTAAACATGTGAAATAGTGTAGCCTTAGTCAATGTAAAGTTGCTAGATGTTGTATTTTACAAGCGATAGCTCTTGGGACCAAACCAACTATGCCAAAATGTTTAGGTGGCTAGGTGAATGCTAGTGGAGGATTTGTTTTGGTTCCCTATGCTTCACGTGCTTTCGTGCTACCTTGTCCGGCGTAGTCCTTTAAGAGCCTAGAGGCCCAAACACGCCATATCTTTGATGGGTGATTTCTTGGACTACATGGAACGTAGATACATCTCATCGATCTGAGACCTCTAATTTGGGGCCCTATACAAAATCCTCTTGCAGTTTTATCCATCTCCATTCGGTTCTCTCATTGTCCTATTATTTGCAAACATGCGAAATACTTGCAGTATGAGTCAAACAGTGTAGGGCTCTCGAGATGATGTATTTTGCAAACGTGCTTATGGGACTGAACCAACTATGAAAACACGTTGGGGAGGGCAGGTGAATTCTATTAGAGTATTTTTGTTTCCTACTCTCCCCGTGCTTTACTGGATACCTCGTTCGAGTGTAGTCCCTTAAGAGCCCTAAGGCTAAAACATGTTATATCTTCGACGGGTGATTTTTTGACTCGTGGCACCTAGAGATATCTTTTATGATCCGATACCTACATGTCGGGGCCCTCTACAAAATTATATAATTTTTTTATCCATCTCCATTCGGTTCTCTCACTATCCTATTGTTTGTAAACTCGTGAAATAGTGTAGTCTCGAGTCGAGTAAGGATGCTAGATGTTGTATTTTGTAAAAGATAGCTTGTGGGACCCAACCAACTAAAAAAACAACATGTCGGGTGGCTTGGTGAATGCTAGTGGAGGATTTTTTTGTAACTTATGTTACCCATGCTTTCGGGCTACCACGTCCTAGGCATAGTCCCTTAAGAGCCCTAAATGACTAGATTGGCTTAAGAATGAATTTGATAGGGGAATGTCTAAGAACACACGAGAGTTATCAATCACCTATTAAATCTTTCTTGTTTAGTTTTGAATGGGAGTCAGCTGGCCTATGGCTTAGTGACCTTCCATTCATTGATAATTTATGCTATGATAAACCCATGGATGCTTTCAAAAGCACCTTCAAAAGATAGGGGTAGTCATCAAGCCTAGTGAAGGGTGTGATGTGATTTCCAAATAACTTGAAATGCCTATAGATTTAAAGGTAATAACACGAATTGGACAGGATTAGACAATCAAGAATCATTGAGTGTCTGAATCAGAATGTCATTGCATCTGGAGACATTCTCAAGCATTGGAGTAATGTATATGGAGAGACATTCTAAAAATATCAACAGATGAAAGGCATCAAATTGTGACGACTCTCGGGTGTTTTAACAGGGGAGAAGACTAAGAAGCATAGAAGAATGTAGTAAGTGCATGATAAGATAGGAACCAATACAAAGATACCATGAGCAAGAAGAAGCGCAAGTAAGGTAAATACACATATACACATTGATAAATTCAATGAATAATTACTCAAATTAGGTAACTCTTTATATACATATTATATAAATATTGATTTCCAAAGTTTGATGCATATTATACATTGAAAATGTTAAGTACATGTACATCACTAATAAATGAAAAAATAATCCATAATGTCTTAAATATTTTCAAGTGCACATCATATTAGTTTCATGTGAAAATAATCTCAGAAATGTAAGGTCTCATACAAAATTATCAAGTTTCAAATAGTATTTTAATGTGCATTATAAATACAAAAATTCCCAAATAGGTAATATACCATCAATTTCAATGCCATATAGGCATACATACAATGCCATGCACATAGGCATATAAAAACAATATCGTAAGATATGTATATTGGCTACTCATCAAGATCTATCCCTCTCTTGGCCTTTCTTGAAGAAGGCCCTCCCTTAGACGAAGATGGAGATCCATGAGATGACTTTGGATCATCCGAGCCCATGCTTTGAGTCCTCTTCGGTTGAATACTCACCTGTAGATGAGCTTGTAAATGCAAACAATGTTTTTGTTAAAACTTAATTTATATATGTTTTCAACATGTATTTAAGACCATGCTAGAATGAAAGTATTTACATAAATACACAAACTTACCACAAGTTGTCGATCACACCGAATTTTCATCTCACACTCAGATGAGTCATCGGGAGCTCTTGCAGTATGAATGGGGGTACGAAGATGATGAGATGGAGGAGTCCATGCCCTTGAAGTCAAAATGGAGGGGGTTGAAGTTCCCTACATACACATAAGATCAAAAATATGACATTAGAATTAACGAAAATAGAACTAACTACATGTATGTACATAATGAAAATATTTTAACTAATTTTATCAATATAGAACTATTGTTTTTACCCCACCACGCATGTGAATCAAATGAACAGGGCTGCTACCTATCACAGGTAACTCCTACATATACACAATGAAGGAAATTATTAACATAATTTAATAATTCTACAATGAAAGACATTAATAACATGTAATTTAACATAATATGAATTACACAAGAAATTTAACAAAATTTATGTGTTGTTTGAATACCTTAGTGAGTTGTTGCGTAGATGAAATCGCAGCGACAACACCTTTATCTACTTGTCACAGAGATGGTGGGGTGTCTAGTGAAGTCAACATCTTTATAAAACATGTATATCACATGAGTTAGATGGACATACAAGAACATACATATATTTGAATTCAAAACTAATATATATATATATATATATATATATATATATATATATATATATATATATATATATATATATATACATGCATATATACACACACACATGCATATATATATACACACACACACACACACACACATGCATGTGAAAATTTTACATAATTAACATTCTAAATTACCTCTTCGTGAATGTATGTGTATGCATGGTGCTTTCCGCCTATGGTTAGGATGAATATGCACCTCCCGCATGCTATAATATCGTGCATACACATGTACAAATACAATTATTTCAAAAATTTAACATATATAAGTAAATCAAGTACTCCAAACTTTTTGTAACACATAAAAAACATATAACAAATTTACCCGTGAAGGTGACACTGATGAATGTAATCAAAATGTCTCACTCAATAGGACATCGACATAGTGAAATTATCATGTGCACCCCTAGCATTAGGTGCACCAAAATTAGTACGCATGAAATTATCGTCCTCCTCAGGCCCCAAACATATGCTACCACATGAAAAGCAAAGATGTGGCCTCATGTTAGTAATCCCTAAGGGAATACTCTTTGTACCTCCATGAGCATCGCTCGAAATTTTCCCTCGTATGTTGAACAAGGGTCATAGATATCCCCGAAGCATGTGGAGTGTATCAATCTCTACTTGTCTCCTTCACTACTTGAGGGACAATCTCAGCCGAGGGGGATTCTATGCAGGAATCTACCTCGCCGAATAGGTGCATGTTGTGCACTTGGTTGATCCTATGCAGATCCTTTTCCTCACCTTGAAATATCAAAAATCAAAATAATTTGGGATCTTGTTGAGAATAAACTTGTAGTAGATTTTCCTCAGAATTATAGTGGCACCTTGTTGTTATTACAAGGTGGAAAATCAAACACTATCCACCATCGGTCCAAAATTTATTTTTAATCAAATTATTATTGCACCAATGGATGGGAAATAGTTTACATGACAACGGAATAGGAAAATTAGTTTAGGGGTTGTGACTAAGGTGCATATGAGGTATTTTGAAATTTCATTTTTCTTTACATCCACATATGACAATTTGTTGGAATAATAAACCCTACAACCCTCTCTCTGTAAGTTCTCCAACAATCAATTTGCCTCGTTTCCACGTTAACTTGAACAAGTAATGCCTCCAATGTGTTTGTAAGGGAGGCATAGTGGGGCTTTATAGATTGTGAATCCCTCATTGTTTTGATTAAATCCTCAATTTCAATTTTGTTTTAAACTATGTGGGCTGCTAAATCTTCTTGAATACCCGGGGATGTTGAACAATCAGGGAGTTTCGGGAGGGATGACAGAATAACAAGGTTTGGCTGTGGTTGATTCCCTCGACCTCTAAATGTAACAATAAAAAATATGTATTCAATTAAAATTTTAATCTATAATTATCATATTTCAATGAAATTTTGAGAAAATAATTATGCTTACCTCTTCTCCGAGGCACCATTGTCGATTCGATCTTCCTAGTTATCCGAAATGATCCTTTGAGATTGAGATCTAGTTTGAATGAAAAAATGCAAGGGCATGGTTAAGCTCTGAAAATCACGTTTGAGGGAGATAAAATGATAGAGGCTCGGGCCTCTTTTTTCTTTATAGTAGGCATAACGCGTACGTGTTATGCCTCGGTAAATCCCAAACCTAAAAATTTAAAACGTGATCGTGTTATAATAGAACACGTACGCATTTTGTTTTTTTCAGGTTTTTGTCTACTTTTTGGCCCCCCAACTTCATGCACTTACCCATACACAATATAATTCTCATTCAAAGGGAAAACTGGAAAAATTTGCTTCAACACTCCTGTGTCCAAAAGTTCCTCTCTTTGTGCTTTTCCAATGCACACAATATATAGAAAAATTATTCATCCCACCCTTCCTAAAAATAGACTAAAATTGTACTCGCCCATGCATCCTATTTTTATCCTTTATCATGAATAAATAAAGGAATAAAATAAGCATGCTAATACAATGAGGCATTAATAGCCTTGTTTACAAAAATACAACTTAGTCAAATTGTAGTTGATTGTTCTATTTTTAATAAAGTTGGGTGAATAATTGGCTAATAATAAACTTTTCTTCATGAGAAAGTCTTCTCAATGCATGTAATTTTTATCTTCTAGCTGATGGTGTGGTATATGTAGCTTGATCCACTTAAAGTGTCCCTTGGATGCACATGCAAAAATTAATTCAATTCTATATCACCCATTGTGGGGACCACTGTGAGCACATGTTAAAATATTCTACTCTTTTGTGGAAAATAAGGTAATAGGCCTAAAAAAGGGACTCCTTGTACTCTGATGTTGACCTCATGTTTGTCTTCTAGTGGTCATATGAAGAATGCACTTGTGCACACCATGCTATTGTTTTACCTTCTAAAATCTCCCATTGTGGGGACCACCTGTGATGTGAACACTTGTCTTCCTCCTTTGCTTGACTTGGCATAATATCATGATTTAGAATAAACATGGGGTCATTTTGTGAAATATTGCCATATTATACTCGCCACTTTTTTATTATCATTGTGTATACTAATAAGGTATAGTTAGAACTTGTATTTTACAAGGTATACCTAATAGTTTGATCCCCCTTTGAATTATGACACACATGGTCCTTAATTATTGACTCATTTTGAGTCATTCTCCACTTGAATTTATGCGACCGTCAAAATTTAGTAATAATATAGTTGTTTGATTATGGATTATTTAATCATTATGTCTTTGGTATTTTGAAATTTTGGAAGATTTGCCCCCTCTTGATGATGGAGGACCCCTTGGCATATCGGTGACTCATATCTAACTTTGGTTAAGATTAGGGTTTCTAGATCTTAATTGAGATAGTGACACGTATTGTTTCTTGACCGTGGTTGAGTTTTATTAACTCATCGCTTGAGTTTGAATGTTAATGAAACTCGAACCGTAACCAATTTTTGCATTTTCGACTCCATTGAGCTTAAGCAGCTCGGAAAAAGTTTTCCTTCCCACCATTAATGAAAACTTGAGCTTTGTAAGGAAATTTAATGGTTGTATGATTCTTTTCATGGAGTTTCTTATTTGTGCATTTGTAGTTTCAGCCACGAACACCATGTAAGTCTATTTAAACTCTTTTTTGATCAAATCCATCATAAAGTGATGAATGATATCTTTGTATAAATATTCCTAACTGTCATGGTCGGGATTTTAGAGCTCGCATGGTATTTTTGGGAAACTAGGTTGATCTCCTTGCTTGTTTGAGGTCATCTTCAAACTACATAAATTTCAGGTAATCACTTTTTTTTTTTTTTTTTGTTTCTACTTGCCTTTGTCATTATTCGGATAAGCTTTCTCCTTGTTTTTACACCTGTTGTGTTTGCTTGATTTCTAAATTCATTCGCTTGGTAATTCCTTAACCATCACCTCCATTGTAATGGGTTTTTAATTTTTTTTTAGAGATTTACAATCTAGAAGGAGGGTTGCCCTTTTCTTTTCTATTTTATTCTTGCTTCCGATATGCTAGAAAATGACTTCCTCTGTTTGGAGCTTGGTATGATGAGGTTTGTAAGCTTCTTTACACTATGATGACACTATTATAACCATCTTGTATCTCAAATTTAATGGAGATCAATTAATTTTTTGTAGACCCCTTTTGGGTAGTAATGTTTATTTTTTTGTTAAATTAGAGCCTTTTGGTTTCTTTTAGTATGTGTGGTGATTTTCATGGCTTTGATTTTTCTATTTGATTCTCAAGCTTGATTTCTTGGACTTTGATGGGGTTTCTATTCTTCTCGTTTTGAATGAATTTAAACTTGTGCCATGTTTTGAATGAATTTAAAATTGTGCCATGGTGTTATGTCTTGTAAATAAACCCTCTGCTTTTACCTCCATGGAGAGCTTACTAGTAATTTTAACAAAATATTGTTTGGTTTTTCGAAACTAGATTTGTGAATATATTGACGAAGTTTCGGTTCGATACTCTCTGTTGGAGCTCTGGTTCAATTTTGAAACCCTGTTTGCTTCAACATGGCATTTTATTTCTAAACTTCATCTTGAGCTCGGTTACTAGATATTTTTTGGTAAGTACAAGCCACCCTTTCATTTCCATCTGGGTATCTATTTTGCATTGGGCTTCATATTACCAAATGTAGTTGTCGTTTTCTCTTTTGAAAAATGTGATTTGATTTAAGACGGGCACTAAAGCTTTACTTTGAAATTTTAAGCTCATTACGAGCTGAATTCAGATCTGTCATCTTTATTTCTGTTGGGTTTGATTTTCACCGTAATCTGCTCTGTCTCCTTTTACGTGGTCACCATGTTCTTTTCCATGAGGGTTTGGTTTCTGTACCAAAATTCTCACCATTGAAAAGTATCTGGAGGAACTTTCTTAATCATGGCCGACCTTTCATAAGGTAAGTTCATGGTTTTCCTTATATAGTCGCCACTGTTTATGATATTGGCTCTCTAAAACTATAGATCCAGATCCGTGTTTTGAGATGTCCTTCTGCTCTGACATTTTGCTTAATATGCATCCTTTCTTTGACTCATCTCAGTCTCTAAAATCTTGATCCAGGTATATTGGTCAGTTGAGTGACCTGTATTTTCTATTTGGAGATCATTTCCTTTTCCATTTTTCAGTTATGTATTTGGGGAACTATCTTTTAAGTCTAACCCATTCGTGAAGGGTTCGAGCTCGGTCGTTCAGTGTTTGATAAACCTTTGTTCCCCATTGTACGAATTTGTAAATTTACTTTCTTTTGGTTACGACCTACACTGGTTAACCATAATAACCTGCATAAAATGATTCTCATTTCTATTGTTGTTCATGTATGGCCCTCTTGAGGTTTAAACATTCTCTGCTCGAGATCTAATTTTGTGTTGTGTTTGTTTTTTTTCTTCACTGTACCTTTGAAGGTCATGTGACTGTATAATGCAACTCTCCAAAGGTTATGTTCATGTAAAGACTGAAACATCATTATGAATTCACCATAAATTCCTCCTTGGAAAGTGAAATTGTGCTTTGATATTTGCAAATGAAGATCTGATACCTAAACTTCTGTATTCGAATTTCATTTTGTTTGTAATATTCTTTAGGAAATATGAATCATCTTTCATTTCATTATTCTGAAAAACACTTTCTCTCCTAGATAGATGTAAACTTGTGTAAGAATGACACTTCTGACACTTCTGTAGATTTTTCTTTGTATAATAACCTTCATATATCTATTTCATGCATGATGCTTTACTATCTTACTATTTGATTTGGTGGCAATCTTGCAAGTTTGTTGATCTTCCCATAATTTCATATAATGCTCTTTGAAACAATAAGACTTGGCATTCTGAAAAATACATTCTATTTACAAAACCTGGGTACATTGTGCTCTTTTCATCACATGGCTTGGGTTGAAATGTTCATTGAGTGTAATTTTTCTACTTATAACTATTGGCTCTAACTTGTAATCCAATTTCCATAAAATATTGTTTAGTCACTATTTTCAAAGTTTGTGTGAATTTGAAACTCACCTGGAAATAGTTGAAAGTATTAAGCATCAGAAAATTATGAGCCTGCATGGTTATTTGCATTTCATTTTTAGGTTCTGAGAGGCTTCCATGTATTTGTATCAAGACTTTATATCTTGTCATTCTTCCTTTTAGCTGTAAAATCTAGAATGGTTTAAGAGCATCGAAAGTGTCATTTATGTTCAACCTTTTTTACGAAGAATTTTGTATTACCTTTCCTTTTTTTGTTTCATCGTGAATGTATGAGAAAATATATTTCATTTGAATTTCCACCCCTAATCCCCTTTAGCATGATTGTACTTCCTGTACCTGAAATTTTAGGTGGAAGAAAATAGATGTATATTATTTTTGTATTGACTTTGAAATTTCAAGTATGCTTGTATGTGCCTTCTTTAAAGGATTCAGTTATGTGAAACTATAAACACATGGATATAGACCAAACCTAGATCTCTAACAATATGTGTTGTATGTCCACAAGTGCTTATTGCTGGGAGCTGGAGATGAGGATGAAGCACTTGAAAATGAAGAAAAACCAGAAGCATGAGAGAACTAACCTAAATAGGCAATTGTTAGGTTATGGAGCCTATTTTCATGTGAGAAAGTGTTCAACACTATAGACTAATAGTACTATACACTTTCCACAGGTTGTCTCGCCAGTGTTCGGGGCGTAGCCCCCGAATTTATTTTTTTGGCCTTAAAACGTGCTCGATATATCAGAAACATGCTTTTCTCATATGGGTGGGGATTTTGATCCATAGGTTCATGGGATGGTTTTGGCCCATGGTTTTAATACCCATGGTTTTCTAAAATTCCTTAAGCAAAAGATATGGTTTTATGCATATGGTAGGGATAATGTAACATTATAGATGTGTTTTGAATTTGGGTTTGAATTTCAGAGAGTTTGTTGAGCATAGCTCCAAACAGATATGGGTATTATATTGAGAGAGTGGTGTCTTGTAATAAAATATGAGGAAGTGATTCTTGGTGGACGTAGCCCAAATTAGGTGAACCACGTTAAATACTATCTCGTTTGTGTTGTGAAATTTTGTTATGCACTTTTATTTAAGATCCGTAATATTTTCTCGCATATTAGTTTCTCTTGTTGTGATTCTCGTGAGGGATTATTCCACATATTTTATCCCTTATTTCCTAACACAAATGATGGGTTTCTTCTCTCTCCATTTTCTTATAGTTTTAAGTATATGCATATTTTATTTCCAGTACATACAAGTTACGTCCCATGGCTTGTGTGGGTTCACTGTACTTTTATTCCATATGAATAAATGAACTATTTTCGTGTAATGAGATGTATATCTTTCTTTTCTGTACTTTCTTCATTTGAATGGATAATAATGAACTTGTACAACTCAAAACACTTAAATAATTCACTTAAGTATGGAAATAAATTAAAATCAAATGTACCTTTTGATGTTCATTGTAAATGCAAACTACTTGTAAAGATTGTACCTTATCCTTCAAACTTGTAACTTGTCTGCAGCTTCAAAACATTATGTCTGATACATGTTTCCCTTCCTGCCTTCTTCAGGGCATTGCAATGGTCATTTATGGTTTGTTGCATAGTTTTGACAAGGGTAACAAAATGGAATGGATGCATCTATGAGGCATGACATTCTATAATTGTACCCAAGTTGTAGTTTTGATCCGAATGTGACTTCTAAGACATTCAAAACCAAACAATTAAAAATATATTTTCTTGAGAGGTGGTTAACCCAATCATAGCCAAAATCATAACCCGACCAATCTGAGAAACTTAAAAGTTTCGAGTTGACCTTTTTTGCATGGGGTGCAAAAAATGTCAACAATGTTCTTTTCATTAAACGCATGAATGGTTGAGTTTTGTCAATGGACTATGTAATGAAGTGTTGAATGGTATGGATTTTACCATTTAGTGAGCATAATTAATGTAAATTTTGAGGTGGAGGCATGTCCATACTCGACACGAGATCTTTCTAGGATCCATTACAATCCCACACTAAGATATGATATAGCCAAGGAGCTTTCCGATTATGACACCAATAACACACTTCTTTGGATTGCAGAGAAATTTGTATTCTCATGAGCGTTTAAAGAGTGTTTAGAGATCTTGAGCATGGGTGGAATGATATCATGATTTTTGAGTATGTCATCAACATAATATTCAATAAATTTGTGAATAAAGTGGTGGAAACAATGTTTCATTACATGCACATAAATGGACTTGGAATTTTTAACACTAATGGAAAATAGAGTGTAACAAAATGTAGTCTATAGCGTAGTAAATGAAGTATTTTTGTGATCTACGGTGGTTAATTTTGATTTGATTATATGTAAAAAATCCATCCATAAAGGAAAGAATATCATATCCAATGAGTTGAATTGATGATTGTGATCAATGTGTGGCAATGGGAAATTGTTTTTAGGGAAAACGTTATTGAGATCATAAAAATTAGTGCAACAATGGGAATTTTCCATCCGGTTACATAACAGAGCACAATATTAGACACCCATTCGGATAGTCCATGGTTGATTAACTAAAATATGAAATTTTATTCTCTATCAAAGCTAATCTAAATAAGTAGATTAATGCAATAAATGATATAAACTAAAATATAAGTGCTAAGTAATTTAATTTGATATTTAAATGAAATGAAATAATTAAAATGAGAGGGACAAGGTACTAACTTGAAAATGAATTACCTTGATGTGTACTAGGGTGAACAAGATGATGTACGAATGGAGTAGAGTGTGATGGCATAACCTAGAATATTTTAGAAGATGAAGATTTTACATGACCGGATCACCCGGGTGAGGAATGGGGCATGCCTATGGGTACTTTGGTCTTTAGTATGGGCACTGTCAGTGCGAATAACTAAGAACCTAAGTTTGGAGGTGTCGCTAGATCTTCGCAATTTCTCAAACTTTGACGCGTGAGTGTCGTGGTAGGTTCAATAATGATGTCGTAAATCTCCAATGAAGATTCACCTTAGTAGATATCTAGCCACTAGTGATAGATAGTCCACCCATAATATAGTAAGGATGTGTTTATATAGGTATGTCTTGCTTAAGTTTAGACACTAATGACTGACATACTTGACTAGTACCTAGGGAATGAGGGGAAAATTACAAATACTAACCTCGAAAATATAAATTAGACACAAGTGCTATCAGACCATGACACCCAAAATAAGGACCAAGGCACCCATGGGCACCCCAATTCTATCCTAGCTGGCCTAGTCAAATACTAGAGATGACAAATTTCCAAATAACAACACCCGAGACTCTATGAGAGACAACTAGAACTATGTAAATAATCGACAACCTGGGTAAGACGAATGACGATGATGCTTGAATAACTGATGATAGCACTAGGGGATGGGTTATTAGTGAATAATTTTACTACACAAGATCCATACATAAAAATAACATACTTGGCGGTATAATTATAATAGTAAGTGCATGCTTTTATTACTACATTTGTCCCCACTTTATGTTGGTGATCAAAAACTTGGTAACATAAATTAGATAGAGATGCATACCTGAGAGAAGTCTAGAGAATCCCATGTTATAGTATAACACACATATGTGGTAGTAAAAGTGTATTGAAAGAACCATGTAGTGTGTCAAACCATGGATCAACGAGTTGATCTATACAATGTAGCGAGAAATGTAAATATCATGATGAAATGTACTTGAATGAGAGTGATGATTATAATGTTGTATTATTGATGATTTTGAATGTGTAAGATGACAATGAGTTGGGGTAGGGATTAATTATTTCCCAACCCGAATACATGTATATGAATAATCCATCGGAAGATTTGGGCATCCTACTTGCTAAAGGAAGAATGTAGGAAGAAAAGTGTCTTATTCTCTAATCTCTAACTACATCCTCGGATCTAGCCACTGCAAGTGGACTCATATCAATCACTTTTGATTTTGGATCCAAATAATTTTGATCAAACAATTGAACCATAGAGGATTCATATAGGAAAGGCACTCTTTCCCCCTCCATGAGTGTCGCCGCAATGTGGTGGCTTCCAAGTTAGGTCATCCGGAAGCTTACACCAAATAGATAGAATAGTTTCCAAACTTAGGTCATCTAGGAAAGAAATTGATGTAATCTCCCAAGTAAATTCATCCGGGATGCTGCATTTAACACCCATGTTAGGTCATCTCGGGAGGTCAATAATGTTGAATTATATTGATTGAATCATATGATTTTGATTGTTAGATACTTGAATGTGTTGGTTGATTGATTGATTACTTGTTTTGGTTTGTTACTCGTAGATATATTTTATGTTAGTTTCCCCTAGGTTAGGTCATTTGGAAGAATTGATAGAATTTGTTAATGATAGCATTGAAATATTTTAATGCTTGTTTCCTCCAGGTTAGGTCATTAGAGGGAAGTGATGAAATGCCCCGATTATGTCATTAGGGGGATTAATAGGGAGATGTCACGCGATGAATTAGTAAATGTTTGAAAATGATGAATTGGTAGTGTTGATTAATCACATGGTGATGTAAGGGGAATTATGAGATGATCCTTATTATATTACCCTACATTCAAAAAAGGGAAAGTGATGATAAGAATGAATACTAATTTGAAAGTAAGCACAAAATAGATAGAAAGTGATAAAATGTGTATAATTTGAATAGAACACAATGTTAAGGAGGAGTAATGTTCATGAAATGTGTACATTATAGTGGTAGGTGAAATTATAAAAAGAATGTCACAAATGGGATGTAAATCGAGTAATAATGCTCACAATATGCCAAATACAAAGTGTGGTGTGTATTAATGGTGAGAATAAACATGAAATAATGACCATAATAAAGTGGGTGATGAAAAGTAACTATAAATGGTAATGTGAAAAAGTGCTTTGTCACTTCATTTGTCATTTATGCAATTGTGAGATTTAGTTCTAAGTGAGTTACAATGCTGCAAGTAAGAGCAACACATCCTAGTCGGTTTGAGAGGGTGGTGACCGTTGTAGTGTCATGTATGACTATGGAGTTGGTAAGTACGTTGTTTTTCAAAAAATGTATGGTGTAGTAGTCTTTTTGTCAAATTTTTCATGTTTGAGATTTTTAATTTTCTTGGCATTTTAAACTTGGATAAGAGTGCGAGGGTACTAGTCACCCTTGGGACAGGAGTGCCCAATTATGGGAATTGGTGTCTGGTCATGGGTGCCCGAGTCATGCATTTAGGAGCCCCGTCCGAATGTGTGCGTTTGGTGTATAATGTTGAAAAACAGTTTCTTATGTATATGAGTATGATAAGCGCGTATATTTGGTAATGTGTTCTAACGTTGTGTTTATTGTTGTTTTATTGTGAACATATGGATATCCACTCAAGGGAGTTCCACGGTGGTCGTTAAATGAGTACTTTGCTTGGATCGATCTTGTTAGAGGATGATTGAGATGTTATGGACCGTGTTGGTCTATGGCACATAACACAGATGGGGCATGTGCCCCATATTATGCCCATGTTTACAACATTATGAGCGAGGTGGTACATAGATACATGTACATTTTGGTTACCTACGGGGAGATCACCGTGAATTTGGAAGATGTGTATCATATAATATGATTATTAGTTATTGGGGAGAGAGTATGGGTTATGCCAATAGAGGATATGGAGAGACATGTGTGAGCTGTAAGATGATATTTTTGGGGACTTGAGTACATGCTAAGGCCTATATAATTTTCATGATATTTTACTGATGCAGGGTTCCACACTTACGAAATTTCATAACTATTATTATTGCATATTCTATTGCAGTAGAGTGAGGAAGTGTAGGCATCTTGTATAAGATGCATGACATATATCAATGAATAGAGGAGGAGGGTACTAGATACAGTGTGAGCAAAGTGTGTGTTAGCCTACATATACAAATATATTTATAGGTTTAATCACGATGATCATGGCGGTGGGATAGAGCCACTACAATATTAAATATATGGGAATATGAGCATATAGTCATGTTGAGGCCAGTTGGAGGGCCACAAGTGGAGTGATCTAGGTTGGAGATATATGCGACGAGAATGGGTTGATATTCATGGGTGTAGGATGGACAAAAATAACCATAGGGCACCGATAGACAAGATGGGGCCCGAGGTAGTTATATGGAGGCCATACTTTTTTGTGAATATGGGGATGGCCCAAGGATGTAATAAAGTTGTGGTGTATTCATAGGAATATGTGGCTAGAGGATTGATTCCCAAGTGTGGAAAAGTTGTTTTAGGTGGAGAGAGTATCATGAAAATTTGCTATGGCTCAAGATGTGCCCCCAGAGCCATACATATTGTTTAGAGATATCGAGCACCTTAGAAGGCGAGCTGACCAAGACCCACAACAGAGTGACTTGTACCTCTTGGGCCAAATGAGGTATAATTTGAGATAGAGGCAATAGACTCGAGATGATGCGGTGTTGTATGCGGGAGTACCGTGCATGGTGGGCTGCACAACCTGTGGCTATTATTGTTCCCATTATTTTCAGGTCTAGCGAGGGTTGGCATAGGGAGAGGGGAGAGGTGAAGCCCATTCCCACGACAATGTAACAAGTGTGGTTAAGCGTGAGTACTTGGATAGTTGTGGAGTGCACGTTATTTTCCCATGTCATAGTGATGATTATCTAACATGTTATTGCATTGTTTTATAAAAGATGCATATTGGTCCCGAATAGTAGACATGACCATCTACACATTGATGTAGAATGTTCTAATGGATGTACTTGGCAAAGGTATACTCGAGCATGTGGATGATATCGTGGTTGAACATGACCATTTATTTGAGCTAGTAGTCATAATAGTAGTGACGTGCACAATGTTGCTAGGTGAGAGGGATGAAGGAAACTAGGAAACTCAATGAGCCGAGACGCGGTGGGCGGTGGTCCCATGGCACAATATGTGTTTACATGATACATGAATTTTTCAGTGTCATTTCTCTAAGTATTCTATAGATATTACCTTATTACGGATATAGGTCAAGAAGTATTAAGGCCACAAAAATGATGTTCATTGGTGGTGATGCATTTATTATGAGATCTCTCATAGTACACGAGAATGATATTGATGATGAGATTTGATATGTATTATTATATGTGATGCGGAGGAGTTTCCCCCAACAATGGAATTTTTTTAATGATTTTCACACTTGATATATATTAACAGATGTTGTTGATATATGATGAGTTTATTTTTTTGTGTATGGATGTCACAATGTGATTGATAATGTATGATTACATGCTCATTTCCGTAGAGTATGTAATGAATTATGTACTATTGACATTTATAATGTAGATTTGTACTATGATGTTGATAATGAAAAATAAAATGTGTAATGTGGATGATGATTGATAACATATGTAATGTGATTGGTGAGTTAAATTAAATGTGTAACACATAGTGTAATTGATGATAGTAGAATAGATGTAAAAATAAATAACAGATGATTGCAATATTAAAGTGGCATCATGAACATGTGAAAATGTAATATGGTCATATTATGTTAGTATAATAAAAGTAGGGGAGATTAGTGATGTCCCCTAGTGTGTGGATGAATAGCCTCATTTAATTAAAAATCCTCGGTAGTCAAGAATGATCCATGTGTAGCAAGAGTGCGTCATTAGGAAATTATCGAGTGTGCTAGATTAAACAACAAAGCACACGATGATATGTTCTTAGAATAAATATTTGAACAATATTGTAAGAACTATAAGAACACAAGTTCATCATTGGGGTTAAGGTGGTAAGAGTTACCTACCGAGAGGCCGAGGTGGTGTGATGCCGTGAAACATGTGAGATAGAAGAAGCATGTGAATATGTGCCAAACTTAATGTCATATGGAGCAAGTGGGATATGCAGAGGGCTATGGAAGCCAATGTGAAGTAGCAGGTGTGATGTGGGGGATAGTGTGGAAGAGATGGATGTGATGAATGCAATGGATTCGGTGTATAGCATGCATGAGTGACATATGATTATGATGAATGACCTATAACGTGAGCACTTGATGGAGAAGAGGAATCAATCGAAGAGTAAATGTGTTGATGAGGTAGAGAAGAAATGGGCTATTCATGTGAGTGAGAGCCATAGGATATAATTCCCTTTTCAACTAATTGTTGCTTCTATCATGAAGGGAAATAGAATCATTGTCTCTATGGCCATTTATGCGATGATAATTATAGTATGGTTGATCACATTGACATTGTAAACGATGTTGTGGATTGTGCGGATTATAGGGTAAGCAAATAAGACAACTATCAAGTAAAGAATACAACACATCATGTGGTCGATCATGATGAGAAAATGCAATGGATCATGTGACACAAGTGGAGTAGAAGGATGTGGATCCTATTGCGGAGGAGAATAAGTATGCTATGGTGGTGGAGTAGGTTGAGATTTCTTTTTTTTGTTATGAGGAAAATGTGGAGCCTATGTAGGATGTTCAGTCAATTTTTATGGATGAGGAATTGTTGATATAATAGAATTAGATGTATGTGGAGGGTCGATGAAATTTTCTTAAAGAAAGTCTTTCTCTAGGTTTAGGAGTTTATAGCATAGAATACTAAATGAATGACATGTGTCATACTTGTAATATTTATTTAAGCACAAGAATCAAACCATGATAGAAAATGAATTTCTTCTCAAGATATAAAGGTTGGAATAATAGATGCTACATACATGCATTACATCATAAGATATAATCCTTAGTAGATTTGATGAGCCCCGATATAAAGTGGGAATGTTATCGTAAGTAACCCTAGGGGATTTATTGAGGATGAAACAATGGAGGAAAGTGTTCTCCATGTCATAATAAGTACTAATGGAACAAATGGGAAGATGAGTGTACCATTACGATTGCCTCATTAGTAAGACCGCATGAGAAATCCTTAAGTAATAGCCCATCATTAGAATAAGAGGTCGAACCATGAAGTAATGTAGAAGATGAACATGAGGATCAC
Source organism: Taxus wallichiana var. yunnanensis (assembly GCA_018340775.1). Lineage (NCBI taxonomy): Eukaryota > Viridiplantae > Streptophyta > Pinopsida > Cupressales > Taxaceae > Taxus > Taxus wallichiana. The sequence goes on along the minus strand of CM031240.1, from coordinate 189,823,424 downwards.
TAGTACAATCAAAATAAGTGAATGTAGGAATTTTTTCGGTGTTTTCTTTATGGATTTGATGAAACATATAAGGGTATGGGCCAAGGAGGAATACCTGTTGTGATGGTCGGTTGGAGGTTATGTGCGCATTCTGACTTCTTGATCCAATGCTGATTGTGTTATATTCCTTTTGGCTAGGAGGAACTACCTGAAATACACAATAAGACCAAAAAGAGAGTTAAACAATATATGCCGGTGGGATGCCTAACGTGTGCTAGATTAAGGAAGTGTGGTACTTTCTTAGTGGCGATCAACAAAATATTTAATACAACTTAATGAAAGAGATAAAATGCAGATAAATAAAATCCTATTGTAGTTGATATGATTTATGTGTCTCATCCAAATATAATAAGAAAATATAATCTAACAGAGACTAGGTTATGATTAGATCTCGAATCTGGGTAGGTAGTCAAGGTACTAGAACAGTCAGTCGGTCGATTACGGTTGCTTGGGTCACTTGGATGTAGGTTATTAGGTTTCTATTATTGGCGGATTACCAAATACGAGAGACCGATGTCATCGTCAGGTATGATCGATGATGGATAAGAGGAAACCGGTGACGGTTAAGTTGAGATGGTAAAAATTCAATAAACTAGGTTTCGGGGTTTTCCGTGATTGAACAGAGATGGAAAGAGGAATAGTTAGGTTTGTGGAGGTGTTTAGGGTACTCGAGATATATTTAGGAATCAAGTATAGGTGATTAAATGATTGTGGGTGATGGGATGGTTGGGTTCATAGTACGATTACAAGGGTGGGATGAAAGATGCAAATGGATGCTTTGATAAACAAAGATGAAAAAACTTTATAATCTAGACAAGTATGAAATGATGTAGGTTAGAGATACACTTCTGCTGTTTATAGATTTGATTGCTACAAAATGGTGATGGTTGATCCGTAGAATGGTGTTCATCTATGACATTGCTTCTGGAATGGGACCGTGAATGTAAATACCTTCGATCAATCTTGTGTGCTAGCTATGGTATGCTGTGGATGTGTGAAAGGGATTTGTTTCTTGCTTGCATGGATATATCCTTCATTCTAAAACCTCGATAATGTGTCCAAACTCTCAATAAAGGTTACCAAAATGACTATATGGTAACCGACGCGCGGTTTGGGGTGACCAGCGTCAGGTAAGGGTTGGTAGGTGTCGGTTAAGATGGGAAATCCTAGGTTTACAAAAATACCAAATCTTGGCAATATTTTGGGTCAGCTCTGTATATTCTTGCGGATCAAAATGGAATGTTACGTTTTAATGAGAGGGAATGTGGTTAGAGGGAGAATAGGCATGTGATTTTAGGGTTGCACTAAGTCTTAGTTCATTAAGGTAGGTAGGAGTAAGTCTTAGTTAGTTATAGTGAGTGAATATTGAGTCCTAGTAAAGGGGAACATGCTAAGAATAGGTTTATGATGAGGTGTCTAGGTGAGGTGGAAATTAGTTTTAATTAAGGTAATTAAATAATGAATATTGTGAGCATGGGTATTACTTTAATTGTAAATAATTAAATTAATATTAATGTGGGGTAAAAGGGTCATGGTTAGGTGAGCATGTTTAATTTGGCTATTTGAAAAGGGACCAAGGGGAGTGTGACCCAATTTTGGTGTCTACATTTTCCCCCTTTTTGTGTAGATTTTATTGGTAAGCGACGTAGACAAAAATAGGAAGTGATTGCCCCATGTGTGGGTGAAGGTGATCACCCTTAAACTAGGCATGAAAGAGGTGAAATACGAAATTAGTTAGTGGTTTGATAAATGTGTAGGTGGTGAAGATAGGTGGGGAAGGGTTTGAGTATTAAGGAAAGGGTGATGGATAACTCTAGTAATAGGTAGTAGGATGGGGTCAAAATCGGGTCATAGGTAATGGAAATAAAACACACGCACACACATAGATGTAACACAAAGTACTAGGTTGAATAGCTTGCAAAATCTACATTGTCCAAGGTTGATAGGTTTATCCAAACAAGGGTGAAGTGATTTAGGTATCCAAGGTATAGGATATGGTCTAGAAACACAACGTAGGTCAGGTGTAAGAATGTTTAGGTATGTTCTGGTACACCAAAGGTTTGGTTGGGATAAATGACACAACAATAGGAAAGGTATGGTTATTAGGCTAAAAACATAGGTAATAACATCACAAGGTTTAGCGAGTGCATAAGGTCAATGGTAACTTCAAGTAGGTTGGGTTCAAGCAAATAGGTCATGGCACGATTAAGGCTAAGGTATAGGTAAGATAATAACTCTTAAGACACAAAAAGGAGATGTAGGGGTAGGTTGATCTTGTAGGTAGGGTTCCATAGGTGTTTGGAATGATAAAAGGTGTGTGATCACTAATGGTTGCAGGAAAAAGCAAGCTTAGCAAGGCCAAATAGTTGTAATGATTGATCTATGCCATTATAGCATGACCGACGTCGATTGGCTAGGAAAAAATATGACCGGTGTCGGTCGGATCGTGTTAGGTTTATAAAACAAAAATTCCGTATTTTATGGAATCATTGTTGTGTTGTGACTTTGTAGAAAATGACAGCCATTTTAATTTTTGGTACTTTTTCTAAGAGAGAAGAACATGGCATTGTACATGGTTGAGGTGGAGAGTACAAGTCGGTGAGAGGACCTAGGATCTTGGTCCACGAGCTCGGGGATTGATTTGATTAGTTAGATTAGAAGAGTGGGTTTTGGTGATTTTGGCATGGAAGAGGTAGGAGAGGGTTCGGGTGGGCCACTGGTGCAATGGCTAGATGTACCACCACACCGATGCCATCATGATGAGGTAAGATTTGATCCTAATTTATGATTGTTAGTTGGTATATTTGTATAAATGGGTTTACATAGAAATGGGTTTGGGTAGGAGTTAATTATGAATTTAGAAGTAAAATTGATGAAATGGGAAGGATAAGAAGTCCAATGTGGGTTAAATATGGGTAGGGGAAAGCTAGTTGAGGTTAATAGGTTAGAATGGTCAAATTATTGAAAAAATGGGGAGGGTTTTCTAGTTTTGGTCGGCATGACAATGACCAACGTCGGTCAAGGGTAGCTAACATCACTAAGTTATAGCTAGCATTGGTCAAATAGCGATGACTGATGCTACCATGATGTACCTTTTCGGTCACCAATGATAAAGGTCACTCAACTTTTGAGAAAAAAATAGGTTGAGAAAGGGTTATGGTGGGAGGGAAAGAGAAAGAGAAGATCGAGGTATAAATGTAAGTGTGTTGAGAATAGGTAGGGTAGAATTTATATATGATACGGGTTGGAGGGTGGGAAAGTGGGATAGTAATGTTATCCTAATTTTTCCACCCGACATAATTCACATCAAACCTGACCCTACACAGGGGGAGGATATCTAGGGTCGTTTTTGTCAAACGAGCCCACATTTCAAATCCAACAGTTAGGTTGTAGGCGGACTCAAAAATGGGGGAACAGAGGCTCAAAGGAGGCAAATAGTGTCAAAGAGGCTAGAGGCTCTTAGGAGAGAAATGGGGAAAGGCTCAAAGTCTTTAGGCTTTACAAATGATTCATATCAGGCCTAAATTGGCTAAGTATAGAAGGAACGATGGAGGATGCCACGTGTCTCATCGGTGCTTCTCCAAAGGTTAAACACAAAAGGCATTCCCTAACAAGCGTGGAGCTTTCACATGTCCCAAGCTTGAAAAGGGACAGAGTCGGCCGTTTAAAAGTCCAAAAAAGTAGAAAGAACCATGTGTCAGCTCAACGCAATTTCAAAAGTGAGAGCCCAAGGGGAGACTCAAACTAGCACTAGCCCTCCACGTGGCCAAGGTCTAATAGAAGTCAAATGGTAGCAGGCCCAAATTAGTTAAGTATAAGAGTGTTAGTGGAAGGTGCCAAGTGTCTCAACAACGCACATTCAAAGGAATGACCCACAATGGAGACTCAAATGATCACAAACCTTCCATGTGTGTAGGGTTCGAGAAAGGCATCGGCACGACGAATTGGCTAAGTATTATAGACTTGCGAGAAGGAGCCACGCGTCGATCGTCACATCTTCAAAGGTAAATCTAAAAGTGGGTCTCCCAGAAAAGTGCTAGCCTTCCACGTGTCCCAAGTATGGAAGAGACATAGTCAAAAATTAAAAAATCAAGATGGGGCGAGAGTCAATGGAGGGTGCCACGTGCCTCAACGATGTAAATTTAAAAGGGGTAGTCCAGGATAGTCTCAAGTGAGCGCGGAGCTTCCACGTGTCCAAAAGTCAAAAGGGGCAAAGAGTTGGCTACTTAAATTGGATAAGTATGGAATGGAAGGTGGAGGCCTCCACGTGTCATCTCCATGAAAATTCAAAAGGTAGAATCGGGAAGCGTGGTCCTAAACGTGCACTAGCTCTGCAGACGTGGCTATGTTCCAAGTCGAGTGGGAAGGAGGGTCACCGGAGGAAATTTGAAATTTTTGGATTTGTTTCGAAAATGTGTAAAGTATAAAAATGACCCACACCTCCACTAATGCCCAGAGAAGCAATGTGTCAAGCCTAAATTACATGCGGGGAGGTGGGCCTTGGAAGGATTTTTACCAGATGTGGGCTGATGGGCCTAGGGAGGAATTTTTACCCAAATGCAAAATGCGGACTGATGGGCCTAAGGATTGGTTTTTTTTGAAAAGTGATGCGGGGTTGCGAGGCATTTTTGCATTTTTGTAATTGTGTGTAAAAGGTTCCAAGTGAATTTCAGGCACGCGGACCCATACTGCTAGACTAGTTTTCACCATTTTTGTACGGATCTGACTCAAACATTCAAATGGACATATCTTTCGATCCAGTGCTTGAAATTCAACAAATTTGGAACCATTAAAATGGTCTCGACCTTGTATATGCCTTAGAAACTTGAAATTTTAATTTCGATGAGGTTAGGTTGGTGAGATTTGAGAAAATGTCTTCATGCCATTAATATGCGATCTGATTGCTTCAACAACCAGATCAGATTCTATTTGATCCTTTGTCCTTCCTTCTTTGATGTCTTTGAGAAGACATAGAGTGGAAGAATTGAAAGATTGTGGGTGGATTTGTGGGGACATTGATGGTGGTAGCTGAGCTTTAAATCAAGTTTTACTGCTTCTTTTCTTCGTCTCTCTTTACTACATCTATAAAAGGAGCTTAGCTCATTGTAAAGGGTTAGACTTTTTTTTTGCACCCTCCCTTCTTCCCTTGTCTACAAGTGAATTTGTGGAGTTTTCCAAACCTCCCATTCAATTTATAATAAAAAAATTTGCCTCTTGGCTACTGTAATGTATTGTATCAACTCTAGAGCAATAATATATGTCTGTGGATGACTCTCAACCCTCTCATGTGTTCATTTTTGTCTTCTGATCTCTCATTGTAGTTTGGTTATCTATGCATGGTGGTTGTATTGCATTTCTATGGTCTATGTTAAATTTTAAAATGAGTGTTTAACATTCCTTTGGTGCATCACCTTGTTAGCTTAGGTTTATTTTCTTGCATCTTCTTAACCATGTCTCCTTGGCAAGATAGAATAGGTTTTAGAGTAGATCCTCTACGTAATTTATTTGTGTGCACTTGGATAGAGGAATAGGAACCAACCTTCATTTGGAGATCTCTCTTGATTTAAAATTCCCAAACTTTGAGAGATGCTCCATGCTATGCAATATAAAGCGAGAGTCTCAACTCATCGAGTTACGAGACATTCGAGGGTGTTGTGATTTTGCACTAATAGTTTTGGCATGCACCGGTGGGACTAATAGGTCTCCTTTTTACTACAGCAAGATTGATGTGCATTTGTTGTAAGTTTTTAGATTTTAAGAATCTTTGAAATTACACATCCTGGAACTCCAAAAGAGGCGAGTCCACTAGTTTGAGAGCCCACCTTTGAAGATTCATGAGAAGGATTTTGACTAGATCAAGAACTAGAGGATTGTTTATCTATTTGCACTTTTCCTTAGACAAAGGGAGAAGGGGAGAAGAGCTCAAAGGTATCTATATCCACCAAATAAAACCTTGTCTACACCTCCCTCTAGTAGTCCTTTCATCTAATCAACAAGGGTTCTTAGGCCAATCATAATGGCACAACCACCAAACCCCTATGTCAACTTCACTGGAAGTGGCCCACTTGCTCTCAATACAAAAACTCTAGTCCCAGTTGTAGCATCAAGAGCATTCCGTATTTCACTGGAGAGAATCATACTATTCCTAGTGACCACATTCAAGACATTACAAATGTCTGCACAATTCATGAGATCATGAAGATGGACATTGCAGTCAAATTGTTAGCCTCTTCACTCAAGGGTAAAGCTTCACAATGGTTCAAGAGTCTAACAATAGGCTCTATTCAGAATTGGGACCATCTGTGCAGAGCTCTTCACAATCAATTTGGAGAGAAAGGAGATAATATATCCTTGTTGGAACAATTGAAAACCATCAAGAGGGCTCCTAATGAGCAGTTGACCGATTTCAACTTCATATTTCAAAGGACATGGGATAGGATTCCATTAGCCGTGAGACCCACAGATGAAGGTGCTTTTCTATACTTCCTTAGAGCTTTAAATTCTGATATTTCCTTAATGATTCAATCAATGGGAGGTGTGACCTTATCTTACAGTAACCTATAACATTTCCATTAGAGCTGAAAATTGTATAATTCGGGCTAGTAAACTCGCACCTAGGCCACCTATGCCTCTATATCTAGAACTAGGAGCCCCAAGCACTAGTTAAACACCCTCATTATCCACCATAAATTCTCCAGGAATTATAGTTTAGTTGAATCTTCCACCTCATCTTCTAGCTCCTCAAATGAGCTCTAAGAAGTCTTGAAACAACTGCAGAACCTAGGAAACAAGATAGTGACTATTGAGAGACAACAAGCTCAGAGTTCTAGGCCATATCAGCCTCAAACTCAGTATCAAGCTAGGCCCCCATACCAATAAAATAAACCACCAAGTCATGCCACAAATCAAAATTTGAACCAAGGACAACCCCAAGTTGTCAGGCCATTCTGACCATATAATCCAAATGCAGCTTCAACATCAAAAGCCTTAGTTCCAACAAAAAACAACATGGCACAAGAGTATGACTTGGTGTTACCCATGCAGACTACCTCATTGTCAATCAACATGTTCCAATGGTGCACTAAATCAGGCCTTGATGGTACAAACCTTTGGTGTGTCCCAAGAACCTAGTCAAGAGGAAAATCAGTAGCAAGAAGCTCAGCAAGAGACACCTCCAACCAATACTTTGTTGGTTAATTGAAAAAAAAATGTTTTCTATGGAGTTAACCTAGCCCCTCCTCTTAGTGTGGCGTAAAATACATGGTCCAAGAAGAGAAATATTGGAGAGGGGCAATCCTATAACTCAAATGGTCCACAACCCTTGGTTTCCCCATAAAATGCAACTCCCAATGTGCAGAGTCATCCCAAGCCACCTTCTAAACCCATTCGTGCACGATTGTAATGACCCATGTGCAAGAGAATAATGTGCAAGTAAAAGGGAAGAAAAAATAGCTCATTCTCATTTAACATCATTGAGCAGATGAAGAAAACAAATGTAAACATCTCAATGTGGGAGTAGTTGGCTATTCCAGGACAGAGAGACTGTTGTGCAGTCGCTATGGCCAATTGGTCAACCTCAAATCAGCCCCCCAACCAACAAGAGAAAGTTCTTACCAATGCGGCTCAGCCGAAGGAAACCATGGAGGACAACAAGGTAAGAATCTGAAGCCCCCTCCATTCTATGTTTCATTGATCATTGGAGACAAATTGGTACATAATTGCATGATTGATTCAAGAGCGAGTAGCTCAGTCATGCCGAAGCAAATAGCTGATCAATTTGGGTCTTCAATACGAATTCATCTCCAAGGGTGTAGTGCAATTGGATGGGACAACAGTAACAATGGTTAGAGTCATCAAGGATTTGACCCTCACATTACACGCATGCCCCAATGTGACCGTATTGCAAAAATGTATCGGTCATAGACTTGCCACCACATTTTACATTGTGTTTGTCAAGTCTTCACTTGTTAAAATTGGAGGCTATTTATCTACTGATTGGTTACACATGATTTTTAGAACAAGGTATGGAGCCAAGGCTATGATCAGATCTGAGCCCATTGTGGATTACCATATTGAGCCTCATGTACCCAGCCCAATCAATGTGAACTATTCAGATTTTGATCAGGAAGACCTCCCAAGCACTTATGAGGTAGATACCAAGGTTGGGTGTATTCCAGAATTGACCCTCGAGTGGGAAAACAAAAGGCATGCTTTTGACCCTTACAAGGAAATGAAGGAATATGAGCTAGGAGTCTACTGTTTGCATGAGGAGAATCATCCTCTTCCTAACATCACTAAGCCAGACCACAAGGATGATAATAAGGTATGGCAGTTATTCTTTGATGGCTCAAGAAGTAGTCAAGAAGCCAAAGGAGGAGCTATGCTTGTTTCACCTCAAGGTATGAAATATTACTTAGCCTTTTGTTTCTAATTTTCTTGCTCAAACAACACAATAGAGTATGAGTCCTTGATCCATTTCTTGATTGGGCAAGAAAAAGAGGGATTAAAAACTTGCAAGTGTTTGGCGATAGTGAGCTGGTTGTGAATCAAGTCCGAGGAAAAATTCTGCCAAGAATGATCTATTAAAGAACTATACAGAATCGAGTATGGGATATTATCGAAGATTTCAAATCATTCAACATCAATTCCATCCCAAGGAAGAAGAATGAAGAAACGGAAAGATTGGCAGCAATCGGGGTGGCATTTGATGTAGTAGAGAGTATTAAAAGTGATAAGTCTCAGCCCCATATCAAGGTGGTTGTGAGGCTAGCTATCCCAGATAACAACACAAGTTGGCAAGTCTTCGAGAGTGATCAACAAATTGTCAAATTTCTTCAAGAAGAAGATGAGTTCTCCTCTATAAACCAAGACAAGTTGGAATAGTGTTATGGTGACCAAGTGGTGCAGCTATGAACAAACAAATTACCAATGGGTATTGTAACTTTGGATTCAATATTACACCTAAATGATCAATTCCAAAGGAGAAAGACAATATCCAGGTAAAGGGTGAAGATTTAGAGCCCATTTCAATAGAAGAAGGCAAAACGTTGCGATTGGCAAGGTGAGTACCAAACAAGAAAATTATGAGTTCGTCCAACTTTGTCAAGAATTCCCGATGTCTTTGCTAGGAATTACAAGGATTTAAGAGGTTTCAACCCAAGGTTAGCACACCACACTATCGAGCCGGGATCCGGATCTAAGCCTTTCGGATATCAAGTAAAGGCTAGTAAACCCTCACATTGAACCTCTCATGAGAAGAGGATTAAACAAGCTAATTAAGGCCAAAGCATCATCTTCCCTATCAAGCATTCAAGTTGGGTTGCAAACTTGGTGCCTGTGAGGAAAAGAAATGGAGAAATCAGGTTGTGTGTAGAATTTTGAGATCTAAACAGAGCATCACTCAAAGATCACTACCCACTTCCATCGATGGAGAAAATCTTATAGGTTATAGCTGCTCTGAGAGGTTTTCATTAATAGATGGATACTCAAGTTATAATTAGATAATGGTGAAAGAGGAAGACCAACACAAAATGACATTCACCACGAAATGGGGCACATATGCTTATAAGACAATGCCATTTGGGTGTTGAATGCCGAAGCAAAATTTCAGCGAGCTATGGACATGGCATTCAAAGGCTTGATCAACAATATAGTTCTAGTGTATCTAGATGATATCACCATCTTCTCAAAGAATGTTGCAGACCATCTTTTCCACCTCATGTAGGTATTTTAGAGGTGTAGAAGGTTCGGCGTGTAATTGAATCCAAATAAATGTGTATTTTTAGCACATGAGGATAAATTTTGGGCCACATTGTCTCAAGAGAAGGGTTAAAAATTGATCTGAAAGGGTTGAAGCCATCTGAACACTTCCATTTCCACAACACAAGAAGTCTCTCCAAAGCTTCTTGGGGAGAATAAACTTTGTTCACAGATTTGTGCCTAATTTTTCCACTCTTGTGAAGCCTTTAAAAATGATGTTAAAGAAGAGTCTTGCATTTAAATGGAAAACAAAAGGAAAAGAGAGTTTTGAGGCCATCAAGCTCGCAATATCATAGGCCCCAACTCTTATTAACCCAAACTTTTGAAAATACTTTATGCTATATGCTTTTGGAGGGTCAGACATAATCTCAACTATCTTGGTTCAGCCTAACAAGGAAGGTTCGAAACAGCCCATAGCCTTCTTCAGTCAGATCTTGGAAGATTATGAGGTAAAGTATTATTTCATTGAAAAGCATGTCCATGTTGTCATTAGGATTTTGAAGAAGTTCGACACTTGTTCTCGAACAAAAAGATTCAACTACTAGTGTCTCATATTGGTGTCAAGGATTTTATCCTAAACAAGGACTTGAATGATAAGATAGTTGGTTGGATCACTCATGTAATGGAATATGACATTGAAATAAATGTGAGAAAACTAGTTCATTTCAAGGGTGCTGCGTGATTAACTCACTTCCAAAAACAAGTTGAGTAAGTGGATGAAGAAGAGGTTCTCTGCTTTTGTAGAATGATCAAGAGTAGCCAGCTAATGATGCACCTATTCCATGTTAGACCCAAACCTTGGTGCACTATCTCCAAATAGGTTAGTTTTCTCTAGAATGGAATAAAGAAAAGAGGAGATACTTCAGACTACAAGCCATCCCATATGTGCTTATCGGTGGTGTCTTGTTCAAGAAGGATATCAATAGTGTTCTATTGAGGTGCATTGGGATAAGCCAAGATTGAGAGGGTGTTGCATGAGTTCCATGATGGAGAAGTAGGAGGCCACTTTGCCCCTCGAGTAACAGCTCTCAAAATCATGAAAGCTAGTTATTATTGGCCTACGGTGTTTAGGGATTGCTACTCATGGATCAAGAAGTGCAAGAAGTGTGCATTCTTCACAAGGAAGGAAAAGTTAGCAGCCCTGCCTCTTCGTCCAATTCAATGGATCAGCCATTTATGCAATGGGGACTAGACTTCATTGGAGTGATTAACCCAAATTCAAGCTAGGGCCACAAGTGGATACTTACAACAATAGACTATTTCACCAAGTGGAATGAAGTAGTGGCACTTAAGGAAGCAAATGAATCCAACATCTTGGATTTCTATGAAGGAATAACCACCAGAGTTTGGAGTCCCTTCCACTATTATATCAGATAATGCATTAGCATTCCTTGGTACAAGGATCACTAAATGGGTTGTAAAAATGGGGTATACCTCAAAGACTTCATGAAACTATTACCATCAAGGTGATGGCCAAGTAGAGTCCAAAAATAAGAACCTACCAAGGATTATCAAAAGAAGTTTTGATGAAAATCGAGAACTTGGCACACAAAGGTCAAATGAGCTCTATGGGCTGATAAGATCACATCAAAAATGTCTACAGGCATCTCCCTATATAAGCTTGTGTACGAAAAAGAGGCGATATTGCCCATATCATTGGAACTTCCCTCTCTCTAGAGCTCATGAAATAGTTGGAACTAGCCGAGCTTAATCCTGTGACAATCGGGTATGCCGAGCTAATGGAAGTAGGAGAGGAAAGAGAACATGCAATACATATCATGTAGAAAGATCAAGCATTGATCAAGAAGAGATTTGATAAGAAATCAAGAACAAGGACATTTCAAGAGGGGGACTTAGTTCTCAAAGTGGGATGCAAATCGGGAAAAATCAGGAAAGCATTCCAATTTTAATGCCATTTAGAGTGGCCCCTACATGCTCACAAGATGTACAAGTAGCAATGTCTTGCATGTGGCAAAGCTAGATGGTGAAGAATTGCAGATTCCAGTCAATGGGATCTACCTCAAACACTGCTACTAAAAGGAAAATTTCTCACCTTGTAAATATTAGCCTAGGTTTTCAATTTCTCCAAGTGTGTATGCACATTGTCTTGTTGTAGCATAGGTTTTATTTCCCTAAGTTCTCTGGCACAAGTTTTGTTGCTCCAGTTTTGTGTCATTATACACTTTGATGAACCTCCCAGGTGAATGCACCAAGCCCTTCAACATTTACAATAGGGAGACCCATAGTCGCCATGATAGTTGCTAATTTTAAAATAGAACAAATACAGAGCAACTAAAATTGGGTCTCAAACGATCCATTTTCGAATAACAAGGAAGGTTTAAGGTCACCAAGTAAAAATGTTGGATTCAAGCTTCAAAAAAAAACCAAAGATCGAGGCCACCACCCATGACTCCGTGCCCAATGGATACAACAAGCGGTTGATCTCTTCATCTAGCATGTAGATGTCCCCGTGAGTCACCAAATTGTTATCCCAATTTTCCCCCCCAAAAAAATTAGTATCAAACCTGACCACACATGAGGAAATATAGGGTTCATTTCCATCGAACGATCCCACATTTAAAATCCAACATCGGGTTGCGGTGGACTCAAAAATGGAGGAGCAAAGGGTCAAAGGAGGCTAAAAATCAAGGAGGCCAGAGGCTCTTAGGAGAGAAATGGGGAAACGCTCAAAGTCTTCGGGCTTCATAAACAATTCAGAGTGGACCTAAATTGGCTAAGTATGGAAGAGACGAGCGGAAGGCTGCCACATGTCTCATCTGCGCTTCTCCAAAGGTTAAACCTAAAAGGAAATCCCCAAATAAGTGCGATGTTTCCATGTTTCCCATGCCCGAAAAGGGACAGAGTCGGCCATTGAAAATTCCAAATGAGTAGAAAGAACCACGTGTCAGCTTAGCGTAATTTCAAAAGTGAGAGCCCAAGGCGGAGACTCAAACTAGCGCTAGCCCTCCATGTGGTCAGGGTCCAATAGAAGTAAAATGGCAAGTGGGCCCAAATTGGTTAAGTATAAGAGTGTTGGCGGAAGGCACCAAGTGTCTCAATGGCACACATTCAAAGGCACAACCCAAAATGGAGACTCAAATGAGTGTGAGGCTTCCATGTGTCTAGGGTTTGAGAAAGGCATTGGCCCGAATTGGCTAAGTATCGTAGACTTGTGGAAGGAGCCACATGTCAGCTCGGTGCATCTTCAAAGGTAAATCTAAAAGTGGGTCTCCCAGACAAGTGCTAGCCTTCCATGTGTCCCAAGTATGAAAGAGATAGAGTCAATAGTTGAAAACTTAAGATGAGGCGAGTCAAGAGAGGTGTCACGTGCCTCAATGATGTAAATTTAAAGGGGCGGTCCAGGCCGGTCTCAAGTGAGTGCGGAGCTTCCACGTGTCCAAAAGTCTAAAGGGGGACAAAACTGCTTAAATTGGCTAAGTAACGAAAGGGACGGTAGAGGCCTCCACGTGTCATCTCCATTAAAATGCAAAAGGTAGAATCGGGAAGAAGCAGTCCTAAATGCGCGCTAGCTCTACACAAGGCTATGTTCCAAGTCAAAGTGGGAAGGTGGGTCACTTTGGAGGAAATTTGAACTTTTGATTTGTTTCAAAAAGGCGTAAAGTATAAAAATGAGCCGCACCTCCCCATGCCCGAGAGAAGCCACGTGTCGAGTCTAAATTACATGCGGGGCGGGCCTTGGAAGGATTTTTTGTCGAATCTTTGGTGCGAGGCGAGGAGGACTTTTCACCGAAATGGAAAATGCGGACTGAGTGGGCCGAGAATGATTTTTTTGGAAAAAGTGAATTGCGGGGCTGTGGGGCATTTTTACATTTTTGTGTTTTTTGCAAAAGGCTCAAAGTGAATTTTTGGCCCGTGGACCTGTTCTACTAGATTGGTTTTTGCCATTTTTTTACGGATCTGACTCAAACATTCAAATGGACATATCTTTCAATCCAGTGGTCAAAATTCAACAACTTTGGTACCATTAAAAAGGTCTCAACCTCGTCTATGCCATGGAAACCTGAAATTTTAATTTCGACGAGGTTAGGTGGGTGATAATTGGGAAAATGTCTTCATGCCATTAATATGCAATCTAATTACTTCAACAACCAGATCAAATTTGATTTGATGCACCGTCCTTCCTTCTTTGATGTGTTGAGTAGGAATAGAGTGGCAGACATGATAGATTGTGGGTGGATTTGTGGGGGCATTGATGGCTGGTAGCTGAGCTCCAAATCAAGTTTCCCGCTCTTTTCTTCCTCTCTCTTTGCTGCATCTATAAAAGAAGGATCTTAGCTCATTGTAAAGGGTTGGACATTTTTGTTTTGCACCCTCCCTTCTTCCCTTTTCTGCAAGTGAATTTGTGGAGTTTTCCAAACCTCCCATTCAAGTTGTAATAAAATGTTTTCATCTTGAATACCGTAATGTACTTTGTTTCAACTCTAGAGTAATAATATATATATGGATGGATGACTCTTAACCCTCTCATGTGTTCATTTTTTTCTTCTAATCTCTCATCGAGTTTGTTTATCTGTATGGTGGTTGTATTACATTTCAACCTGGTGCTGTGTTAAATTACAAAATAGGTGTTTAACATTCCTTTGGTGCATCACCTTGTTAGCTTAGGTTTATTTTCTTACATCTTCTTAACCCTATCTCCTTGGCAAGATAGAATAGGTTTTAGAGTAGATCCTCTATAATTTATTTGTGTGCATCTGAACAGAGGATTAAGAACTGGCCTTCATCCAGAGATATCTCTTGATTTCAAATTCCCAAACTTTGAGAGATATTCCATGTTATGCAATCACACTAAGAGTCTCAACTCATCGAGATTCTGAGACATTTAGGGGTCTTTGTGATTTTGTATTAATAGGTAAAAAGGGTAGGTTGTTAGGGTTGTGGGGAAATAAATAATAAGAATTTTTGAGAATAGGTTAGTCGGGTAAGTGATATGTTAGGTGTGGTCCAAATTTAATAATGGTGTGGTTGTTGGGTGTAGGCTAGGGACCAGTTGTGTATGAGAGACAGTACCACCTCTATTCTTAGTAGTACAAGAGAGCATGACAATAGAGGAGTGCCATCATGTTATAGATGTCGAGTTTATTAGGGTCGAGATGATACGGGAACATAGTTCAGAGACTAGATTGATGGTCACACTCATCAATAGATGGGATTCATCGACCAACACATTTAATCTGGGCTGATGGGTGAGATCATAGTCACCCAAGAGTACATGTACGAGGATCATGTAATTACCAATAATGGGGATGCGGGTGTATTCTATTTCTTCATAGGAATTAGAGGAGATGATGTTGATAGTTTTGGAAAGGGGATTATAGAGATGAGGTTCCATAGTGTGAAATTGAGCTATGGAGAGATATACGTGGCCCATCTTGAGGAGATGAGGCTAGTGGCACCAGATTATGGAGGCGGTGTGTTATTTGACAATATGAGATGCGAGAGGGTGGGATATTCCCACGGAAATGATGGGGTTTTCCATGACATGATGGAGGAGAGGACCCATTTTTCTTGGGCACCAAAATACTTGGTGTAGCTATACAGGGAGCTATGGGCCTACAGTGGTTGCAAAGGTTCAACTTGTGCTACACCTTTCTCTTACACTACTAGGAATACAAACACATTGTATGTGTGCATTCAATTGGTATGCCCTAACTGGATGCATTCAATTTGGTAATTGTTCGAATTGATATAAGCATTACATGCCTATTGTTGGAGAGTACATGGCTCCCGGGGCTACTCACGACATGGCATATTATAGGCGGACATTGGAGGGATTATCTAGTGTTGACATCATTTGGAGTCCACATGTTGGATTCCCTTTATATAGGTAGATGGCGGTAGAGATGGATGAGTTACAAATAGTCAAGTGGATACAGGGGACGCCATGCCAGTGAGCACGATATGATACACATAGATAGGGTCAGGTGGTAGTTTGGGCTGCCCTTGGATGTACCACCACCATTCCCTCAGTACATGAGGGATGATGTGGAGAGGCCTATGCATTTACCACACCGTGAAAGTGCCGATTGGTAGGATGAGGAGGCATTGGATTGGAAAATTGATGATGTCGGGGTTATAGATAGGTATAGGTAGTGGTGGGTAGTCTAGCTATGAGAAACACCACCTAGGCCGGGTAGCCGAGACTTGGTTGCCATTATAGTTTAGAGGGAAATGTTGCGGGGGTAGGTTTCACCCTACAGGCCCAAATTATAGGTTTACAAGAGCAATTGATAGGGTTTGAGGCATAGGTGGCCACATTTTAGGCATAGGTGGTAGCTTTAAATGCCTAGATTTCCCATGGATAGGCACGCGTACTGAGGGGTGGATATAGAGATGGGGTATAGCTTACCACCGTACGAGGCATAGGTAGTAGGGTTGTAGGTTCGGTTGGCCACCGAATAGGCCTATATTGTGGCACTACAAGCCTAGGTAGTAGCCCAAGCACTAGTACAAGCTCGGGATTAGGGGAAAGGATAAGGTCCCATGGTACAAACAACAGTGGGATAGGGTCCCATGGTATAGGTACAAGGTCCAAGATTGATGACATCTCTACGATAGTATCAATGGATAGGTTCGAGGATGCCCTGAGTGAGGCACAGTATTATCAGGACCATCTAACTACCGCGGCGATAGATTTAGCCTCTTATGTAGAGTACAGAGCACAAAAAGCCTTGAGTGAGAGGACTAGATCTTGCACACAGTGTAAAGAATATAGAGGGCTAGCAATCCCACATACGGGGTTAGGGAGAGAGAAACTAACACATAGAGGCTGACCCAACTACATGACGGTAGTGGTGAGGGTTTGACCCATACGGGGTGGAGAGATGGCGACATGGCACCGCACTGGGGTGGAGGAGGAGGAGGAGATAGATGAGACTGGCATGGAAATTAGGTGGGGTGATGATTAGTCACCCTATATGTTCAGGATATAGATTTTTGTATATGTTGATTTGTACCGAGCTTGCATGCCAAAGATAGTGAGGATGTACATGAGAGTTTTTGAGATTTTTGATTATTATCTTGCTTTGCATGCCA
This sequence comes from Taxus wallichiana var. yunnanensis, assembly GCA_018340775.1. Lineage (NCBI taxonomy): Eukaryota > Viridiplantae > Streptophyta > Pinopsida > Cupressales > Taxaceae > Taxus > Taxus wallichiana. The sequence continues at coordinate 189,806,570 of CM031240.1, read as the reverse complement.
AAGATGGTGAGGCTATATATGAGAGTTTGATATACATGTATGTATTTGTATTGGTGTACATATGTATTGATTTTTCTTCTATGCATATATGTATGGACACACAAATCCTGATGATTTTTATAGAGATGGTGATATTTATGGTATGATGTTGTACTTATGCTGTAATTTCCAGTGTTATTGTTTATGATATGGAAACTAGGTGGATTAGGTAATATTGAGTCAAGGTCATAGGCATTTTAAGTGAGGTAACTTAGGCATGGTTGAGTCATGGTTTATGGTTTTGATTTAAGTTCCAAGTTGTTGGTAACATGGGAGATAAATGGTGATGTTTATGCATGTTATGGTTTAAATTTCCAAATATTTTCTATGGTGAAAATATAAAAATGATAAATGAATGATTTGATGAAGTGGTAAAAATGTTTGTTAATTGGTGCTTGTTTGGTTTAATTTCCAATTGTTGATATAAAATGGAAACTAAGGTAGAATGTGAATAGGAAAATGAAGGGGAAATTAGTTAGGGTAAAGGGTGGCTGAGCTAACCTCCAAGGGCCCCATGCCCTGAGTGCTACCTACATAGCCCTAGTGAAAAGGGGCCTTAGGACGATGTAGTTCTCCCATAAGCTAGGGAAGAATGTGATGAGGTAGAGGAATGGGTTGGTAGGTTTTAGGTATGATTGAGTGTAGGTCATAGGCATGGTTGAGTCTTAGGTGATAGGCATGGTTGAGTCATTTAAATGTAGGTGTCGATGGTCTAGTCTTGTATAGGATAATCAATAAGTAATGAGGAAGGTGAATGGTAAGAGGTGGTAAAAGAGCCGCTTAATTGATAAGAACCCTAATGAGTCTACCATACCCAAGATGGGCTTATGAACATAAGACCGTAAAGGCATTACTTAATGGGCTATTCTAAGGGTGAATAAACTCACATGATCACGAAATGTCACAATTGTAGAAAGTCCCTTGAGAAGATAAAAAATTTGGGTGAAAAGGAAATGATGTAGAAATATGTGGTTAAGCATAACTTAGTGTGTGGTAACATGTTTACCTAGAAAGAAACATAGGATTAAAAATAGCCAAGTCCATGACGTCAACAATAAAATGATTTAAGCTGCAATAAATTGATAGAAGGTGATATAAGAATTGATGTCAATAATAAAATGGTCTAAACTACAAGGCATTGAGGGCCCAGTTCGGGTTTACCTTTGAGTGAATACAAACAATAAGCATCTGATCCATATGCATGAGTAATGATATAGAGTCCAAGCCAATTAGGAGTAAATTTACCCCGTTTACTTTTCTCTTCTTTGGTTACATGTTTATTTTCCTTTAGCATGAGGTCACCGTCCTAGACAGCTTTATTCGTGGACACATTTTCATAGGCCGATTGATATGTTTTTGGTAAATTTGGAGATGGTCAAGAGCATTGAGATGATGTTCATCTAACAACTCAAGTTGTGCTAAATAGTCCTAGTGAAAGTCATCATTGTTGAGCATGTCTTGTAGTGAGATGCAGAGAGATGGAATCTGTAATTTGAGAGGCAAGACAGTCTCGGTACCATAGACTAGAGAAAAAGGTGTGGTAGCAGTCGAAGTGTGAATACTAGTATGATAAGCCCACAAGACGAAAGGAATGTGCATATGCCAATCCTTCCCAGTATCGTCAACTACTTTCATAAGAATTTTGTTCAAGGTTTTATTGGTTGATTTTGCTTGGCCATTGTTTTGTGGGTAATAAGGTGATGAGAAACTGATTTGGATGCCAAAAGTGTTGCAAATGTTTCATAGGGTTTCGCTTTTGAATTTCTTTCCATTGTCGGTGATGAGGCGGTGAGGAACACCAAAGTGAAAAATGATTTGGTGGTTGATGAATTCACATATTTTCTTGGATTTTGTAGAAATAGGGAATGGTTTCTACCCATTTAGTGTAATATTTAGTAGCGGTTATAATCCATTGATGGTGTTGTGAGGAATGGGGATTGTTCTCTCCGACAAGATCCAAGCCCCAATGAGAGAAAGGAAAAATGTCACAATGTTTCTAGCATTTTACACAATGTTTGACATAGTCACAATAGTCATGGTTTAAGGTTGACCAATAATAGCCAAGGTGAAGAATGTGTTTAGTGATAGCTAAACCACTAAAGTGACCTCCAAAAATTCTATTGTGAACTTCCTTGATGGTGTAGGGAATTGCAAAACTTATAAGGCATCGTAAGAGAATACTGTCAAGCTACACTTATAAAGGAGACCACCCATGATGACATAGTGAAAGAAACTTTTAAGGAAGGCACATTGTCCATTGCAAGAAGTGAGATCGAAAGGTAGAATGGTAAGGGAAAGATAGTTTACAAGTTCTTCTTATACCAAAGGTCACGTGGATCAAGTGCAATAGTTATGACAGAGTGGACCTCATGAGGTAAATAAGAGGGTGATTTTAACCTTTGTATTACGACAAATATTTTAGAGTCAAAAGGTAAAGTGTGTATCGAGAAGCTAGGTAGGCCATGGTATCCACAAATTTATTGGTAGAACGTGGGATGGTTTGAAGTTTATAACAATCAAAGGTAGTCAAAAGTATGTCTACATGATGCTTTTACTTTTACGAGATTTCATTACGACGATTGGTATATACCATTGACTTGATTTACAACCAGTGGGAATCACCAAAGATATTGATTATCTTGACATCTAAGGAATAATCAACCTAGATACCCAATACGAGTGCTTCATAGTCGCGATATTGTTTGTACAATCAAAATCTAGTTTGAAAGATAAAGGCATGGGTTCACATCCAAGAGGAATGAGGATAACACCCAATTGCCACCCCATGCTAACATTTTGAACTGCATCAAAGAAGAGGGTCATTTGGTAAGTGGTATCATCCAAAGAGTGGGTAGTAATAGATTCATCCAGAAATTGAAGCTAGAGGGTTGATTTTTGAAAAGAGGTGCATCTGCTAGTTGGTTAGTGATGGATGAATTCAAGGTCAAAGTCGAGAAAGAAGCATGAGCCAAATGCGGCACACGATGATGTTGGTAGGGTTTTACATACATGTAATGTAATGGATCAGTATTGGTGATGAAAAAGGTATTGTGGTTGAAAAGATAATGACGAAGCTTGGAGGCAAAAAAAACTAAGGCTAAGTAAAGTTTTTGGCATGGGTGTATCTAGTTTCATAGTATATAAGGGTATGACTTATGTAATAAACTACTTGCTCTTAGTGTTACTCGTGGTAGTGAGCGAGCATGACACCTAAGGAATGGTCATGGTGGAAATGTATTTGTAGAAGGTTTGGTCATCCTTTGGAGGAATAAGTACTAGTTGTTGAAGAAAGTATTGTTTTAAGGCATCGAAGGCTTTGTGAGAGATTCATTATCCCATTTGAAGGAGACATCCTTTTGAGGAGATGACGAAATGGTTGCCAATGGTCGAAAAGTTACAAGATAAAACAACAAATAGATTACAACTTACCTTGTAAGATTCGAAGTTAATGGAGATTAGTAGGTTGACGCATTTTGAGAAATTATGAAACTAAGGATTTTCACCGAAAGTACCATAAAGATGTACTTCTTAGGTTAAAGGTGAACACAATTCTTGATGAGGCGATCAAAGATGACCTTAAGGACCGCTGTCGGTGTTCATTTCGATGTTTTTATTTAACAAGAAGGTTATCTACGTAATCTTCCAATATGTGATGTATGATGTCATGGAAGATATAAGTCATGGCTTGCTAATATGCGGCACCGACATTTTAATGTCAAAAGGCATGAATTGATAGAAGAAGGTACCCCAAGGAGTGATGAAGGAAGTTTTTTTATCTTCTCAAGTGAGTAATATTTAAATATAACCCAAGAAATCATCCATGAGTGATCACATTTCATGGCGGTAGTGAGATAAACTAGTTGGTCAATGCACCGGTAGGGGAAAATCATCTTTGGGAAAAGCTAGGTTGAGGTCATGGAAGTCCATGCAAATGTGGAGTCCCCTCCGCTGCTTTTGTGACAGAACGATGTTAGAGATCCATTGGGGATAGTCAATGGGTAGGATGAAGGAAACGAGAGAAGGCGTTGAATTTATTCTTTGACTAGAAGAGTAATGCGAGGATGCATTTTTACGTAGCTTTTATTTTATGGGTTTGGCATTAGGAATGGCTACGATATTATAGACCATGATTTTGGGTCAATACCAGAATATCAGCATAAGACCAAGCAAAAATGTTGATGTGCTCCCAAAGGAAAGAGGTAAAATCTTCTTGTTCAAAAACATATAAAGAGCCGACCTATCTTTAGAATATGCGGGTCGTCACCGAGTATTAATGTTTATTTCGATAGTTGATTTGTTCAACATGGTTTGCATCTTAGAGGGTAATGACCGGTGAATATAAGACTCTTTCATGCTCGAGATAGGTGAAAATAGACTCATCATCTTGACATTGAATGACGTTAATAAAATGTGCATCATCATCAATCATGTTAGGATATAGGAAGGGAAGAGAAGAAAGAACCTCGCCATATCATTGATAGGTCGAGAGGTCTAGGGAAATTGTGTTTACAAAAAAAAGGTTAGGAGGAATAGATTCGAGATCTATGAACTCCATGGGTGAAAGGTGGTGACATTGGCACATGGGATGGAGAGGGTTTTCTTTCTCAATGAGGTGGACGTGGGCCTTATTGGAAGGTGGTGTGGAAAAGCCAATGCCACTACGATCTTTGTCTTTGAGGAGTGGTACGAGAAATGAAAATATGGTGGAATTTTTTGTAAAAACTGAAGCCAAAGCATTTCCATGTGCAATGGTGAAAGAAAGTGTGGGTGAAGCGTTGGTTAGTAAGGTATTAGAGGTCAAATGAAAATGATTGTGTTTGGGATGGAGGTTCAGGTGAATAAGTGGCAGTGTCAAGTCACCCATACGTTAGGTTAGTGTGAAGGTGGGGAGGACCATAAGGAAAAACCTTGCCTATGTGGTAGTCATAACGAGGGTGCTGACGTAGGTTTCCATACTCTTATAGAGTGAGGAATGTCTCAATATTGTATAGGTGGTACTCCTCTAGAGTGAGGCATTGAAAAAAATATTCTAAGGGATCGAGTGAGTCGATATGTGGGTGGTGGGGATAGATGATTCACTAGATGATTGGGCGGAGGGTAGCCATTAGTTGGGAATTAGAGCATGCAACTGCAAAGGCTGAGGCGATAGTAGGAACAAAAGAGTTAGATGTGGGAAAGGTGGAAAAAACATTGGTGGATCGGATCATGGGTGAAGGAGAAGTGGGGGTAGTGGCAAATGTCTTGACCGGTACAAGTACATCATTGGGCTAGTACAACATGTTACAAGTTTTGAATGGCTATAGGTTGGTGGGGATGGTATAGTTATGTCCTTCATGTTAAAATTTTACACAACGGTGTAAATTTGAAGAGACACAATCCATAACGTGAATCCAAGTGCAATCAGAAAATAGGTTATATTGAAACTTCCCCTCGGGACGTAGAATAGTTACAGGGATAGTGCGGGGGTCAACGCAAATATGAAGGATAATGGTGCCAAGGGTGGAGGTAACAATGTCATTGAAGGAGCGAAGCATAACGAGGTTATTATGCATACAATTAGAAAGGATACACATTTGATTATATGCATGAGAGGATATGATGTTAATGCTAGCACAACCATCGATCATTCATACATGTATGTTATCGATACAAATAGAAATGAATAGGGCGGGATCGGGGTCATCGACTAGAGAGTAGAATATCTTCATCGGAGAAGCTAAGGCATAAACTTGAGGAGTGAGCATTGGGGTAGAAGAAGGAGAAGATTTGATTAGTGAGGCCATGTGGTGAGGGGTAATAATGGAGGCCACTGTTGTGAGGTCATTAGGTAAAACTTCAATGGATTGTAAAACCTCGATAAGGGCTTGTTTGTGGGATTTGGAAGTTTGGACGAGATCATACAAAGAAATATTTAGAGGAGACTGATGTAATTGTTTTATCATTACGTGATGGGTGACCCCTGTCAGAGATAGGGTATGTAGGTCTGTGGATGGTGATTTTGGGTGTGGATGTAGATGGTATATTAGGCATAGGGTTGATTGATGGGCTAGTTGCTTTTTCTTTTCCTTTGTATTTCTAAGCGTGGGTAGCAACGTGAACCATGTTAATCTAAGGGGAGGTGGATGGAGAGGGTGTGTCATGAAAATTATAATGACATGAGTAGAAATATCCTAATGGTGGATAAGAGACTTGTGAAATGAGTAGGGCACACTAACATTTGGGTGGTGATTTGGCCAACTCTCTAATACGAACCATGTTGATCTCAAATTTTGGAGCTGGATAAAATGGTTGTGGGGGTGGAGATCACGATCACTTTGAATTGGTAAAGGAAAATGATGTGTAGTGACAGTGAAGATGGAACATGGTCCTCATCAATAAGGTCATCATCTTCAAAGTTTTCTTTATGAAGAAAAAGGTTGAGAAGAACGGTCTTTAGAGCCTTACAATTTTCTACATCATGTCCTGGCACATGATGATAGGCACAAATCTTGGTTTCATCAAACCCTTTTTGATTGGGTTTTTGAGGGATTGTAAGGTCGAAGCGGTGGTAATGTGATGACGGAAGTCTCTAAGAGATTAGTTAAAATGTTGGTGTAAACCCCGCTAATAGATCACAATGGGAAGTGAGTGTGGGTTTTGGTAGAGGTGTGGATGATCATGAGGGAAAAGGATTTATAGGAGGGGAATGGGTTGGTCTACTCGTTTGACAATTGGTATGGTCTTACTATTTCTTTGGCATCTGCTTGGGTTAAGGTGGGGTAGAAGAGTTGGTGATGGAAGGTTTTGTTGGTTTGACTACCTTATTATAGGGTAGTAGATTCTTATCTTTGGGTTACACCTTCTTGGGTAAAGGTGACCTGAGAATATGGGATGTAGAAGGGAAAGAAGATGGTGGGAGAGGACTATTTACCCACGGGGAAACCAAGTTGTGGTGGTGGTGGCTGGTAGAGGTTGGGTAGATGGCATGGGTTTAAGTCCTATGGAAAGGTTAGGGTTATAGTAATGGTGGAGGTAAAGGCACACGGAAAGAAGTGCATGGGTGAAGGAGAGGAGTTTGGTTTTGGGTGATTGAGGTGTAACAAAGGCTCATGATGTAGTAGTAGGTTGTTTAGCTTTTGAATAACATTGGGTAGGGGCTTGTTTAATCAAGGTTGATGGATGTAGCCCTAGGATGGATGGAAGGGGAAGGTGAAAAAGGTGTTGTAAAGCGAGACCGATTGTACGCGGTGTAGAAGGTTGGTTTTCCTTTTAGCTGGGGGATAATGTTGGTGCGGGCTTGGGAAGACATGGCTAAGTCCAATTTGAAAGGTGGGTGAGTAAGGCTCGATGTCGGCATGACACCCAAAGTGGTGATGGGTCTAAATAAAGGTGAGGAGATAGGTTTGGGTAGTTTTTGAGGTTTGGGAATAGTTTTAGTTGTGGCTAGAGGTTTGGATATAGGTAGGGATGATGAAGAATAGGCCATTTCAATAGGCATGCTCAATCTTGATTTGGTTGCTTAAAATACCTTTGGGTAGATTGTGGAAGTATCCTTGGGAAACATTTACATTTGGGTCAAAACTAAGAGCTGAAGACATCCCCATAACATAGAATGATCAATGTAATCTAGAGATTGATCAACCATGAAAACGAGACTGCGAAGAAGAGGATAGAATTGGTTGGGTGGAAATCCCTATTAAATATGTCTATGAGATAGGGAATTGGCTAGCCTCAAACTTTGTAGGTAAAAGAGATGAGATCATGTCAATGGGGTTCTGGGATGTTGAGGGGGAACTACCCCCAACATGTAGTGGCATGTCTGACAAGTCTCCCATGGGTAGGAGAGATAATAGGTGGGGTGATGTAGAATTAATCCTTGGTATATGAGAAGGCGATGATGATTCTCTTGTGGATGGGAGAATTAAAAGTATTGGTTGTTCGGTAGGTTACGAGGTAGATGGTGAAATGGCATGGTTAGAAGGTTTGGGTTCCTCCATGAGAGTAGGGGGAGATGAGTGGGACTCCTCTGTGGGTGAAAGAGTAGAAGAGGTATGCTCCTATGTGAGTAGAGGATCTCGTGCCAATATTTCCTCAATATATGAAGTAGGTAGGTTTTCAAGAATGGTTGGTATGATATCAAAAACCACGTGGACTTCACAGACATTATTGTCGCTAGATGAAGGCTCACTATTTCTATTAGATGATGGTTTATGACTAAGGAGCGACTTTTTAAAGATGTGTAAATTTTGATTTCTTTGGTGTGTTCGGGTTTTCCCGACAAGGTCTCCATTATCTATCATCTCTTGGACAATGTTCTTAAAATTTATGCGATTACTTATCACTTGTGGCCTTTAACATGATGGTAATTATAGTAGTTATGTTAATTATACCATGCAAGAAGCATTGGATGGGCGAGGATCAAAACACATATGAGGTTTTATGAGAGAAAGTGTAATGGCTTCACTTTAAGAAGATTTTCTAAGACTGAAAAATATGGCTCTCAATCAAAGTGTACTTCCATTTGCTCTACTGCTGGAGCTGAAAGTCCTCAATAGGAGAAATATTGGAAGAAGGTTTGACTTGATTAGAAGGATGAGGTGGACCTACCTTGAGGACTACCACATTGGCATATCTTTTGGGATTTGAATAGTTATTTTGGTTTTTATAGATGAAGAAGAGTCATTTGATTTGAGCGAGGCATTCTGTTTAAGTAATTGGATTTTATTTTCTTGATGACATGAATTTCTAGATTTTTTCCATTCAAACACTTCGTCAAAGGTTCGAAGGTTTTTACCTATAGAGTTTGTGTGATGCGTCTAGCACAAGCCTTAGTGAACAATTCAATAAGTTCGAGTCTAAGGTAGCCGAAAGTCAAGTAATTGATAAGACTCCCCCAACGGGAAACAAATCTCTGCAATAGATTCATCTTCATATCTTATCGGGTTGAATAAAGATCGGTCATGGTGAATTTTTGGTAACATTGATTGAAAAATGGTCTAAGAAATCTTGGGCTACTTGATTAAAGGAATAAATGGAATGTCAAGGTAGTCCAATATACAAATCGAATCTGGTCCTATTAAGGACATTTGGAAAGTTTGTAGGAGCAAAGTGTAAGTGTGAGATTAGGTAGCACCTATGTTTGAATGACCTTAAGTGTTGCTTGGGGTCTTCTTTACTCTTGAAGTGATTGACCTTAGGAATTTCCCAATGCATAGGGTAGGGGTGAATGGGAATAGATGGATGGATAAGATCATTACAGATTTTATCATAAGTTAAAGAATTACAGGATCCATAAACATATGTTTTTAAGGTCTGCATCTTTTCCATAATCATTTAAATGAGGTCGTTGGTAGGTTATGATGAATGGGTGCTCCTGCAAAAAAGGGGGTTGATGTTGAATGTATAAGGTGGGTGGCATGCTAGTGTATAGTGGCATTGAGTATGAGAACTACATAGGAGGAATAGATGTAGGTGGTACATAGCCAAAATAAGTGATAGATGAGGTCAGGGGTTGTTGGTAGTATGTGTAAGTGGGTGGGGTAGTCGTAACAACTCTAGTGGTGATTGGGGGTAAGGACTGTGGGATAGAAAGGACGACATTACGGAAAGGGGTGTAAGCTACCAACACCAGAGGTGGTTACGATGCAATAGGTATATGTGAGGTGGTGGGTGCAGATGGGGCTATACTTAAAGTGGTATCATAGAGGGACAATTGATGTCGCGGGTGTGATAGATGACGTAGAGCGTTGTAGTTATAACAAGCTGTGGGACCTAGGCGAGACACTACAGGTTGTAAAGTGGACGAAAATAGTGCTTGAGCTGGTCTTTAGGCTGACACAAAGGTATGGGAAAGAGTAGGATGGATAGATACGGGCATGCCATATATTAACTGTCTTGAGGAATCCCGGGTGGAAGAATGAGCAAGGTAGTACTTGAGTACAACGGGATTACGGTGAGGAGTCTCGTGACCTCCTTATCACTAATAACAATGGGGATAAGCTGAGTGGGATCCATAGGTGTCGGGATGGATGGCATGTGATGGACTAGGTGGGAGTGGCTAAAAGTGGATGTGAAATACAAGGGTGTTAGTTTTCTTTGCAAGTCAACACCATGTGAGTAAGTGTTGACCTAGTAAGGCTTGTATTCTTTAAATGACATAGAAAACAATAGGGGTGGAAGATAATTGATTATGAGAGGTGAATAAGTAGGTGTTTTGATTAAAAATCAAAAGCAGAGAAAGACCGATGTCGATTAGACCAACCGATGTCGGTTAATAAGTGACCAATGAGCGATCACGACATAGATACTAGTTAATGTGAAATTAACGGTTTGAGCAAGTGAGATAGAAATTGGGGAAGTCAACTATGGAGGCTATATTTAGTCAATAGTATCATAATGCGAGAGGATATGGTGACATCCATAAATTTTAAACAGATAAGAAGATTAGATGATTGCTCTTTGGGTAAGCTAGCCATAGAAAAGGGAACTAACACCGGTTAGATGAACTGATGAAAATCAGATGTAAACCGATGCGATTACTTGAAATCTTAGAATGAAGAAAAAAATTTACTTTTTGTGAATTAAGGTTGAATGATATACTAACCTATAATTATGAGTATGGTAAAAAATGAGTCTGACACACTCGAAACATATAGAATTCACCAACTATGATTATGGAGTGTGAAAGGAAAGAAAAATGGAGAATATGACCTCACACCTCAAAATACAAGTTAAAAAAAGATAAGAAAAATCGTAATCACCTACAAGTGAATTTAATGTGTTTATCTTATACTATTTAAAGACTAACTCATGAATTTAGTAAAATGTTTTTAGTTGGGAAGGCTTCACTATGAAGAAGGAAATTCTAAAGGTGAGGTTTGAGTTATGTTTTGGTAGGGGTGGGCCGTTCTCGAGGTGATGATTGTACATAGATAACCAAATCCATTCCCACTATCAATCCTTTGATCATGTGATCATTGAAAATTTCTTACGGGTAGAATGTTGTTTAATAAGATGTATATATTCCAATTTGTGCGGTTTGGCAAAGAGAGAGAAAAAAAATGTGCTTTCTACGATTCATTTGTATCGACCATCAACTGGTCATGAATTCCAGTGTATAGGTTGCCATCAATTTCAATGTGAGATATAATTCAATAAATCATAATGCCATGTAAGTGTTTTAAACCAAAATCAAAATGTGGTATCGATGTAGCAAGTAATGAACATAAAGAGGGATGATCTTTCACTAACACAATATACTAATGAAAGAAAGAAGTATTATTTTTAAAGCCCCAAAACACGATTGCTTTTAGATAATAGAAAGAGGGAAGATTCCGAGAATAAAATTAATTTTTAATCTTTTCAAAAGGGAAACAAACACACAAATTTCACCTAGGAATGAATAAAATGTAAAAGAACCCCTGATGGGTCCCACCGGGCATGCCAAAATGTTTCACCATTTTCTTTATGGATTTGATGAAATAGATAAGGGTATGGGCCAAGGAGGAATATCTGTTGTAGTGGTCGGTTGGAGGTTATGTGCGCATTATGAATTTTTGATCCAATGATGATTGTGTTATCTTCCTTTTGGCTAGGAGGAACTACCTGAAATACAAAACAAGACCACAAAAGAGAGTTAAACAATATATGTTAGTGGGCTGCCTAACATGTACTAGATCCATGAAGTGTGGTACTTCCTTGGTGGTAGTCAACCCACTATTTAATACAACTTAATGTAAGAGATAACATACATAAATAAAATCCTATTGTAGTTGATATGATTTAGGTATCTTATCCAAATATAATAAACAAATCTAATATAACAGGCTAGGTTATGATTAGATCTGGATCTTTGGTAGGAATAGTCAAGGTACTAGAATAGGTAAGGGTTAGATTCTAGGTAGCTAGGGTCACTTGGATGTAGGTTATTAGGTTTCATTATTGGCAAGATTACAAATATAAAGACCGATGTCAATGAGGTATGATTGATGATGGTTAAGAGGAAACCATCGGCGGTTAAGTTGGGATGGTAGAAATTCAATAAAATGGGTTTTGGGGGTTTTCTTGAGATTGAACAAAGATGAAAATGGGAATAGTTAGGTGCAGCGTGGAGGTGTTTGGTGTACTCGAGAGATATTCAAGAATCAAGTATAGGTGATTAAATAATTGTGGGTGATGGGATGGTTGGGTTCACTATATGTTAATAAGGGTGGGATGAAAAATGCAAATGGATGCGATAAACAAAGATGAAGAAAATTTATAATCTAGACAAGTATGAAATTATGCGAGTTTAGAGATACACTTACTTGTTATTTACAAATTTGATTGTTGGGAAAATGGTGATGGTTGATCATGGAATGGTGCTCGGTCTACGATAGTGCTTTTCTTTGGAATGCTACCATGAATGTAAATACCTTCATATCAGTCTTGGTGTTGGCTATGGCTATCTAGATGTGTGAAAGGGATTTGGTTCTTTCTTTCATGTAGATATCCTTCATTCCAAAACTTGAGAATGTGGCCAACCTCTCAAAAAGGTTACCAAAATAAATATATGGTAACTAACGATGGTTTGGGGTTTCGGTGTCGGTTTAGGGTTGACTGCGTTAGTTAAGGTGGCAAATCCTAGGTTTACTAAAAATGCCGAGATCTTGGTAATATTTTGGGTCAGCTCTTGTATATTCTCACGGATCAAAATGGAATGTTACTTTTTAATGAGAGGGAATGTGGTTAGAGGGAGAGTAAGCATGTGATTTTAGGTTTGCACTAAGTCTTAGTTCATTAAGGTAGGTAGGACTAAGTCTTAGTTAGTTATAGTGAGTGATTATTAAGTCTAATTAAAATGGGAACATGCTAAGAATAGGTTTGTGATGAGGTGGAAATTAGTTTTAATTAAGGTAATTAAATAATGCATATTGTGAGCATGGGTATTACTTTAATTGTAAATAATTAAATTAATATTAATGTGGGGTAAAGGGCCATGGTTAGGTGAGCATATTTAATTTGGCTATTAGAAAAGGAACCAAGGGAGTGTGACCCAATTTTGGTGTCTACAAGCATGATAAAGTCCTTAGGGAATTCTGAATTATGAATCTTCTTGGGAATAGGGTTACCATGTAATGAGTTGTTGTCAATAGAAGCATAGTAAGCCCTACTTTCTAGAGTAAGAGACTAAACCTGAGATTGTAATTGACCTATGACATGAGAGAGATGATGTATTGTGAAGGAATAGTAGAAGATGGAAGTAGTATATTAAGAGGGTTTAATTTTCCATTGTGAGTGATCATAATAATATCTAGAGATGAGAAGGGAGATTTTGATGCTAAAGGCATGCTAGTAGTAAGTTACGAAGAAGCTATAGTAGATGATGTAGATGGAATATCCATAGCATTGGTAGGACTAACATCGAAACAACCCTATTGTTGAGGTTATACCATAAACCAATGTTGTACATATCTATAATCAATTAAAGCATACACGCAATAAACATGGAATTTAACGAGAAGATAAAATGAAGAAGAGAAAGATAACACCGGATATAACATGGTTCACCTAACGTGGGATACGTCCACTAAGAAACAACCAATATATTGTTAAAGAGGATATAAAATTGAATATTTGTAATCTTCCACACCTTCCACAATGTATAATACTTTTCCTCTCACAAGCTTCTCTTAGATCTCTCTCCAAGAATTCCTTCTTATAATTCTTATTTATTTTCTTCTAACCCTATTTTTCTAGATTAAATAGACATAAATAAACTTAGGGAACTTTAGCCATGCAATTTAATCATTCAATTAACTTTATATCAAAAGGTGAGATCCTATTCTCATGACTTAAATAAAATGAATCAAGCACGAAAAAATGGCGTTGGTTACCCTAAGCTGATACCATTTCCTCCTTTCCCGATCGATACTAGTCCCTAGGTGATCGACGTCGATATGTTGGTGATCTTTGTAACTATGTATTCCAAAAGTTAGTAAAGCATGCTAATATGAAGTAATTAAGCTCCATAACTCAATAATCTCCCACATGGAGATAAATTACTGCAATGCACCATACAAATCCATCCTTGGATCCTTATCCTTAGCTCGTTTCTTCCTTTTCAAGTCTCAAACTCGAAGACCAACGCTAGAATGGGAATGAAGCTCCAACTTATCCTTTGTCAAAGGCTTCATTAGCATATCCACGGGTTCTCATTTGTATGAATTTTCTTCAAATTCAATTTCCCATCCTCCAACACCTTCCATATGAAGTGATATCGCATTTGAATGTGTTTTGTTCTTGATTGAAATGTTGAGTTATTTCCCGGATGAATTACACTTTGAATATCATGTGACATCTATAATCCTTTTACTCATTTCCCAACTCTTCCATGAAATTGTTCATCAGAATAATCTCCTTGCTAGCCTCTGTAGCTGCAACATATTATACCTCTGTAGTAGACAAGGCTACAACCTTATGCAACCTCAAAATCCATCTAATTGCCAACCCAACTATTATGAATACATATCAAGTGGTGTCCTTCCTGCCATCCAAATATCTAGCCATATCTAAATCAACGTAGCCATATAAAGAACTATTTGACCCTCCATGCTGCATAGCTACAATTTGGATGTCCCTCTCAAAATACACTGACAATCCATTAGACTAGTTTCCAATTCTCTTTACATGGATTGGTCATAAATCTACTCATATCTCCCACTTTGCATGTGCAATGTCTAGTCTGGTATAAACCATCACATACATAAGACTTCAAATTCTTTGAAGCATATGGAACTTACGTAATATACTCAACCTCCTCATGTGATGTAGGAAACTGATATTTTCTCAATTTTAAGCATACAATCGTTGGTTTACTTACACTTTTGAATTCTACATATTAAACCTTTCCAAAACCTTATTGATATAATTCTCCTAAGACAAATACAATTTCTTATTCTTTATCTCTATGAATTTGCATGACAAGAATTTTATTTGCACCTCCAAAATACTTCATTGCAAATGTGTGAGATAATATTTATTTAAGTTTAAAAATATCCTACATGCTAGATCCTTCAATAAGAATATCATCCACATACAATGATAAAATAATATAGCTCCCATTTTCAAGCTTCTTGAAATAAACACAATGGTCGATTAACATCTCATATAACTATGCTCATGCATAAAACTCTCAAACCTGATATAAAATTTCCTTGGAGTTTGTTTGATCCCGTAAAAGATATTTTTCAACTTTGTACACAAGTTTGTGCTTACCTTTGACTTCATTCCTAAGCATATTTTGCATATAAATCTCTTCCTCCGAATCACCATGAAGGAAAGTGATCATAACATCAAGTTGTTCTAAATGCAAATCTTACTCTGACTAAACTTAGAACAATACATATGGAAGTCATATTAACTATAGGAGAAAATATCTCACCAAAGTCAATACCTTCTTTCTATGAAAATCCTATTACCACAAGCCTTTCCTTGTGTATTTTTTCCACCCTCTTCCTCCTTGATATTGTAAATCCACTTGTTCTGCGATGTCCTCTTACTGTTGGCAACTTGATTAAATCCCATGTCGATCCTTTTCCAAAGTGTCCTTCTCGTCATCCATGGCATACTCCCACTTTGCACATGGGTATCCTAATGCATTTATTATTCAAAACACTCGGGTTCATCACTACCGTTCAATAATAAATAAGATAATGAAGGATTAAATCTTTATGGAGGTCTACTTAGCCTTTGTGACCTTCTCACTTGAGATTTAGGGTGCACAGGTCTCATTACATACACATTGCACATTAATGTCAATATCTGAGAGTGACCAATGTTGTTCACTTGTAGCGATGCAAATTTGGCTAAGCGATGCGATCTCACTCTTATAACCAATGTCGGTTCGGGTAACCAACATTGGTCCAATGTCAATCAACACCGGTTCTTTCGCACGTAGATCACTGTAAGTGTCACTTTTAAATCCAAGAATGCATTCTCATCTAGAAAATTTTCAACCAGTTTTTCTTTGGGTGCCAAAACTTGATCCTTGTATATTCTCTTTTCATTCCATTTAATATCACGACTCTAACAATCTTAGCATCTTCTAAATCCTAAAATTAGAATCTTAAATCACTAGAGTCATAACCAATAAAAGTACACCTCTTGGATTTATCACCACACTTATTTCTATTTTCTTTATCAACATGCACAAAATATTTGAACCAAATACTCTAAGAGAGTAAAGATCCACCTATTTTCCATTCCGAGCTTCTTGTGCTATTCGACCTTCCAAGTGCACTTCAAGGTTCATGGTTAGTTAAATAATCCATCGTATCTACTACTTCTACCCAAAAATGCAAGAGTAATCTAATATGCATCCTCATCCTTCTTGCACATTCCATGATTGTCATGTTCAATGTTTCAAGTACACCATTCTCATGTCGTGTTCTAGGAACCATTTTTCTTTGCATACTTCATTCAATGAATAATAATCATTGAAACACTTCATGATACTCACCACCATTTTCACATCTAAGGCATTTTAAATTTGAATTTCATTAAATTTCCACAAGGTATTTCTATCTTTTAAAATTCTCAAAAACTTTAGATTTATGTTTAATACAATAAACCCATACCTTTTTTATGGCATCATAAATGAAAGTCACATAATATTAGGATCTACCATGAGAATCTACCTTGAATGGTCCCCACACATCCAGTGTACAAGATCAATTTTAATCCTTCTTTGTTTCCCCAACATTGAGAAATATCACTCTCTTCTGATTTCCAAATATGCAATGCTCAGAAAAATCAATATCTACATCTTTCAAATCGATAACTTACCCTTTTCGTTTAAGATCTACATTATTTTTTCACTCATATGGCCTAGCTGATTATGCCACATGCTTGCATTTGAATCTGAAGTAGATAGCATAGAAAATAAATTCATAACAAAGGTAGAAAAATATAATGTTCCTACCTTCTTGTCTCTTACCACAACAAGGTCTCCCTCGGTAACTTTCAAGAATCAGTTTGTGAATGTAACCATGCATCTAGATTCACCTAGTTACCCTGAAAGTTAGATTTATTTTAAGGTTTGGTACATGCCTCACACCTTTCAATACCCATGTATTTATATTCTACAATTTAAGATGAACTTTACCTTTACCAATTATATTACATGGTTCATCATATCACGAATAAACATGTCATAAATTACATTGAACATAATTTCTAAAATAAGACTTATTAGGGGTAGCATGGAAAGAAGCTCCAAAATATAAAAACCCACTTCTAATTTATTATACGAGGAGAGAATAAGGGCATATTACATTACCTCACTTACAATGTTTTCCTCTTTACCTTTTTCTTTACCTTTATCACAGTAAATTATCTTTGTATTCATTGAACCAACACTCCTTATATACATGTCAATCTTTCCACAATTCGAGCAAATTATTGTTATCCGAATTTTCCCTTACAGGAAAAATTTTTCAGCCACGACCCGCATAGAAGAAACTAGAGAAATCACGTTACTGATCCTCATTAGGAAATAAAGGGACTCTATAATGGAGTGGTGTGGCTGCGAAAGATCAAATGACCTGTGCGAAAGAAGTTCAATAAACGGCCCGTTTAACGAGCATGTGCTTCAAATCGACACACAAGTTACAAGAGGACTCGACGAAATGGAATAGCAAGGTCAAGGAGAAAAACGATGTCAAATAAATAGAGGCTCAAAGGAAAAGAAATGGGAAAGATTCAAAGTCTTGAGCTTTGAAAATGATTGAGAATGAGCCCCAAAATTGGCCAAGTATGGAGGAGACAACGAAAGGCACCAAGTGTTTAAGCAACTGCGCACCTCGAAAGAATAAAACCAAAAGGTAGACTCAAACTTACACCATGCCTCCACCTGTACAAGCCCAAAAATTTTCACCAACCGTTGAAAATTCTTAGACTCAACGGAGGGTGCCAGTGTCTTAATGACACACATTCAAAAGTGGGACCACAGGCGGAGACTTAAATAAATGCGGGCTCGCCATGTAGTCCAAGTTAAAAAATGAGATGGAGCAAGCCCATAATTGACTAAGTATAAAGTGTAGGTAGAAGGCGCCAAGTGTCTTAATGATGCACACTCAAAGGCACGACCTAAAAGCAAAGACTCAAATGAGCACCGAGGATTCCATGTGTCGGCCCGAAGGTCCTTGAAAGGTAAAAACACAGGCGGAGACTCAAACAAGCGTGAGCTCACTTGCATGTCCTAGGTCCAAAAAAGGGACAGAGTCGAGTGTCTGAATAGTCAAAATAGAGGTAGGCCTTAGGAGGGGAGCCAAGTGTTAGCACGACACTATTTCAGGTAAAATTTGGGGTGGGTTTCCAAACAAGCGCCAGGCCTCCACATGTCTGGGTTAGACTTTTGGCTCTGCAAGAGGAGACTAAGGAAAATTCAAAGGAACATTGTGGAGCCTATTGAATCCACCACGTGTCAATCCGGCACTATTTCGAGAGGCAAAAGGTAGGGGTCGAATCTCGAGGTGTGCAAGGTTACCACGTGGACCCGGTATGAAGAGACTTTCAAATATTGCGTGCTGCTGACCTAAACATTCAAATGGCCATATCTTATGATTTAAAAACTCAAATTTAGGCGGGGAGAAGACTTTTAGAAATGTATCGACATCCTCTACCGCATGAAAATAGAAAATATCATTCTTAACAAGATTTAGTGGGTAAACAATGGGAAAACATCTTCCAGGCCATTAATCGAGAATCTGGTTTCTTCAACTACGGTTGATTTTTATTTGATCCTTGGTTCTTCCTTAACACGCAAGCGGACATAGGGAACCATAATCAACAAATTTAGGGTGGATTTGAGAGGAATTTATTGATAGTGGTTACGCTTCAAAACAAGATTCAATGCATTTCTCGAGCTGGTTAAAGCGGGATTCAAATTATTCCCTCCTCTCTCTCTTATTCTTCCCTCCTATCTCTCTTATTCTTCCTATATATTGTAAAGGAGGGGCATATTCAAATGGTTGGTCATTGTTTCTCCTCTTCCCCACTCTCTCTTTGTTCCTTAGGATAGAATGTGGAGTTTAAGCCTCCTTTCATGCCTTTATAATGACATTTTCTTTCCTCTTGACCACTAACGATGTACTATGTAACTTTCTAGAAATATAATCTTATTCGTGATGCATCTGTCCATCCTTGGCTTATTTTTTTGTCTCTTATTACCTCTCATCATTGCAGGGTGTACTGTGCATACTCGATGTTTTTTTGGTTCTAGGAGATATGTTTAATGGGTTTTGAAGTGGTGTTACTGTGTGAAATCTATCTCGAATGCATGGTGCATTCTATCCACCGTATCATATGCTCACCTCTCTCCACTTCAGGAAGTTAGTGCAGTGATTTAACCACTTCCTTGTTTGGTGTATCACCACTTAGTGTAGGATCTTTCACCCTCTCTCTCTCTTTCACCATGTCCCCTTGGAATGGTCAAATTAGGATATAATAGGTTCTACTTGCACTAAAGTAGCTTGTGGTAGGTAGATTAGAAAGAAAGAACCGGATTTCTCCAGAGAGGTCTATCTCATGTTTTAAAAGTCCCACAACATAAGAGATGGTCTCATGTTGTGCAATCACACCAATTTCCCCACTCCACACTTGAGCCATTCAAGGGCACTATGATTCTACACTAACAATTATATCTCGACTCATGATCTAGATTTGCTACTCATTTACTTTGGTTTCCCATTCTTATTGCTCTTGGATCTCTCCTTTGATCTTCCCCTACTTTTGACATTTAAAGCATTTCCAGGATGATGATTCTCTTCTACTTTTCATGCGTATTTATTCATTGAGGATTATATTAACCGCATCATCAAACCTTAAAATATTAGAAGCAAATGTTATATTACTAAATTATCCCAACTATTTCGGAAAGAGCATAAGAATAAAATTTATTTCACTTCATCATAAAATGGAATATTAAGCTGATTTTATTTTATTAACAACGAGAATGGAAATCATTCAAATGATTTGACACAGATCCATCTTCTTGTATTTTATAATTAAATAATTTCTTCATCAAATAAACTTTATTCAATACACTCGGTTTTCAAATAAAGTAGATAAAGCTTTCATCAAATCTACCATGGTTGCTACTTATGTTATATTAGAAGCTCCAGATGCTTGGGCTCAATCTTATAGATCCTAGATCCTTTACTATCAATATTATTCCATTCTTCATCAATCATTTTCCTAGGCCTTGATTTCTCATCCAACTATAAATATAAGTCTCTCGATACATATAATCTTCCTCCTACATCTTCCATAGCTGATAATTATGGCCGTCAAATTTGTCTAATTTATATTTACTATATTTTTCTATTGTTGTAGCTCTCACTCATTCGAGAAAACCCTCATGAGTAAATCATGCCAATGGACAAAATCTCCAAACAAATCTACGATACCGGTTGTTGGGTTTATACCATACACTAGGTTTTTTTCTGAGATCTATAATCAATTAAAGAATACAAGAAATAAACACATATTTTAACCGAGAAGATACTGATAAACAAGAAAATATAACACGAGATATAATGTAGTTCACTGGTGTGGGCTACATCCACAAATAAATGACCAATATATTATTTGAGAGGATATACAATTGAAGATATTCAATCTTCCACACCTTACACGATGTACAATACTTTTCCTCTCACAAGGTTCTCTCAACTCTCTCTCCAAGAATTATTTCTTATAATTCTTCCTTATTTTCTTCTAACCATAGTTTCTAGCTTATATATACATATACAAACTTAGGGAACTTTAGCCATGCACTTACATTAATTAGATCAACTTTATATCAAGGTTAGATCTAATTTCCGTGACAAATAAACTTAATCACGCAAAGGAAACCAATGTTGGTTACCTAACCGATGTCGATTCTTCCTTTCTGACCGTCTTGTTCCCTAGGTGACCAGACATCATTTTGCTTGACCAACGTCGATTCTTTGTGTATTCAACAAGTTAGTAAAGGATGGTAATCATGTATAAATTAAGATCCACAACTCAACACATAGTAGGTGAGGTGACCGATGGAGATACATCTATATGAGAAGATGAACTAATGGGTGTAGATGATATAACAAGAGGAGATGAAACAATAGGAGAAGAAGAAGTGATAGATGGAGGTGACTCATGCATAGTAATAGATAAAATATTAAGAGAAGCAAGTGATGGAATAAGATATTAACACTCGGTAGTATGAAAATAAGGATAACCATGGATATTAATAGCCTCATCAACATCAGATAAAGACTCAGAAATGAGAATGTCACTAAGGGTACTATAATTATGGATCATCGTATAATATAAAATTGAATGAGAAGCGAATATGTGATGAATGATGAGAAACAATATCAGATGTAGGAGAATCATGAGATGAGACTATATCGGTGTTACGAGTAAAAGAAGAATCAATATTCACATGTGAATGATGATCGATAACAAACATGTAATCAAGAAGAGAATCATCTACAATTTCCTTAGAGATATCCAAGGAGGATCACTAGTAGCCATATAACATTATGTGCAACGAGTGAATGCTAATATGAGAGTCTTTAAATTGAGCGAGGCACATATTGTTCACCATCTAAAAGTTGTGTTTGAATATCAACTAACGTAGGAATAAGATTACCATATAGATTCATGAGCTCAACAATGGTAGCCTCATCATATATTAGATTCACATAACAATGAGACATGATGGGTGAAGAAGATGAACTATTCTTAGCTATTAGGGTTTGATGTGTATCCTTTAGAAAAAGCATCAAAAGTATGAGTTCACAAAGCTGATTAAGCTGAAATATGAAATGTTATTATCTATTTAAGTTAATCTAACAAAAATCTGATGCATAAATGATATAAACAAAAATATAAGTGCTAACTAATTTTATTTTATATTTAAATGAAATGAAATAAATGAAATAAGAGGAAAACATACTAACTTGAAAATGACTTACCTAACTATGTTTAAGAACTGAACATGATGATGTGTAGATGAAGCAAAGTGTGATGGCACAACCCAAAAAATTGTAGCGAGATGGTGATTCTACCCAGACTAGAGCAATTAGATAAGGACTCGGGTTCCTATAGCCACTTTGGTATGCAAAACAACTTAGAACTTGAGTCTATAAGTGTCACTAGATCTTCATAATGTCTCAATATTTGTTGTGTGAGTGTCACAATATCTTTATTGATGACACCGTAAATATGTAATGAAGATGCACCTTAATAGATATCTAGCCCTTAGTGGTAGATAGTCCGCCAATAAGATAAGAAGGGTGTTGGGTTTATATATGCATCTCTTGCTCAAATTTCACTAATGACTTGATAAACCCATTATTACCTAGGGGAATGAAGGGAAAATTATAAATACTGACCTCAAAACTCTAAATTAGATGTAATTGATACCCAGACAAGGGCACTCAAAATAAGAACCGGGCGCCCCATGGGAACCCTAGTTCTACCATAGGATCCCTAGTCAAAGACTAGAGGCATTAAATAACCAAATAACGACACCTACGATTCCGTGAGAGATGACCAAAAATGTGACTTATTGATGTATTTTATGAATTTTTATTGGAATGGTTTAACACTAAGATTAAGGACTATATTGTGCATGGCTATGGAAGACTCTATACCTAGAATATCACTATAGTCCCATGCAAAGATGTCATAGGATTCATAAAGTAATTTTTAATATCATCTTTTTGTGGGCATAAGAGAAGAAGTTAGTAAAAATTTGAGGGTTGTAATTTGTACCGACTTTGTATTGAATATTTTTTTAATTTAACAAAGTATACCGGTCTTCTATGTATGGATCAATGGGAATGGTACCATAAGTATCAATATTTAAATGAGGTAAATCAAATTCACCAAAGTAGGCGGTAGTAAAAAACACAAATGGGAAGCTTTTTATGAAAAGAAGGGATATGATTGTGTGTCCCCATATATTATAATTAAGAATCATCGATGTAGTAAAAGTGTCCAAATTAGGTCAATCGGTAGAAGTAGGATCACCATTGAATTTCGGGTGTAAGATAGGAAGTGAAAATTATTTGAAATGACATAAATTTAAGGAGAGGATACAAATTGAAGACAATAGATAAGGCTAAGCTTCGTATATTGAGTGGGAATAGAAAATGGTTACGTGAATCCTCATAACGCCTATATATTCAACACCAAAATACAACAAGTAGAATTTTGGAATAATTATTTTTACTTTAATTGCACACTACACAACACCACATGGGATCCAAATAAAGAAACTCAACATCACGTAAGACACTTACATAAACATGAACCCACTCATATAATAGGATAACATAGGGTACACATCAATGTCTTACTCAAACAACGTAAACCAGGATAATGACCCAATTATAGTAAGAAACACATGATAGGAATACTCCACAACATGGCCTTTTCATGGTTTACATATTCATTACATTTAGGTTTCCATTATATGACCTTATAGTTTTCAACAAGATTAAACACATAAGGTTTAAAATTTCCTATTTTTCAAACTCCAATTACTTTATTTTGTAGAGCATTAGTCTTTAATGGAGAATGCATGGTTGGTTCCTTTCTCCAATTCCATTAGTTATCCATATCTCATTTGTTAAATAAATTCATTTTAGACAACTATGAGTCTCCTAGTATTCAATTCTTATGTTAAAGGTTTGTTTCTAAAAAATTGTTTAGTTGACTATAATTTTTTGAAGAACACATAACATGGGACCCTTCATTCCTTTACAACTAGGTTGCATGTTTTTGTTTAACATTTCACTTATATTGGTTCCTTTAGAATTCGATCATTTCTCTTGTGGAAATAAATTTATATAGCATGATTGTGATTAGGAATGTATATACACACATGTATTCTAGTATTTGACTTAAGGATTTGATTGAAAGAGCCGTGTTTACTAGGTTTGGAAAAATACTCTTATTATAAGGAGGAAAATTCATAGGAAGAAAAAGGAAGGTTACTAGATCAATAGAAAACCTATCCCAAGTTCATTTCATAGCATTGTTTAATACTAACAATACACTTTTTTCATCTTCCAGTTATTACAACCAACTATGTAGGTTAACTAATTAAGTTTTATCATTATTGATTCACAATCCATTGTTCCAATAGGATTTCATATTTTCACAATCATATTGCGCATTGAAGGGTACATTACACCTATGTTCCCCTTATAGAGCTTTCTTTGAATCAAGTGACAATTTCACATTTCAAATTACTTTTATTTGATCATCTTAAGGATTTACTTGTCAATGGTAATGGGTTAACTACATGTTTCTAACATAAATTTCTACTTCTTGAGTGATCCTAGGTTTAATACATTCATATCTATGCCAGGGTTATACTAAATTTTACAAGTCAACTAAAGTGCAATCTCCTTAACTCACAAGACCTTGGCTACAATTAAAGGTATCCCATCCTCAAGGCTACATTTTATTATTCCATTAGCATCATTGTTTAATCCACATTCATGCATACAAGCATGTGATCATGCATCATATTTGGTTTTCCAATTTATTAGGTTGTTGTATTATTCATGGAGCTCTAATTTATCACATTCATTTTATGATCACATTTGACATTTTTAGTTGGTTTTGACATTGCTCAATGGTGTACCATTTTCGTAGTGGTCATTCCATAGATTAATCTTATTTACCCTTTTTACTAACTACATTTACGTGGTTACTTTGGTCCTGTATAACATCATTTTAGAACAAATTTATTCCTATCAACCTTACATAACACCTAGGGATTTAAGACTACAGGTGAGTATGACCTCGCACAAGACAACTCATTTCATTGCGCTTAGACACACAAGTAGTAATTATATATTGCAAGAGAGATATCCCAAACACTCTTATGCATTACTGAAAAGGCTCCTAATCGCCTATTTCAAGTTTTATGTCATTACACAAGTAAATAGACATGTAGTAACCATTCACATGATTTAGATCTCACAAAATATCAATCATGGGAAGAACCTCCAACTATGTTGCAAGGCTTTAGCCATCCACTAGGGTACCAATGGAAATTACACACAAGGGGGTTAAATTATTCATGATATGGTTAGACCTACAACACCTAGACATGATTACCACACTATTCCCAATATGATAGGTTTCACAACATGAGAGAAACGCCACCTCTAAAACTATTAAGGAAAAAATACTTTAATAAGATGCCTTAGGTGTGAAACAAGAATATGATTATTGAGGTCAGAGTATTTTATTATCATGAGCGATGTTTTATACGCCTGGAAAAAGAATCAAATAGGAGGAGGAAGTATAATAGGCATTATATCTCATTATTTTATTTTCGTTAGTTTTGATGAGAGGAGATTCTACCTAGCATTGTGGTTGTTAAGGAAATAAACCAATAATTAACATAAAAAAGATTAGTTTGATATCTTTATAACATAGGTACAACATTGAGTACAATTTCACATCTAATTCGACACTATAAAATATAGCCACATTGGCATTCTCTTTTCAAAATATACAAAGAACAATTCTTCAACAATAATACATATCATTATTCTATGGTAATACATGTATTGCAAGGTGAATATAACATTACAATGACAACTCATTAATTACAACATATCACATCCAAAAATTCCTCTTGTTCAGAGTACCTATAACCAACATGTTGCGTCGATCCTAGGGCCCAGTATGGAAATCCCCTACACTCAAGCATAAATTCCACACATCTATCATTTCAAACAATTGGAGCAGAGACACTAGAGAGATAGAGATGGGAGATAGAGACATCGACTAAGCGAAGGATGAAGAAAATATAGGATTCATTTTATTTTCAAATCACCATAACATCCAGTATCAAGTTTGCATTTCATTTCAACTCATATACATTTTGACCCATTTGTATTTTCAAAACCCAATCAATATTTTCATAATTATCTCTAGAGAGAGAAAGGGGAAGAGAGAGAAATTCTAGATTTCATTTTCCTTTCTATTCATCATATCATAATCACATACATTATCAAATTTTCATTTCATTTCCAACCCATGAACATTTATAACTCATTTACATTTTTAGAACTAGTCAAAATATCGAGTTACTTCTAGAAAGAGAAAAGGAAGAGAGAGAAACATCATAATTTCCCAAAAATCATTCATACAATAATTTTATCAATTTATACTCTATAAAGTGTGGAAATGATATGTACAAGGTTTCATAGTTAGTTAGGAGTCAACAAAAAAAAAACCCTTAGAAGGTGTGTTTAGCTAAAGTTGTAATTTTGGTGCAAGTTGGCTGAAACATCTAAAGTGCTCACAAATTGGGCCTTGAAAACACTCATTTTAAGGTTGAACACAAAGTTTGATGATTCCTACATCCTCTCCCATATACATAAAATTCATCATGTCTGATGTAAGTTTATCGAAAGAGCAAAGATTAAGTTACAAGAGCAACTCTAGGGCCAATTATCGTAATTGCGACAAAAACTCTTGTCATTTAGTGATCGAAATGTGGGACCTAAAACCCACTTGCAAAACTAGTCTCTGAAGGAATTTTCATTGAAATGCATATGGGTTATGATTCTATTATTGGTGATCTAAGGACATGTGTAAGTGGTTTTCATTTTCGTTCGAACTAAACTAAGAGGTAACTAAAGGTGAAACCATTTATGTTTTACTAAAAAGAGCAAATCACTACAAGTGACTCCAGGTACTAAGTGGGCTTAGAAAATTTATATTCAAGGGTGTTAATTAAGTTCAAACTACTTAGTTAAGTTTCCCCATAGTGTCTCATGTTACCGGGGTCATGTGAGGAGTTTTGTGTGTCGTATAATTGGGTGTGGCACTCCATGTGCATAACA
This sequence comes from Taxus wallichiana var. yunnanensis, assembly GCA_018340775.1. NCBI lineage: Eukaryota > Viridiplantae > Streptophyta > Pinopsida > Cupressales > Taxaceae > Taxus > Taxus wallichiana. Next base: position 189,779,646 of record CM031240.1, on the reverse strand, counting down.
TTTAGGCTCATAATTTTTTATATATGACAATTATAAATGAAGTAACATTTTATCATTGGTTGGAGTTAAATTTCCTAATAATTAACATTTTTTTCCAAATGTAAGAAATGATGAAAGTGGAATTTAGTACAAGAGAAAAAATGTAATGTCCATACGTTTTCCCGACGCTTGTTAGAAACATCAACTAGGAAATTTTCGCATGGCACTTTATCCAAAAAAACATTTCGTTAAAAGATTACGATTCCTTTTTCCATGAATCCATTCCGTGGATATCCAGTAATCATTGCATTCCATGGGAACAAGGCTTCTTCAAGAATTTTTACAATAGTTCACATATCTTGTGTGCTTTCTTCCTCTCTTTTAAATGAATTCAATTTCCCAAATGCAGACACAACACACCGGGAATACCATGCATTGACCCACTCCAAAGAAGTCCATACATGTGTGGTGGTATCGAACACTTCCAAGTGCCTCTCGGTATGGGTGCTCTCCACGTAAAATTTTCCATCGGAGAAAGCACCATGTGAGTAGCCCATGGACCTATTCATGTCTAGAAGAGCTTCCCACCTATTTGTTTTTCTCTTCATCATACACTTCTACTCCACGGTCAAAACCTCTTCTTGGAAAATCTATCAGTCCTCCTCCAACCATGTATATCATTCCTCCTCTGTTAGGTGATGCCGAGCATACACACATATATCTTTGATTTGGCACCTCGGCTACCTGAGAATCCCATCTCCTCAAAAATTAAAAAAAATCATAAGAAATAATGGTCTTAAGGTGGTATGATCAAGCGATCATAAATAGTTTCACGTTGACAACAATGAAAACCAACAATCCGCTCTCTAGGAATGGATGACAATCTCACTCTCCATTTATCTTCAACAGGGTTGCACACACTCAATTCATACCCATTGGGAACAATGGGGTGGTTAATATTTGTAACCAAGAAATATGTATTCGTCGCATGTTTTCAAGAATTTCCTCTCTTGATAGAATTTGGGGTTGTTCAGAGAAGCTTCTCAACTTTTACACACTTTTCTGAGCTTTTGATGATATTTATATGGGATCCTAAGAGAAAAATGTATACCGACTTCATCTGGAAAACTTGGGAAAAACATTTTTATTATCTTACACATCAACAACACAAAACAATGACAACAATAGCTTCCTTCCACTCGAGATATTTTGAACCGGATTCGAGATCACAGAAACAAAATTTAGACTAATAAATTTTTGTATAGAAAAATGTGGAGAGATTAGGTTATATTTAATTATACGTGTAGGATTCATTTACATAAGAATGGGATATATTTTATGTGGCTAACTGAGAGAGAGTCCCTTTAGCAAATCCTCATTCACGTTCTCTTTATTTAACTATGAGGGTATATAGCCATGCTTTACCATTGATAATAAAATAAGCGCTATGAATCCGGACACATTGTAACTATCCATTGATTTCTAAGTATACAACATAGCCTAGGCCTCCTTGTGGTTGACACTTCTAAACCTCAAAAAGGTGCTTGTATTATTATGTAAGGAAAAAGAAAGGTTTGAAAGCAGATTTTAGGATGTGTCACTTCCATGCTCTATCAAGTGATAGGTGTGCATCTCAAGGATTACAATGGAGGGATCTAAATCTCCCTCCCTTATAAGAGAAACGTTCTTGATGTGACATAATGTCGAAGCTCAAATGATAAGTAGGCAAGAAAGTAAAAAATGACACATGTTGTTTAATGAAACATCGTTTTAGTATCTTTGCGACCAAAAGGAAACAACTAAATTTAGAAATATCTTAAATTTTGATTTTTTATGAAGATTGGTAGTTTGTTATCTTTTAATTTATTTCTCAATTAGTATTTTCTTTTACAATATTTCTTAATCTCAGCTCTTAGTATTCATTGTTTATAATTTCAATCATCTTATGTTCGTGGGTGCCCAATAGTAATTGGCCTCAAGGTGTCATAAAAAAATTAACCCATGAACCCACAAGACATATTGCTACATAATTTCTGAATGTATCACATCACAAGACCTTTAATTCCACCATGAAAAGAAAAAAATTAGTCCACATAACGAAGAATTTTTAATAGTTATGTCATAGGCATAAATCTCACACACATGTGTTGATGAAAAATAAAGAATCTTGACGTTGATACAAAGGTAACGGTATCACATGACCCGAAACCTTGACTATACCCACAAAGTTCCAAGACAAGATCCAATAGTATATACCAACCCAAGGGAGCGTCGAGCTTCAAACATAACAATGCATAAGAAGAATCATAAGAGTACACATAACTCCTAACAAAAATCCATATATCACAAAACATCATGAAATAATCTCCATATATCTCCCGAAAGCATCAAAAAAAACTCCATATACCTCCCAAAGTATCACCAATCAAATCCATATACCTCCTGTCAGAAAGATTCATAGTGCTAAAACCAAAGGCTGCGTCGGCTTAACCATAGAGCCCCATCATACTATCGGGTCACTCAACCATAGAGTGTCATCAATAATATATGGTCACTCAACCATAGAGTGCCATTGAGAACATCAAGTCACTTTGTTGGTGCTCAATTTTATCTCTCCCCATTTTTCCTTGAAATTCTTCAATTTGTAGGCTCTGTCATATTTTCTATCTCCCCATATTGATGTGTGAAATATCTTTCCTTCATTTGGTTTCCATGATCAATCCTTTCCTTTAGTTGAGGATCACATTAAGTCCAAAATTTGTTTTCCATTCCTCTGTCCATGTGAAAGAATTTGTAACTTGGGTGTAAATTCGGGTTTTTCCTTCCTTCTATTTTTCCACAATCATGTTTTGTTTTCCCTGTCAATTTTGTCCCAACATATGTGGAAACGTGGTCCTTTCTGATTGGATGTGGCCTAGTGGGTCTTTTTGGTGAAATTTTCCACTTTTGTCTCATTTGTAAAAAATACCAAATTAGCCCGTGGCCCCAATAACATTTGATTGGCTATTCAACAAATATGAAGCGGTAGGGAAAAAGTATTACTTTGACCCCGAAGAAGCACACATGGCATATTTCAAAAGTTAGAAGCAAAGAGGCAGAGTCAGGCATTTTGAAACTTTAAGGCCCGCTTCAACTCAAAGCTTGTCCATGTGGAGGGCCAGTGCTCATTTGAGGATCTACCTTTGTTTCCTACCTTAGCGATTGCGCGAAAAGAGACACGTGAAGGCTTAAACTGGCTCCTCTCTATACTTAAAATTTTAAGAAACTTTCTCGAGACACTAGGCATGTGGCGCCTTCGATGGTCCTTAAAATTTTTCAACAACTCTACTGAGGCCGAGACACATGGTAAGCCCGTTCTTATTTAGGGTCTCCAATTTTGGAACCATATCAAGGTGCACTAAAGAGACACGTGGAGGCTTCCGGCTGGCTCCTTTTATCTTGAAACTTTTCAAATGCCAAAAGGAAATGTTTTAGGCCCAGGGCACGTGGAAGGCCCATGCTTGTTTGGAAACTTGCCTCTATACTTCACCTTTGCGGTTGCGCCAAGAGACACGTGGAGGATTCCGCTTAGCTCCTCTCTATACTTAAACATTTTAAGAAACTTTCTAGGACCCTAGACACATGGTGCCTCCCACTGGTCCTTAAATTTTAAACAACTCTACTCGAATGAGACACACATGGTGAGCATGCGCTTGTTTAGGGTCTTTGCTTTTGGGCACCATATCAAAGGTGCACCAAAGAGACATGTGGAGGCTTCCATTGACTCCTTTTTATACTGAAACTTTTCAAAGGCCAAAAGGCAATTTTCTTGGGCCCAGGGCACATGGAAGGCCCACGCTTGTTTGGAAACTTGCCTTTGTACTTCACCTTTGCAGTTGCGCCAAGGAAACATGTGGAGGCTTCATTGAAAATTCAAAGGCGGGGTTGGATCGGTGGAGGAAAATTGGAAATTTTGCCTTTTTGTTAAAAAGGGTAAAATTGAAGAAATGAGCTGCGACTCTATTGAAGGCCTAGATTAAGCCACGTGTCATCTTGATTTTGAAGGTGGAGGGGCAGGGTAAAATGTGAAAATTGCACATTTTCTCAAAAATTCATAAAATACAAAAGGAAACTCTAGGCCCACTTGAATCATATTTTTCTATGTGGATGGATCTAATATAAAGTTGAGAAAGGGAAGAATCAACAGTTGTTGTGCATTGCATCGATTTTGCTTTACCATTTTACTCCAAGAGTCACGGAGATGCAAATACACATTTTTGATCATTTTTGATGAAACCTCTTGTCGTTTTTTTTTCTACAAAGTGCAATTAAATGGATTTAAAGCTTAATTTTTGAGTGCAAGGAATGTAAAGGTTGATATCTTAAAGTCGGAAATGATTGCGCACTTGCAAAACATGAATTACTAGAGAAGTTGGATGTAAAGAAAAGTTACGAGAGGAAAGAAAGGGAAAAGGATGAAATGATAGAGGTTATATGCGCTAAGGATAAAAAACATGTTCTTTAGAAGAGATGACCGAGATGCCCAGTTAAAACAATGATGGATATATTTGCAATGATTCACCTTTTTGAACAACGAGACAATTTTTATTGTAAACTTGTTAAATGTTATTTTAAAATCATGATAAAAATGTAACAAACAAAGGTTCCTTGAATATTCTTTTCTTGGGGAAAGCTTGGATGTAAATTGAGTGTTATAAAAAGCATGATTTAGTCATGCAAAATGTCGAGGGTTGAATTCTTATGAAAAAAATTGAGAAATTCCATCTTCCTGAGAGACCATATGAGAAACCTATTAATATCTTATGTTTTAGATTTGATCATGTCAAGTTGGTTGCAAGTGTACAACCATTGACAAGCTCTGAGATTGTTCAAGAAACCTTCCCTTGTTGATGAATCTAATCAACTTTGAATTAATCTGTGTTAATCTTGGGAAAATTTGTGTCTTCTTTATTTCATAATGTTTGCAAATAGTATTTCTTGTTCCTATTGCAATCTTGTGTTAAAATCCCTCCGAATCACATAGGATCTCGTCCCTATGATAGTTTAGTGGCATTTGCAATTTCATTATGAGAAGAGCCTTCATCTTGTAATGAAATAAAAAATTTTAAATCACTTTACTTTGTCATTTTATTGATAAAGATTGTTTGTAAGCCTTTGAGTGTATCTTAGGCATGAGGAACCAAGGGTATTTAATGTTTAATTGAGTCTTTAGCTCAAGCCTTCATGTTAAATTCTTGGAGATTGTGTGAAACCATGTAAATATGGGCCTCCATTGATGCACACCTTCTAGTTGAAGGAATATTTTAGCTATTCTGAAGCATTATGTCATTTAGTTTTCGATTGATGTGAAGGTTCTTAGAGTTTTGGAAAAATCAAGTTTATCCTCCTTAATCTCCCATCAAAACATTATTAAAAAACAATGAATCCTACATGAACTACCCTGTTTTCCCTGCATGTCAACAAATGAATAATTTCTACTGCCAAAATATGTAGAAGCAATCAAGATTCCATAATGTCTTTAGTAACCTTAACCCTATTTAAAAAATATCACCATTCTTTAGAAGTGACAACTCGTGAGAGTTAAATTGTGGTGCATTGATCATATTTTCTCAAGGTTTCCTTTCAAATTTGTGCAAAGAAGGATATATTCATTCTCCTTCACCAAAAAGGTTACAAAACGAGTCCTCTCACCCTGGTCAAAAGGCACGGCCTAAAGTAGTGAGGATAGATCAAATCCTTTAATATTGTGTTATCCATTTCTATAGTGCACAGTGTAAAGAGCTAGCTGAATCCCTTTCCGGCTTCAAAATGACTTATGATTCATCTATCTCTGACTATCTTGTTAAATCTATGATGCTCCTCAGCTTCCAAGGGAGAATCAATTTGGGTACCAACACTTTTAGCGCATTCTGAGGGACCTTGAAGGCATTCTTATATTCAGCCTCAGTAATGTTTCTTACATGATCTAAGTGCTAATACGTTGTTGAAATGTCATCCTGTGTCCAGATCTGTATGATTTGTGCAAGTTACAAGTTTTGTGTGTAATATTTCTAGTTTCTGTTGGTTTTTTGCACTAATTTTACATCATCAATGTTAAATACGGGTAAAGGAGGGTCATATCTATGAAGCTTTGCATGAATTTAGTGTTGATAGACATTTGACAAATCAATTTTAGTGCATTTTCACAACTAAGGTGAAAATCCTTAGTGGCAACTTTGTGTTGAATTAATTTTTGATAAATGTTAGTGTCTTAACCTTTGTCAATTAAAATTTATCACTAATCTTTACAAAGCTATAAGGAAGAAGATCTTTCTTCACTAAAGACCCTACTAGAAAGTTGTTTCTAGAACTGGGAAAGACAAATTCTAAAGGAAGAAGAATCTGGAAAGTTGTTGGAGATCAGAAATCAAGAAAGGAGTTATCAATTGTGGAAATTGATCAACTTGTCATTGAAGATTGCCATACTTCCTCAAGTGATTCTAAATTAGGTAGTCTTTTTGTAGATCTGAATTCTCCATCACGGAGAGGGTCCTTCTTTTGTATTTGAAAAATTTACATCTCATTTTGTCCCTGTGTTCTCCAAAGCTGATAGGATCTTCCAAGAAATAAAGTTTTTAGAGAGCATTCATTCAGAGAATTGCATTCATGTGCCCCACAGGACCCCTCACTCCCCATCATTATGTTTCTCTATAAGATCACCTCCACAAAACAATATGGCTCAGCCCCACCTGAGACCTCCATTTGTTGTGAACACTTTTGGTCCTATAGATTTTAGAGGTATGGCTGGATATCCAAATGTTGTGCCCCAGATGTTAGAAATAAAATACCTAAATTTAAATCAAATAATGCTATTAATGGTGATCAACACTTAAAGATTTTTGTCAATATGATGGAATACTTTGAGATTGAATTTGAGGATGTGTACATAAAATTGTTTATTCATACTCTAGATGATTCACGGACTTGTATAAATATTTTCCGAGATAACTCCATTGATTCATGGATAGAAATGAAGAATTCTTTTAGATTGTGGTATGGAGATAAAAAAGCAGGACCATAGGTTTCTTTTATCAAAATTTGAAAATATTAAGAAGAATCCCAATGAATCTATTCATGACTTCAATACAAGGTTCAATAATACCTGAATAGGCTACCTATGATCCACGAGGCCAAGTGATATTTCCTATTTGACAAAATCTTGTGATGCTTTTGGTAAGAATGCTACCTATTATTTAAGGGATAAGAACCTAACAACATTGAGACATGCCTTCACTATGGCTTTCTAGATTGAAAACAATATCAAAGCAATTGCTAAGCACCTAAGAGGAAGGTATAAAGATGATAAATATAGAGGATCCTTAGTCAAGTATGTATGAGGATCTAGAAGACAATGTGAAAACATTGGTGTTTTTGTCAAGAAATATCCTATAAATTGGACAGGCGAGAGAAGTGGAATGGACAAATTTCCCAAGGTCAGCATAAAGCACAAGGTCAAGAAAGATTTGCAAATAATCCTAGGGGTGATCAGAGATCAGATGACAGAGGAAAATTACTTGTGGGATCAAGAAATAGACAACCCCAACCCGAGTAAAGAAATTGGTGCACGATCCTTTAGCTTCCCCAAAGAGTTGTTATTGTGGAAGAAGCAAATGAAGTTGAGTGGTGTGATAGATGTTTCTTACCACATGCCCCATGTGATGAAGACAAAGAAGTTGAGGAAGATGATGATGATATTGATGATGATGTGTGCATGATGGGGTTCTCTACTGAAGCCCATGACAAGAGTAACTTTGACTGAATTAATCGTGTGCCAACTACTGCTTGTAGATTTTATGGGATTGCATCCACCGGGTATTACCCCTACCACCCTCTCATACTTTTTAAATAGCTATGGTACAATATTTTTGAATTTCTAATAATAATTTTGAATACTTAAGGGCATTAATGATTAAAAATTATGATGGAGGAATCCCTTACGAGGAGGATAAGTAGTTGTTAATCAATGTTGTGGTTGCCCAAGAAAAAAATATAGCACTCGAAGAAAAATTATCAAAGGGGCAGGGTCTCAAGCCAAAATAAAAACTCCACTTCTCATCAATATCTCAAAAGAAACTCCTAATAAAGATACATATAGGAAAGGCCTTGTTCTCCCAAAGCAGGCCCAGGTATCCACCGCCCATGCTAAGACCGTGAAAAATCCATTGTTGTTAGATGAGTTTTTCAATCTTCCTCTAAATGCTTCCTTGCCCAAATACATTCCTTATGACATTGCCCAAGTCTTGAGTTAGATCAAGATTTATGTTCCAATTTTTGAGCTAATTAGGATTCTGAGCACAAGAAAAAGGCCTTTGAGTATTTGGGATTAAAAGAAGAAAAGATTACCTAAGGTAGAAATGTAAAAAATGTTGAGACTCATCCTACCATTGCGAGTTGGAAAAAAACCAAGTCTTGGAAGAACTAGGTGAGCCACACAAGTATTTTTGGGAACATCTTTGGTTAAGTCCCACTGAATGTAGATCCATTTTTACTACTTTGATTATTAGGGATAGGCTATTAAAAAATTGTATGTTTGATTCTGGAGCATCATGCAATGTTATGCCTCTTGAGGTCATGAATGAATTAGATATCAAATTGACAACATCTTATGGGAAGTGCATTGCCATGGATTCCAGGGAGGTTCTAGTGGTTGGATGTGTCGAGGGTTTTATAGTGCGACTTGCAAACTTACACATACAAGAACTTAAAACTAGATGTTGTTATTGTTGATTTCCACGACAAATGGGGAATCTTTGTTATTAAGAAAATGGGCTGCTATGTAGGTTAGAAGTATGCAAATGGATATGTGTTTTCCACTATACCTATTGAGGTCAATCTTGTAAAGTTGTATGGTGAAAAGAAGATCTTTACATCTTATTGAGGATCCCAATAATGCTTCCTATGAAGTGTTATACAATGACATTGATCTTGATAACTTTTTTGGATTTCTAATGGTAAAGAGCACAAAATTGATTAATGTAAGCCTCTTAAACAAGTAGGTTCTTCTTGGAATTTGTTGTTTGATGGGGCTTGCTCTAAATTTGAAACAGTCTTGGTATTGTTCGATATCTCTAGGCTAGGAAGACTTTTTTTTTTTTAAACTCAACTTTGAGTTCACTAACAATATTGTAGAATATGAAGCTCTTTATTATTGGGTTTAAGAATTGCTTGGAAATATGGTATTAGAGACATCATTGTTAAAGCAGATTCAAAGCTAATTGTCAAGTAGGTTAGAAAACTGTATGCAAAAAAATTAGAGAATGAAGCAGTATAAGCATGTAGTCTAGGATTTCATTGAAATGTTTGAATCCTTCAACATAATACATCACAATAGGAAGTATAATACTTTAGTAGACAAATTGGCTGTATTGGGGTCCAAATTTGAAAATCATCTTTGTATCCCCTATTGTGAGTATAATATTGAGGTATTGACTAGGCCATCTATTCCTAACAATGTTAAACACTGGTAAGTATTCAAAGATGACGCCTAGGTGTAAAGGTTTTTGTAGAACCAAGGAGAATTTGTTGATCAATGTATAGATTAGGAGCCAATGGTTTGTGCGGATGATGGAAAGGAGACTTTATTTGGAAAAGACATCATTCAGTTGAAGACTAATACTATTCCCAGAGGTTTGTAGCACTTGAATCAAATTTTGATAATGTTGATTACATTATCAACAGACACATGTCGACCTCGAGGAGGTTGAAGAGAAATACTTGGGAATGAAGGATAAACCACATAAGATCTGGCTAGGTAGCAATCTAAGAAAGGAAGAAAAGCATTCGTATGTCCAATTGTTGAAGAAATACCAAGACTTCTTAGCATGGTCTTATTCTAAATTTAAAGCATCTGAGAGGATCGTTTTCCGGCCACGAAATTCCTTTGGAAGCTTCTGCCAAGCATTTAGGTAGAAACAAAGGCCAATCAATCCACTCCTTTCCCTAAATATGTAAGAAGAATTGAAAAAATTGAGGGATGGAGGAATCATACAACCCACAAGGTACTCATCATGGGTTGCAAACTTGGTACCTATTAGAAAGAAGAATGAAGATATAAGGTTGTGTGTGGACTTTAGAAACTTAAATAGAGCATCAATGAAGGATAACTACCCTCTACCAAATATGGAAAATATGTTACAATTTGTTACTAGTTCGGAATTTTTATCCATCTTTGATGGTTTTTCTGGATATAACCAGGTAGTTGTGAAGGAATCAGAGTGAATCAAGACCACCTTTACCACTCCTTGGGGAAAATATCTATATGTCAAAATTCCTTTTGGTCTAATGAATGTTGGAGCCACTTTCCAAAGAGAAATGGATGTAGCTTTCTCTAGCTATATTAATGATTTCATTGTTGTATATCAAGATGATGTGGTGTTTTACGTAGAAAAAGGAGTGACCACCTGTAACACTTAGAAAATGTTGTTATGATGTAGGGAGGATGGTATTTCACTAAATCCCAAGAAGTGCCATGTTAGAGTTCAGAAAGAAAAGTTTCTTGGACACATTGTGTTAAAGAAGGGGGTCATGATTGATCTTGAAAGGGTAGAAGCCAATAGCAAAGTATCTATTCCAAGAACCAAGAAGGAATTCAATCCTTTTTTGGGGATTAATTTTATTAGGAGATTTATCTCCAACTTTGCTTTGAACTAACTATCCCAATCACTAGCATGCTAAAGAAAGACCAAAGTATCAAATGGGAAGAAGCAACTATTCAAGATTTTGCTAGGATCAAAGAAGCATTAAAGAATGCCCTTGTTTTAGTAGCTCCAGATTATAAGAAGGATTTCCAAATGTTTTCTTTTTCTTCAGAAAGTACTATGCATTTGTTTTGTTCCGGAGAAGGATGATAAGGCATTACAAGGAGCTGAGCTAAAGTATACTATCATGGAGAAGCAGACATTTGCTTTGGTAAAAGAAACAAAGGTCTTCAGGCCATATATTCTGAGTTCCAAAGTCATTGCTTATGTTCCCCACACCATGGTGAAAGATATCCTATCAGAAATGGAGGTTTTAAGAAAAAGATGCCGATGGGTAAAAAAATTGCAAGAGTATGATATGGATATCCAAACAACAAAATTGGTCAGAGGTTTGGGCCTAGAAAAACTTATGGCAGAGAGAAATCTACAGAAAATTGAGGTAAATGAAGTTGAAGAAGAAAGGATGAATGTCCTTGAAAAACTGATAAATTCTGAATGGTACAAGGACATCATTTTTTATCTCAAACATCTACAGTGCCCTGAAAATTTGAGCAAGAATCAGAAAATATCACTTAAGTTAGCTTCCCAAAATACATCATTCTTGATTTTAGGTTAGCTTGGAAGAACCATGAGGATTTCTCTTAAGATGCATTACTAAAGATGAAGCCCTTAAAATAATTGCTGATCTCCATAGAGGAGTTTGTGGGGGACGTTTTGCTAGAAGAGTCAAAACTCATAAAATCTTAAGGGATGTTTATTGGTGGCCAACTCTTTTCAAAAATACAACTCTATTGGTAAGAAAATGTAAAAGTTTTGAATGATTTTCTAGAAGGCTGAATATTCAGGCTCCCTTCCTTTGCAGGCATGTATCAATTAAAGTCATATTTAGGAAATGGGAATGGAATTCATTGGTGAGATTTCAGATCCTTGAAGTGCTGGCCATGAGTGGATTTTAGTAGCCACTAATTACTTCACCAAGTTGGTGGAGGCAATCCCCACCAAGAAAGCAACTCAGCATGATTGTCATGGATTTCATTTTGAATGATATCATTTACAAATTTGGAATACCTACTAAAATAGTTGTTGATAATTCCATAAGCTTCTGGGATAAAAATTTAGTGGCCATGTGCCATGAATATGGGATCAATTTGGCATATGATTCCAATTATAATCCCCAGGAAATAGAAAATTAGAGTCCAACAATAAAAATCTTTGAAAATAATTAGAAGAACTGCACGGAGTTAAACAAAAGGAAGTGGGGTGAGCGAGTTGAAGTTTTCCATTTGGGATGATTGAATCACTTTGTTAAAAGAGCTACTGGAAAAAACTCATTTGTGTTGGTGTATGGAAATCAAGATCTGCCACCCCTGCATATGCAAGTGTCTTCATTTCAATTTCTTCAACAACTAGAATATCAAGAGGTTAGTCCCTATGATGCTCACATCAATCGGATTGTTGAGTTAGATGAAGAAAGAAGGGCATCTCATCATAGGCACGTAAAATTCGAGAAAATTGAAAAAATTGTTTAATAAGAAGGTGACTCCAAGAAATTTTAGTGTGGGAGATCTTGTGCTATTTTGGAATAGTAAGCACAAGGATCAGGGAAAACATGGAAAGTTTGATGCATTATGGATGGGCCCTTATTCAATTGACATTCGAATTGGTGAACATAGCTTGTTCTAAAAATACCTAGATGGGGAGTTTCTTGAATTGCATGTTAATGGAAGACATTTGAAACATTTCCTCGATTGATTTCTTAGAATCGAGGTATGCACCATTGTATAGTTTATAGTCTTTTGGTTTCTTTCTACTTTCATGTTTTTCTGTTCTAGTTCGTCTGGTCTTTGCGACCATTTTTGTTAGTTTCTCGGTTTGTTCTGGAGGGTTGGGTCATGAATCCATTACCCAATTGTTTATTCTTTGCACTTGGTATGCTATTTATTCTTGTGGAACTCTCACGAGTGCCCATCTCCAGTCGGAGCCAATGTTGGTGCTCAATTTGATCTCGCCCCATTTTTCCTTGAAAGTCTTCAATCTGCGGGTCTATCGTATTTTCTATCTCCCCGTATTGATGCATGAAATCTATTTCCTTCATTTGGTTGCCATGATCAGTCCTTTCCTTTGGTCGAGGATCACTTTAAGTCCATAATTTTTTTCCATTCCTCTTTCCATGTGAAAGAATTTGTAATTTGGGCGTAAATTCGGGTTTTTCCCTTCCTTAGTTTTTCCATAGTCATGTTTTGTTTTCCCTGTCAATTTTTGTCCCAACATCTGTGGAAACATGGTAATTTCTGATTAGATGTGGCTCAATGGGGCATTTTGAAAATCTAAGGCCTACTTTAACCTAAGTCTTGTCACGTGGAGGACTGTGCTCATTTAAAAATTTGCCTCTTTGTTTGACCTTTGGAGTTGCACCACGAGAGACACATGGAGGTTTATCTTTGCTGCCTTTGCCAAAACATAGACATTTTTATGTAGTTAGTGCAGCTTTGTCAAACCATAGACACGTGGAGGGCTAACGCTCATTTGAGGAATGATAACATACATCAAGATTCTCAAGTCCCAGGCAAATTGATTGATCCAGGGAAAAAATCATGTTTCTAGGGTCCCTTCAGAAAGTTTTCTAACTCTCCTGTCTAGGTTGAAAAGAGAAAACTCTGAGAAAATGTGAAAAGTTGCAGAAAATAAGCTTAGGCCAGAAAAAAATGTGAAAATCGGCTAAGTCCTTGTCCTAGGACAAGTGGGACATTTGGGACGCCAAGGCGCGGATCGGCCGAAAAGCCTACAGGCGGCCCAAACAGCAAAGGGACATATGGGACGAAGGTACGCGAAGGACGCGAACCGGCCGGTTTGGCCGGAACGGGGAATCAGAATTGTAGCACCGGACAATCGGACCGTAAGGACGCGTGGGGACGCGAAAGCCGGTTCAAATTGAAAGAGAAGAAAATCGACTAACAGCTTGGGACATTCGGACCGTGAGTACGCGAACCGCCCGGATCGGCCGAAAAGGAGAACTTTTGCACCAAACGTTCGGGACATTTGGGCCGTAAAGACGCGAATCGGCCGGATCGGTGAACCGAAGAATTTGTCCCGCGAAGCACTGGGACATTTGGGACAAATGGACGCGAACCGCCGGTTCGGCCAAAACAAGAAACTTCAGCACAAGGAAAAGTGGGACATCCGGACAAAAAGACGCGGTGGACGCGAAAGAGCCGCCGAGACCATGCGACCAACCAGGAGATGACACGTGTCACAAGGGAAAAGTCCAAAAGTCAAAAGGTGAGTTTTGAAGGGGCAGCCCGAGCCAATAGGAATTGGACACGTGTCCAATGGAGCAGGGAAGTGTGGAGCTCGGGAGAAGTTAGAGAATTTGGCCGAGTTCGCCAAAAAGGGGTAAAAGTGAAGTAAGACCCCGCGCCCTGTCCTCCAACAAGATCATGCCACGTGTCGTCCAAGTGGCGGGAGCGCGGAAAAAGTGGAAAAAGTCCCAAAATCATCAAAAAGGTCAAAATTCAAGAAAAACCCATCGGTAAGCAAAGGAGAGAGAATCACGTGACCACCAATCAATGCATGCCACGTGTCATCCAGTGGGCGAGCGCGGAAGAAATTTAAAAATCCGTTTTCGTCTGTTTTGTGCCCTAGATCTTCAGATCTCCATATCTTTTGATCCAGAGCTCGGATTGGCACGTTCTTTATATCAACGGAAAGCTTGTGAAATTCTCTACATGATTCTAGGGTTAATCTCGAGTTTTGGTGCAGTCTGGAGAGAGAAAATTGAGAAACATCTCGACGTGTGTTCATGGCCGAAGTGACATTTCAAATGCTGACTGCATTTAATGCAGAATGGGTCGCATTCTCCTGTAATCCGAAAATGATAGGGTATGGGTTTGTAAGGTCCCCCATGCCATTTTAATGCACCTGCAGTCAAGGAGGGATGGGCTCCCATGTTTTGTACATTTTCTGTCCCCTGGGCTCGACCCTTGCACTGTAAAAAGCCAGTTTTGGCTCATTTCAAAGGGGGAACTTTTTGACATAGCAACTTCTTCTTTCAGCTCCAGCAAGTGACTGAAGCAAGGATCAGACCTCTCCAAAGATTGTAACAGTTTTCTTTTACCTCTCTGAGGGTGTAATGCGTGTTTTTTTGACACTGAAAAGATAATGCAAGCTCTGTGAATGGGTTTCAGTCCTCTGTTTGTATTATTTGCTTCATTTCAAATCCTGAATTATATCTTATCAGTCTGTGTATGTTTTATGTTGTAAACTTTGGTCTGTGTCTATTTGCTTGACAGAAATGTTTCACCACTCCTCCTTTGGTGTATCACCTGTTAGTTTAGTTTTATTTTTGCACTTTCTATCTCTGTCTCCTTGCAGTTTAGAGTAGGATTAGGATCTGAACCTCTGTAGTTTTGCAAAATATAGATCTAAATCAGAGGAGTTTGAGGAACCAGCCTCTAATCTGGAGATTCCTCTCTCAGTTTCACAAGTCCCCACACTTGGAGAGAGGTTTCCATGTTGTGCAATCACACTGGATGCTGAGTGATCAACCTAGAAGCCTGATCTACATCCAGGGGTGCTGTGAGCCTACAACAACAGTTTTGGCACGCCCGGTGGGACATAGAGGTCTTCACTTTCATTGCAACAAGATTGATGTGCACTTGTTGTAAGTTCCAGCTTTGAAGGAGCTTTAAAATCACACATCTGGCGACTCCAAAGAGGCATAATCCACTGGTTTCGTAGTCCAAGCCCGGCAAAATTTATGAGAAGAATACGGACTCAAAGTGTCAAGAACTAGGAGGAAGGATTGTTTGTTTATCTCGCATCTATCTCCAGCAGAGAAAGAAGGGGAAGAAGAGCTCAAAGATCTCCATCTCCACCTAATAGAACTTTGTCTACACCTCCACCTGGTAGACCTTTTCTCGCATCAACAAGGGTTCTCGTGCCAATCGTAATGGCGCAACCACTAAATCCCTTTGTCAATTTCACCTGCAAAGCAGCCACTCGCCCTCAATGCACAGAATCCAGTTCCAATTGCAGCATTGAAGAACATTCCATTTTTCACTGGAGAAAATCATACCACTCCTGGTGATCATGTCAAAGACATTGCTAACGTCTGTGCAATCCATGAGATAAATGAAATGGATGTGGCTGTCAAATTGCTGGCATCATCGTTCAAAGGGAAGGCATTGCAATGGTTCAGGAGCCTTACAACTGGTTCTATCACAAATTGGAATCAGTTAGTGCATAGTTCTCCATGAGCAGTTTGGAGAAAAGGGAGACAATTTGTCTCTTCTAGAACAATTGACAACTATCAAGAGAGCCCCCAACGAGCAGCTGACTGACTTCAACTTCAGATTTCAAAGGTCTTGGGATAGGATTCCAGTGGCAGTCAGGCCAACAACAGAAGGTGCTTTTCTATATTACCTTAAAGCTTTGAATTCTGATATTTCTATGTTAATTCAATCTATGGGAGGCACAACCTTACCTGCTGCTTATAGCATTGCCATTAGAGCTGAAAACTGTCTTATTCAAGCTGGTAAACTAGCTCCTAGGCCTCCCATGCCCTTGTATCCAAACTTAGAAAATCCAAGCACTAGTCAAGCACCCACTTTGGCTCCTATTCCCACTCCTAGAAATCAAAGTTCAAATGAGACTTCTACCTCATCCTCTAGTGCTTCAAATGAACTCCAAGAGGTCATGAAACAATTGCAAAATTTGGGAAATGAGCTGGTTACTATCAAAAGACAGCAAGCACAAAGTGCTAGACCGTATCAGCCTCAAGCTCAGCCTAACAGGCAGCCATATCAACCTCAAAGACCACCCAATCCAGCTGTAAATCAAATCAAGCAAGGCCTCCTACCAATAGACCATTTCAGCCCTATAACCCCAATGTTGCATCCACATCCAGAGCTTTGGTACCAGTGCAAAATAACATGGCCCAAGAATATGATTGGTGTTTCCGTGCAGTCAGCCACATAACCAATCAATGTGCTTTAACGGTGCATTAAATCAGGCTCTGATGGTGCAAACCATTGGTGGGTCGCAAGAGTCCAGCCACGAAGAAGACCAACAACAAGGGGCACCTCAGCAAGGAACATCTCCGAATGAAACTACTCTTGTCAATTGGCAGGCTGAAGATTTCTGTGGTATGAATCAAATACCCTCTCAAAGTGTTGCAGCCAACACAAGGTCAAAGAGGAGAAATTTGGGTGAAGAACATCCATTGGCTTCGAGTAATCCACAACCTTCTACCACTCCACAAGCCACTGGCAAACAAACTGTAGTTCCAAACATGCAAGGAGCATCCAAACCAGCTCCTAAACCAACTCAGATACTAGCTGCTGCCGCTCATTTGCAAGGAATGAATGTGCAGGCCAAGGGACAACAGAGGGATACTTCATCTCCATTCAACATCATTGATCAGATGAAGAAGACAAATGTAAACATATCAATGTGGGAATCACTATCTATCCCAGACAAAGAGATTTGCTACAAGCTGCCATGAAAGACTGGTCAACTTCAAATCAACAGGTCCAGATGCAAGAGAAGGTACTCACAAATGCTGCCCAGCCTGAAGGAAATCATGGAGGACAGCAAGGTAAAATGTTGAAGCCCCCTCCATTTTATGTTTCATTGATCATAGGAGATAGGTTGGTACATAATTGCATGATTGACTCTGGGGCCAGTAGTTCAGTAATGCCCAAGCAAATAGCTGATCAGCTAGGACTCCAATATGAAGTCATCTCCAAGGGTGTAGTGCAATTAGACGGGACAGCAGTGACAACGGTTGGAGTAATCAAAGGATTGAGCCTCACACTGCATGCATGTCCCAACGTAATAGTGTTACAAGATGTGTCAGTCATAGACCTACCACCACTCTTTGCATTGTGCTTGTCAAGAGACTTCACTGCTAAAATTGGAGGCTATCTTTCTATGGATTGGTCACACATGTTGTTCGTAAACAAGATATGGAACCAAAGCCACAATCAGGTCTGAACCTATTGCAAACTTTCACATTGAGCCTTACACTCCAAGCCAAATCAATACCAACTATTCAGTTTTTTGATCAAGAAGATTATCCAAGCACTGATGAAGCTGACACCAAGGTTGGAAGCATCCCAGATTTGACTCTCGATGAATGGGCAAGCAAGGTGCATGCTTTTGATCCTTATCAAGAAATAGAAGAATCTGAGCTAGGAGTCTATTGTTTACATGAAGAGAATCAACCTCTCCCCAGCATCACCAAGCCAGATCATAAAGACAAGAATGAAGTATGGCAATTGTTCTTTGATGGGTCAAGGAGTAGACAAGGTGCAGGAGGAGGAGCTATGCTCATTTCACCGCAAGGTATAAGGTATTACTCAGCCTTCCGTTTCCAGTTTTCCTGTTCAAACAACACAGCTGAGTATGAAGCCTTAATTCATGGATTGCACTGGGCAAGGAAGAAAGGCATCAGGAATTTACAAGTATTTGGTGATAGTGAGCTGATCGTAAACCAAGTCAAAGGAAAAAATGCTGCCAAAAATGATCTGTTGAAGAACTACAAAAATCGGGTATGGGATCTTATTGAAGATTTTGAAGCTTTTAGCATCAATTCCATCCCAAGAAAAAGAATGAAGCCGCTGACAGACTGGCAGCAATTGGGGCTGCGTTTGATGTTGTAGAAAGTATCAAAAGTGAGAAAGCTCAGCCTCATATCAAAGTGGTTGTGAGACCAGCTGTTCCGGATAACAACACAAGTTGGCAAGTCTTCGAGAATGATCAACAAATTGTTAATTTCCTCCAAGAAGAAGCTGAGTTCTCCGCCAGGAATCAAGACAAGCTAGAGCAACAGTATAGTGACCAAGTGGTGCAGCTGAGGACTAACAAATTACCAAAAGGCCTCATAACCTTGGAGTCAATCTTCAACCCGAATGATCAGTTCCGGAAGGAGAAAGTGAACATTCAAGTAAAGGGTGAGGATTCAGAGACAATTTTAGTGGAAGAAGGAAAAACATTGCAGATTGGCAAAGTAAGTACCTCACAAGAGAAATCTGATTTTGTTCAGCTTTGTCAAGAATTCCCAGATGTTTTTGCTTGGACTTACAAAGATCTAAGAGGTTTCAACCCAAAGTTGGCACAACATACTATTGAGCTGGATCCGAATCCAAGCCTGTCAGGCAAAAGCAAAGGCCAGTGAATCCCCATATTGAGCCTCTCATGAGAAAAGAGTTAAGCAAGCTTATTGAGGCCAGTATCATCTTCCCCATCAAACACTCAAGTTGGGTTGCCAACTTAGTCCCAGTCAGAAAGAAGAATGGAGAGATCAGGTTGTGTGTCGACTTCAGGGATTTGAATAGGGCATCTCTCAAAGACCATTACCCACTCCCTTCCATGGAGAAAATATTGCAGGTGATAGCTGGTTCAGAAAGGTTTTCATTGCTAGATGGATACTCAGGCTACAATCAGATTATGGTGAAGGGAGAAGACCAATTCAAGACAGCCTTCACAACTAAATGGGGCACATATGCTTACAAGAAGATGCCATTCGGGCTGTCCAACACTGGTGCTACCTTTCAAAGGGCAATGGACATGGCATTCAAAGGTTTGATCAACAAGGTAGTGCTGATATACCTAGATGATATCACTGTCTTCTCAAAGAACGCAGCAGACCATCTCTTTCACCTCAGGCAAGTGTTTCAAAGGTGTAGAAAGTTCGGAGTGTCCTTGAACCCCAAGAAGTGCATCTTTCTTGCACATGAAGGAAAACTTTTAGGCCATATTGTCTCAAAAGAGGGACTGCAATTGATCCGAGAGGGTCAAGCCATAAGAGCACTACCATTGCCAAGTCACAAGAAGGCTCTTCAAAGTTTCTTGGGAAGGATAAACTTTGTTCGGAGGTTTGTCCCAGATTTTGCAACCCTTGTCAAGCCCATCACCAAAATGTTAAAGAAGAGCATGGCTTTTAAGTGGACAATGGAAAGGCAAGGAGAGTTTTGAAGCAATCAAAGAAGCTATCTCTCAGGCACCAACTCTCATCAACCCAGACTTCTCCAAGGATTTCATCCTCTATGCATTTGGAGGTGATGACACTATTTCTGCCATCCTAGTACAGAAGAACAAAGATAATGATGAGCAGCCGATTGCCTTCTTCAGCCAGAGCCTAGATGACTGTGAGGTAAGGTACTCTTTTATTGAGAGGCATGTGCTTGCAGTAATCAGAAGCTTGAAGAAATTCAAGCATTTAATCTCGAACAACAAGGTCCAGTTGCTGGTCTCACATGCTGGAGTTAAAGACTTCCTCCTCAACAAGGATTTGAATGAGAAAAGGGCAGGTTGGATCACCCGTGTCATGGAATATGACATTGATATCAAGATCACCAAACTGGTAAGAGGGAAAGGGCTGTGTGAGCAGCTGGTTTTGGGGAAGCAAAAGGAAGTATGCAACGAAGAAGAAGCTGTTTTGATAGTCCAGGACAGCCATGAGCCAAGTGGCAATCAAGAGAAAGACAATGCTTCCCCCACTCCTTGCTGGACCCAAGGTATTATACACTTCCTAAGTACAGGCCTATGCCCTCCAGAGATGAACAAGACCCAAAGGAGACACTTCAGGTTGCAGGCTGTTCCGTATGCCATTGTTGATGGAATTTTATTCAAGAAAGATGTGAATGGAGTGCTGCTGAGATGCATTAGCACAGTCGATTCAAAGGGTGTTGGAAGAGTTTCATGGTGGACCAGCTGGTGGCCATTTTGCACCAAGAGTGACAGCTCTAAAAATCATGAAGGCTGGTTATTATTGGCCTAAAATTTTCAGTGATTGCTATGCATGGATCAAGAGGTGTAAGAATTGTGCATTCTTCACAGGAAAAGAAAGACTTGCTGCCCTTCCATCGCATCCGATCTCAGCTTGACCAGCCATTCATGCAATGGGGTTTGACTTCATTGAGTCATTAATCCCAATTCAAGCCAAGGGCATAAATGGATTTTGATAGCCACACCACACTACTTCACCAAATGGACAAAGCAAAGTAGCACTCAAAGAGGCAAATGAGTCTAAAGCATCTTAGACTTTTATGAGGGAATAACAACCAGATTTGGTGTACCCGCCACAATAATCTCTCGATAATGCATCGCATTCATTGGATCCAAGGTGACCGAGTGGGCTGTCAAGAACGGTATTTACCTAAGCACTTCATCGAACTATTACCCTCGGGGGTAATGGCCGTGCCGAGTCTACAAACAAGAACTTGTTGAAGATCATTAGGAGGAATCTTAATGAAAATCAGAGGTCTTGGCATACCAAACTGAAATCAGCCTTATGGGCTGATAGGATAACTCCCAAAAGATCCACAGGTAACTCTCCATTCAGGCTTGTCTATGGAAGAGAGGCAATCTTGCCCATGTCACTTGAGTTGCCAACATTGGAACTCATGAAGCAGCTGGAGTTACTTGAATTTGAGCCCATGGAGGTGAGGTATGCAGAGTTGATGGAGCTGCAAGAGATCAGAAATCAAGCATCCCAAGCAATGGAAAAGGATCAAGCTTTGATCAAGAAGACCTTTGATAGGAAGGCCAAAGATAGATCTTTTCAAGTTGGAGATCTAGTGTTGAAATGGGATGTGGACAGAGAAAACCGGGAAGGCATTCAAAATTTGATGCCATTTGGAGTGGCCCATACGTGGTCACAAAGTGCAAGAACAACAATGCTTTTCAATTGGCCTCACTGGAGGGTGAAGAACTGCAGATTCCAGTCAATGGAATCTATCTTAAGCGCTGCTTCTAAGAGGGAAGTTCACTACCTCTGTAAATATTAGATTAGATTTTCTTTCCTCCAAGTGCTTGTGCACATTGTTTTGCTATAGGTTAGCTTTGTTTTCCCTAAGTGCTTTGGCACAACTTGCTGTCCATGGAGATGTTTTGCAGTCCTTGCTTTCATCAGGTAACATTCCATCTTCCTCCTTGCACTTTCTCGAGTCGGCTTAGGGTCCTAAATGTAGAATATTCGATGACTCCATGCCCAATGGACTGCTTGTGCAACTGGTCTTTTCATCTAGCAGGCAGATGACCCCGCTGAGTCACCAAATTGTTATCCAATTTCACCCCCCAGGGTTGAAATGATAACATACATCAGATTCTCAAGTCCCAGGAAAATTGATTGATCCAGGGAAAAAATCATGTTTCTAGGGTCCCTTCAGAAAGTTTTCTAACTCTCCTGTCTAGGTTGAAAAGAGCAAACTCTGAGAAAATGTGAAAAAGTTGCAGAAAATAAGCTTGGGCCAAAAAAAATGTGAAAATCAGCTAAGTCCTTGTCCTAGGACAAGTGGGACATTTGGGACGCCAAGGCGCGGATCGGCCGAAAAGCCTACAGGCGGCCCAAACAGCAAAGGGACATATGGGATGAAGGTACGCGAAGGACGCGAACCGCCGGTTCGGCCGGAATGGGAATCAGAGCACCGGGAGCACGACAATTCGACCGTAAGGACGCGTGGGATGCGGAAAGCCGGTTCAGCCGAAAGAGAAGAAAATCGACTAACAACTTGGGACATTCGGACCGTGAGTACGCGAACCACCCGGATCGGCCGAAAAGGAGAACTTTTGCACCAAACGTTCGGGACATTTGGGCCGTAAAGACGCGAATCGGCCGGATCGGGCGAACCGGAAGAATTTGTCCCGCGAAGCACTGGGACATTTGGGACAAATGGACGCGAACCAGCCGGTTCGGCCGAAACAAGAAACTTCAGCACAAGGAAAAGTGGGACATCCGGGACAAAAAGACGCGGTGGACGCGAAAGAGCCGGCAGACCCGCGGACCAACCAGGAGATGACACGTGTCACAAGGGAAAAGTCCAAAAGTCAAAAGGTGAGTTTTGAAGGGGCAGCCCGAGCCAATAGGAATTGGACACGTGTCCAATGGAGCAGGGAAGTGTGGAGCTCGGGGAGAAGTTAGAGAATTTGGCCGAGTTCACCAAAAAGGGGTAAAAGTGAAGTAAGACCCCGCGCCCTGTCCTCCAACAAGATCATGCCACGTGTCGTCCAAGTGGCGGGAGCGCGGAAAAAAGTGGAAAAAGTCCCAAAATCATCAAAAAGGTCAAAATTCAAGAAAAACCCGTGGGTAAGCAAAGGAGAGAGAATCACGCGACCAATCAATGCATGCCACATGTCATCCAGGTGGCAGAGCGCGGGAAGAAATTTAAAAATCCGTTTTCACTGTTTTGTGCCCTAGATCTTCAGATCTCCATATCTTTTGATCCAGAGCTCGGATTGGCACGTTCTTTATATCAACGGAAAGCTTGTGAAATTCTCTACATGATTCTAGGGTTAATCTTGAGTTTTGGTGTAGTCTAGAGAGAGGAAATCGAGAAACGGCTCTGACACGTGTTCATGGCCGTAAGTGACATTTCAAATGACTGATTTAATGCAGAATGGGTCGCATTCTCCTGTAAACCAATCAAAATGATAGGGTATGGGTTTGTAAGGTCCCCCCATGCCATTTTAATGCACTGCATAGTCAAGGAGGGATGGGCTCCCATGTTTTGTACATTTTCTGTCCCCTGGGCTCGACCCTTGCACTGTAAAAGCCAGTTTTGGCTCATTTTCAAAGGGGGGAACTTTTGACATAGCAACTTCTTCTTTCAGCTCCAGCAAGTGAAGGAAGCAAGGATCAGACCTCTCCAAAGATTGTAACAGTTTTCTTTTACCTCTCTGAGGGTGTAATGCGTGTTTTTGACACTGAAAAGATAATGCAAGCTCTGTGAATGGGTTTCAGTCCTCTGTTTGTATTATTTGCTTCATTTCAAATCCTGAATTATATCTTATCATCAGTGTATGTTTTATGTTGTATGTTTTATTTGTTGTAAACTTTGGTCTCATGTCTATTTGCTCAAAATATAAAATGTTTCACCACTCCTCCTGTTCACCTTTGGTGTATCACCTAGTTTTATTTTTTGGGAACCATATCAAAAGTGTGCCAAAGAGACATGTGGAGGCTTCCACTAGCTCCTTTTATAATGAGACTTTTTAAAGGCCAAAAGGCAATTTTCTTGGGCCCAAGGCACATGGAAGGCTGTCTTGTTTGGAAACTTGCCTCTGTACTTCACCTTCACAATTGTGCCAGGAAACATGTGGATGAATATAATCTAAAGTTGAGAAAGGGAGAATCGATGGTTGTTGTGCATTGCATCTGATTTTGCCACCATTTTTTCTCCAAGACTCCTAGAGATGTGAATACGCATTATTTTTCATCATTTTTGATGAAATTTCTTGTCATTTTTGTCTGCAAAGTGCAATTGAATGGATTTAGAGCTTAATTTATGAGTCAAAGGAATGTAAAGGTTGATATTTTGAAGTTGAAATTGCTCGAGCACTTGTAAAAATGTGAATTACCAGAGAAGTTGGATGTAGAGTAGAGTTGCAGAGGAAAGAATGGGAAAAGGATGAAATGATGGAGGTTGCAGGTGTAAAGGATGAAAAAGGTGTTTCCTTGAGGGTGAAAAGGATCGCTTTATCATATCCAACTATATAGAGCCACCGTTGAAAAAATGATTAACATGGGGATTTCTTGCATGATAGAATAGAATAATGATTAGAAGGATCATCAAAAAGTTGTGGCATGGCATTCTAGTCATTAGTCGAGGGTCGAGACACATGATCGGTTCATGATTTGTCCACGTGGCAGGTGTGGGTGTAAATTTGTTAAACGCCACTTTACGAGACAAATTGGTAACAAGTAAAGGATTCCTCAAATATTCTTATTTTGGGGGAAATTTGGCATGAGTGAGTGAGTAAATTGTTTAAATGAAACAAGGATATTCTTACGAAAGGGCGGGGTTGAATTCTATGAGAAAATTTTAGAATTCCCATCTTCTGAGAGACTATCTCGAGAAACTTGTTAAATTTTTATGTTTTAGATTTGATCATGTCAAGTTGGTTGTAATTGTACAACCATTAACAAGCTTTGAGACTAATCAAAGAAAATTTCCCTATTTGATGAATCTAATCAACTTTGAACTAATCGTATTACTATTGGGAAAATTTGTATGCCTTTATTTGAATATCTGCAAGTAGTTTTTCTTGTTCCTATTTCAATATTTTGTTAAAATCCTCCAAATCACATAGGATTTCGTCCCTATGATAGTTTAGTGGCATTTACAATTTTATTACGAGAAGAGCCTTCATCCTCTAATGAGATAAACAATTTAAAATCACTTTAATGTCATTTATGGATAAATATTGTCTATAAGCCTTTGAGTGTATCTTAGGCATGAGGAACCACGTGTATTTAATGTATAATTGAGTCTTTAGCTCGAGCCTTCATTTTAAATTCGTAGAGATTATGTGAAATCGTACAAATGGGGCCTCCATTGATGCACATCTTACGGTTGAAGGAATATTTTAGTTGCATTACAAAGCATTTTGTCATTTAGTTTTCCAATTGTTGTGAAGTTTTTGAAAGCTATGAAAAATCAAGTTTATCCTACTTAATCTCCCAATAAAATTATTCAAAAACAATGAATCCCACTGAACTACCCCTATTTTCCCCGTATGTCCACAAATGAATAAATTATACTACCAAAATATGCAGAAGTAATCGGGATTCCATAATGTCTTTAGTAACCTTAACCCTATTTAAAAAATATCACCATTCTTTAGAAGTGACAACTCGTGAGAGTTAAATTGTGGTGCATTGATCATATTTTCTCAGGGTCCCCTTTCAAATTTGTGTAAAGAAGGATATCTTCATTCTCCTTCACCAACAGAGGTTACAAAATGGGTCCTCTCACCTTGGTTAATAAGTATGACCCTAAAGTAGTGAGGATAGATCAAATCCTTAATGAAGGTGTTATCCATTTCTCCGATGCTCGAGTAACAAAGAGTCAGACGAATCCCCTCCCTAGCTACAAAATGACTCATAATATGATTTTTTTTTCTCTCAGTTTCTTGCTAAATCCGTGATGCTTCTCGGTTTCGAGGAGAATCAATTTGGATACCAACAGAGTATATGAAGAAAATTCAATAAATGTTGTTATAAATGTTAATGACATGAGATAAATCATTCTAGAATGGATCCAAAGCTATCCATATTTAGTGCCAAGTAGTGCAATAAGGTAGTTATTCATCATATTAAATTTATTCTTTTGATGGTCATGCCTAATAGTAATTACATCGTCATTGCCCCCGATTTATACAAGGTTTATTTCAAAAACATTATGATAACTCGCATAAAAACATTTGAAAAATCAAGGATACATTGTAGTAACTTAGGAATCCCTTACACATTATGTGTTAAATAATATTATAAATTTAATTATATAAAAACATCCTACTACATATTTATAACATATATATTTCTTTCGAAGGAAGAAATCAAGCATCATCTTCATGAAATTGTGGATAAACAATAGATCAGCCCCAAATTATTACTTTTTGGCAACCCAGATTATGGTTCCACCAAATAAAGACAACACATTGATGTTTTTCATTGACTATAGATATTTCAGCAAGTTAATTGTGAAGAAAAATATCCCCTTCCCAAGATCAAGGCTCTCTTGGACCTTCTCCATAGGGAATTTTTTTCATATAAATAAACATGAAGTTTGTGTAGAATAAATTTCATTTTTCCTAAGACATCTAGACTTAACACCAATAGAAATTAATAAAATTTTGTTTCGGTGGTTGATTATACCATTTGACTTAAATACCAAACCTAAGGCATTCATGTCAATAGTAATGATAATTTCATAATATTAGTTAGAGAAAATATTTGTTTAAAGGTGAAGCATCTAAATTTATAAATACTTTGGTACCTCATATGCCTTTGTTAGGAATGGTTTCGATGTATTCTTTCTATAGTTTTAGTATTATAATACCTCTACATGGACTAGGTTTGGAAGTAATTTTTATCTCTGAAAAAAAAACACGATCTAATTTTTCATGGATTAATGGATGAGAAATAAGTTCATTTGGGTAACATAGGATTTTCTCCAAGTTGTGGGAATTGATACTTGAGACAAAAATATAGAGAAGGGAGAGGCCTAATAGAGGTGAAACAGACCCAAGTATTCATTTACCATCTATTCTCCATGAAACACAACAAGATGAACATGCATGTGAGAAACACATGCACAAAATACAAAAATATAATAGAGAGGAAAGAAAATGCAACGAAATATAAGTTAGGGTTGAGAAACACAACAAAACAAATAATTTAATTCTTTTAAAGTATACACATACCATAACATATGAATAATAAGGCACAAGAACAATTTTTCAAGCTCAAATGAAGGTTTAAAACTCACTTCTACTCAAGAACAATTTCGATAAAGTTCCTTCAAATTTTAGAACATCATCCTCTTGCCAATGAGAGATTTTACATTATATAGAATATGTGAAGGAGAAAGGAGGGTAAACATAGGGAAAATAAATTTCAACATCCAACCACCGTAAAAGGGTCATAAAACCACCTGTAACACATATGGCTACCTTTGAAATAACATCCCTTTATGTTATCCCATCTACAGAAGAAATGTGGCATCTTTGCATTAATGATGGTAGGTGGGAATGATATGATACTTTTCATGTTTAGAGCTATCACTTTTTCCTTGAACATGAGTTTAACATTTCATCCCTAAAATTCCTCTATTTCTTGAGGTTTTTTTCGATCGTAGGCATTTATGAGATCCTTTCAACATGATGAATCTTGCCTAATTTATCTAACTGTAATGTGAGTTATGAGAAAAATACTCCATCTCTCGTTCTACTATTTTCATGCATTTCTCCCTTCTTCACGGGCCTTCATAAATGTTTGAATTTTTAATGTACTTATGTAATTTATTTATCGGTGGGTTCTACTTAGCTACATTGATCAATCCTTCCTTAAACAAAATCGTAAATTTTATTACCTTTTCCGATAAATCAATACCTAGCCAAGTCATAGTCTACTCACCCTTTTCATTCCATTGGTTAAGAGAATCCATGGAACACTATATTTCCGTAAATTTTTGGTAAGATGAGTTAGACCTATGTAGCTTTGTTATATCATAGGAATGGTTCCATACATCTGACAAGGTATTCAAATTCGCAAGAGATACAAATTTGGATAAAAAAATTGGTGATTCAACAAGGAATGTTCTGCTAGATGAAATATCAATGACATTGAAACATCCAATAGGTATGAGGTCAATGTAATAATCAAAACTTATCTAAAACTTGAATCTCTTACCCATAAAACCTCCTGAACATTATTTGGACCAAAAGTGATGTTTCGTGCTTGAATTGATCATTCTCATTATAAAAACTATTACAAATTATGTTTAATGAGAGTGGAAAAATATTTTGAATCTAAAATCCCATAACAACTTTGTTGATAATATACTCTTGGAGTCATCCATGAAACAATGCATAATGAAATCATTCCATCAAAGCAACAAAACACTTTGCGCATAGCACTTAAGGAAAGTGAAACCTACACTACCCATAATATAATGTGTTGAAAACACTTGGAAGAATTAAAAATAAACTAATATGTAAAAGGATATTCTTTTATCACTAACAATGCTTGGATATATCCCATTGACTGGGATATGTAGTTCTTCTCCATCCATTTTTATGATTAGAAAGCATTAGTTTATTTACGACACCTTGAAATCATGTAGAAACCACTCCATATTGTATCAAAATTTGAGTTCTTTTCTGGTTTGGATTTGTCTTCATCCCACATTAAGACTAGATATCCTTATTGTAAACACCTAGCTTTTTATTTCTTTTCAAAAATCTTCTTAATTTGATCTTGGTCCTTTTCCATTTTCTTTACTACTTTATTTATTAACTCTTAGCTCCATGAGAAGTACATATCAAACTTCCATTTCCTTAAAATAAAAAATTTCTAAGCTGGCTTAATGATCTCCAATATTGGTTATTCAAGAGATATTGGAAGACTTTATTATTTACCTTAAACAAGCTTGTAAGGAGAGCTATCCGTTGATCTCTTGGGAGTGATTCTATTAGCTTACTGACTTTGGTTTTAACTTTGTGTGTCAAGTTCTTTGATTATCACCCAATGTCCTTCTTATGATCCTTAAAATATTCTTATTTTTGGATTTAGATTTACCATTACCTTAGGGGTAATAATTTGAGGATGTATTCAATTATATTCCATTTTTGACAGCCCTATCGGATATATTTTTGTAAGGAAAGCTACGAAATTGTTAGAAATGATAATAGAAGGAACATTGAATGCAGGTCACAATACCTTTGTAAAATTCTATAATGTTTTCCCGACTCATTTCCTTGAGTCAACTCCCTTTGTCCATCTGGTGAAATAGTCGGTGGATGTAAAGATCCACTTATGGCTCAAGATTTAATGTTGGTTGATTAATCAAATTAAATCCAATCCCAAATTCATGAATGACTGATGTACTCAAATGGGGTTGAGTGGAAGATTTAATATTCTTCCTTTACTTGTAAAGAATGAATGCATGTACATTTATTGACACATGAATGGTAGTCAAAAATAGGTTGGGATAATAATAGATAGACTTCATGATCCCGAGAGTCATTTTCCTTGGAGAAAAGTACCCTCCACCGCTTCTCCATTATGAAACTCATCCAATAATTTCTCTATGCGATCTATTTTGATGTATCTCAGAAGGGAATTTCATTCATGCATTTTATGAATAGAATGCCATCAATAAACACATAAGGAATGAAATGAAGTCTGAAATACTTTCTTTTAAACTTTCTCAAACCTTGGGGGCATTGTCCTATTCAAAGAAAGTTGACCACCTCATGATTCTAACAAGTTTTATGTAAGACATCGGTTGGTTACTCTTGATCATATTGAAGCATAAAACGAATTCTTGATAAATAAGTTGATCCAAGCTAGTTGTTCACAAAATCCCTTACCTCGACTAACTTAGTTACTTTTATATCCACATCATATTCCCTTACTTTAGTTATCCAAATTTTTTTCTCAATCGGATCTGTTTTCAAGAGGAAGTGTTTCTGACAACAATATGTGACACTATTAGATGGATCTTGTTATTGGAAATCAAATGTTTAAATTTCTTCAAACTCCTTTTAACAAAAGGGTATGATTTTCAAACAATAAGTACCTTACCTCATAATCTTTGAGAATTTGTCTTAAAAAAACAACATGATATTCCAAACCTTCTTCATTTATGTGCATCAACATGCGAGATATTGTTTCCATCCCACGAAAATAATACAAGGTGAAATATTTTTAAAATAAAGATTAATGAGAGTTGGGGCCTATTCAATTTTTTTCTTATGCATGAAATGCTATATTTTTCTCAAAGTGATCTATCTAAAGACCATGTTATTCTTTAGCATCAGTCTAAATGGCTTTACAAGGTTGGAAAATTTTCAAACAAACCTCATGACACTAATGATTTTTATGACTAGGAAATGGAAATGAAAGGATGGCACTAACTATTTCTAGATAAATAATTAATCCTTCCTTACGAGAAAATATGGCCAAGGAGTATACCTTCGTGATCTAGGAAGATGTATTTATTCGGATTAAGGGAAAGGCCAAACCATATGCACCTTTAAAATACTTGTCTTAGGTGGAAAATATGATTAGTTACATTCTTAGAGAACAATGTGATATCGTAATGGTATAAAAGAACAATACTTTTGACTAGTCCTTGGAATATCATGTCCATGGATCTTTTGAATGTTTTTCTTATGTTGGATAAACCAAATGGAATTTTCCTATAAGAATAGATTCCCCATTTTATCATAATGGCTATCTTGATTTGTTCTTCCTCCTTCACTAGGATCTGATTGTAATTAGAGAAACATTTTAGAACCTGATACCATTTGTAAAAAAATCCATTGAAGGTTGTGAGTAATGATATTTTAGGAAGCCTTATTCAAATCCTTGAAATTGACACACAATATAAATTATCCATTTATTTTTGCATTGGAACACAACCCAAGATGAATTCTTGATGGGAAAATGATGCTTGCTTCAATTAACTTATTCAATTCCTTCTTCATCAGGGGATAAATATGTGGTTTAACAAACATGTATTTCTATTTGATAAGGTTAACGAGTTGAATCCAACTCAATGGTGTGTTGAGATAAACTAGAATAAAAAACTCTAAGGTCTGCATAGATCTATGAAAAATATCATTAAATTATCATAAAATTTCTACAAAAGCATGTTTTTATTCGATTGTTTACCTTACCAATTTGGAGAAATTTTCTTTCACCAAATGAGATGGTTTTGAATCTTCACCCTTGACCATTATATTTTTCTTTTCTTTTCTAAACTAATCATTGGGGTTGAAAATGGATTCCAAGGTCACTAGGCCCTTAGGAAACTTATTTGATTTGAGTTGAAAAACTTGGTCTCCATATTTCTTCTCCAACTTATCCTGATTTCTTGAAGAAAACTCATCCTCTTCTTGAATGAAATTGACAATCTGTGATCATTCTCAAACACTTTCCAATTTACGTTTTTATCTAGTATAACAGGCCTCATTATCACCCTAATATTTGGTTCCACTTTTTCTCTCTTAACATTCTCAACCATGTCAAACTTATCTACAATCACGTTATTATGTCTACAAATTCATTTTATTTTATTTGAATGGCGTGGATATTGAAGGATTTAAAGCCTTCGAGAAGATCCAAAATTCTATGCTTGTCTTCCTTGAGTAAGTTATTTTGGTTGCATTTGATCCTCTTTTTTTATTCACTATCATCTCATTATCAGCAAAGTTATGCAAGTTCTTCATGTTCATTTTTCTTTCCCATTGCAAGCTATGGATGAGGTACTCATACTCTTCTGTGTTGTTGGAGAAACTAAATTGAAATCTGAAATAGGATTAATACTCATACATGTAGGAGATACAAGGAAAACACCTCCCCTTGATCCTTATCCTTATTTATCAATCAAAGAACACATTCTAAATTGCATTATCTTCTTTAATATTGGGTTTGACAATAATTTAAAAGGGTAAATTATACTCATGCAAATAATAAATTTCTAGGCCAACTTCTTGACATGTTGATATGGATCAAATTTATAGAACCCATTTTCTCATTCACCAAGTAGTAAGGAAATCCTTAAATATGAGTATTTTTATCTTGGGTGTTTAGGAAATATTCTTGATCAAATATGGTACAATCTGCATTGATGAGGCTAGGAATATAGGGACTTATATGATATGTGCCAATTTTTTAGAATTGATAGTATTCTTATTGTAATACCTGGTTCTAAAGAGGATATGAGACCAATCAACTGAAAGATATCCTCCAATTTTAATAGTGAAGTCTCTAGATAGACACAAAGAGAACAATGGAGGAAAATTAATTATGAAAATGTCTTGAGGAACCGAGAAATTACAGAATGCATGTAGTGTGAGGATTAAAACATTAATAATTCCAACAATTCCTACTATTTCTCCATCCAAATGTACAACACCCTTATAAATAGTTTCATACTTGAGGCCCAACCGTAAGCAATTTTCTTGGGCATAACGGAACTACTTGATCTAGAATCAATCATACAATTATACACTAAATTATGTCTACGATGATTAGGGATACATAGAGAAGGGTGGAGGTTTCTATTCCTTCTTGGTTGATCTTCCTTGTGTTTCATCAAATTGGTTAGAACACCCTTGTCTTTTCCTTATATGACTCACCTAGGATGAAAGATTGGCCATAACTACCTACTGATAGATATCAGCGTCCTGAAACTACTAATGATTCCCACATTGATATTATCTCATTAGTTTTCTTCATTTGATCAAGGATGTTGAAGGGAATTGGATAATATTTCTACCATGTGTTACTTTAAACAAGCTTTTCTTGCATTTGAGATAATATTGAGGGACCTTTAAATTTATTTTGTACATTTGGGGACACATTTGAGCTGTCACATCCTTGGAGTGTAGAAGAATGTTGAGAAGTCCCTACATTTATTGGTTTCCCTCTTATATAACTCTCTTCTTATATATATTATTTACAACCATTCCTTGAGGAAAATTATAATTTACCACATAAAATTCATCCATTTTCAAATTCGCGAGTGAATTGTCACTTGGAGGTGTTTCTTGGGTGATATTGTTTTCCTCTATTGTTACTTCTTGAGGAACAAATGCACTCTACTGACATCAAATCTTGGTTTATAATTCCATTAGGACATGTTGTTCGGTTGTGTTGAATATGACAAGGAAACACCACTATTAATGTTGCGAAAGGTTATTCTAAAGAAGAACCAAAGCTTGAGATGAGCTAGCCACATTGAGATTATATGGTTGAAATGGTTTGCATGAGGAAACTGACTATGATTTTAAGGAGCAATCTGAGAGGAAGGCTTATTTGGTTGATAAAGGGACTTGTTAGGTCGGTATGGAGGTTGATGTAACATTAAATTTTGGGATTTCTACCTCTTAATAGATACCAAATCATTCCCAAAATTTTGCAATCACAATTTCGCAATCACACCCATAATCCAACACAACAAGCACACAAAATGACACAATTTGCATTTCATAAACACATTATAATTACAAAAGAAAAATAAGAGAAAGAAATGGAGACATACCTTCATCAAGATATCAATAAAATCTATAAAATTCAACACTCTAAAGCTCCAGATCCAAAATCCTCGCAAATGAGAGGGTGACATGTGTCACCCTTCTCATCTCCCCACAAAAGATTCCAAAAACAAAATCAAGAATAAAACAACTCTCATTTTGGAGGTAAACTCCAAATTCCCAAAATGTAATTAAATCTAAAACCCCTACAACTTTTAAGAAATAAAAAAATAAACTATCTTAAATGAAAGTGATGTGTGAGTTAAAATGGGAGGAAAACCCAATTTGTTCATGAAAATGTACCTTTGTACCTATAAGTAGGGTCGAAGGGGTCCTTTTCCATGAAAGGGAAGCTCCCAAAATGAAAAGAGGTCACCAAAATTGCCACTTTTAGCCCAAATTCGAGATTGGGATAAATGGCACAAGGGTTGAGGTGGTAGGGCCCACCCAAGTGACACTTAGGTGGTCCCATACCTTAAACAACATAATTAATTAACATTAAAAATTTAGCAAAAGTAGGGACCACTAAGTCGCTAAACTAGCTCAAAACAAGACTAAATAAATTAAAAATATCAAAATTACAATTAGGGATCACCCATAGTGCCCAAACGTGGCGTGTAACAATATATAAGGCTTCACACAACCAAACATGGATATGAATTGGCCCATCATCCACTTGTGCAAACCCGAGTGCAGCTCTCCTGAAATCCACATTCTCTTATTCCCTTTAATCTACACACTCAATGCAAACATTAAACATACCTTCCCAATAAAATATATCAATTAAAAAAATCAATGAATCATACATTGATGAATCACACTTACTATACTAAAACAATGTCGGTATCAATGGCTAATGCTAATCATTAACATCCATAATAATTCAAAATATACTAACCATCTAAGAAACACATGATGAAATCCAATTAGCCATTACAAGTCAAATGATAGCTAGGTATATGACAAAACCATAAGTAAATTCATCACAAATGAAATGAATCCAACTAAACCATAATATGTTGATATCTAAAATCATAACATGCACTAGCTAAGATAATAATCCCAATACTAGTTTGGGGCTATGCACCCAAATCACACTAAGTGTCATCAACAAAATCATAATAAGAGTATATAATATCCAAATGATGATCAATTCCATATACATCATCAAATGAAATTAATTAGTCAAAAAAGAACTATTATTGGAAGATGTGGGCACTACATCCCCTCTCCTAAAATTAGACTTCCTCCTAGAAGTCACTGGAAGAGATAGGGATATGACCCCATGAGGTATCTTTCGTATCATGCGGTTGTTAGTCATAACAAGCATGTCCCACCAATTCAAACTTGGTCATGTACTAAGTGTTTCTCTCATTTAGAGTAATTTAATTAAAGAAATTTGTAGCTTCCAAGGAAATTGTTATCAACATCATTGTCTAAAACCTCTACATGGTCACACAAATTAGATGTCCAACATTAAGGTCACTTTAATGGAACTATATTTTTTTGTCTCAACAAACATGCCTCACCAAATATAACATGGTTCAAAGTCAAGTGTATTTTAAAAAGGAGACTATTAATCAAGTAAAATTATATCTTCTAAAGGATTCATTTGTGTCATTATGTAACTCCCCATCAATGTTTCCACATAAGTGGATGTACAACATAAGGTCCACATTTAAAGGAAAATATTTATGGGTGAGCCAAGGGAACATAAATTTTGTTCTAAAAGGGTTATAAAGTTTTTCATACTAGATGTGTATGAGCCCACTCATGGAAACCATCCAAGGTGCCACAAATACCACATAAGAAGAGAGGAAATGTTTCCCAAGTTTACGTGGGGTTTTCCCTCCTAGCTCACCCTTACTTTAAAATTTTGAAAATGGTTCAAAAACTTCTCCAAATTGATCCTAACATCTAAATTATTCATTAAAAGGTAAAGGATGAAGATCACATAATACCAAACCTAATTAAGGGTGATGACTTGATTTGAAAATTATTTTTACGTTCACATAGTGATAGTACCAATAAATTTTGGTTTAAATATATATATCCAGTCACTAAGTTTTTATTCATTTTATAGTTTGGTTTCAAGGTTTTATAGCAAGTACCATTTTCTAGAACATATCAATTCCAGCTTAATTTTTCTATAGAAAACCCATAAAGAATAGTTTAGTTCATTATTTTTGTAATTTATACAAAAGTTTTCAGCATGACAAAATAATTTTCAAAAATCCTACATCCCAACAAAGCCACAATTCCTTAGTGAAAAAAAAAAACAAAAAATTTCAATTCAATAAAACATATGAAGATATTTACTTAAATTTATTGTATATTTATCATCGTAACTAAAAGATTATATATAAATGAGTAAGGAGAGAAAATACATGAAAAGGGGAAGTTTTCAAGACCTATCAAGATACTACGCAACTTACAAAAATAAAACATGGATGTGATTCAACAAATT